>JASJET010000103.1:2955000-3492500 GCA_034092305.1 Diaprepes abbreviatus
AACAACAACAACAACAACAACAACAACAACAACAACAACAACAACAACAACAACAACAACAACAACAACAACAACAACAACAACAACAACAACAACAACAACAACAACAACAACAACAACAACAACAACAACAACAACAACAACAACAACAACAACAACAACAACAACAACAACAACAACAACAACAACAACAACAACAACAACAACAACAACAACAACAACAACAACAACAACAACAACAACAACAACAACAACAACAACAACAACAACAACAACAACAACAACAACAACAACAACAACAACAACAACAACAACAACAACAACAACAACAACAACAACAACAACAACAACAACAACAACAACAACAACAACAACAACAACAACAACAACAACAACAACAACAACAACAACAACAACAACAACAACAACAACAACAACAACAACAACAACAACAACAACAACAACAACAACAACAACAACAACAACAACAACAACAACAACAACAACAACAACAACAACAACAACAACAACAACAACAACAACAACAACAACAACAACAACAACAACAACAACAACAACAACAACAACAACAACAACAACAACAACAACAACAACAACAACAACAACAACAACAACAACAACAACAACAACAACAACAACAACAACAACAACAACAACAACAACAACAACAACAACAACAACAACAACAACAACAACAACAACAACAACAACAACAACAACAACAACAACAACAACAACAACAACAACAACAACAACAACAACAACAACAACAACAACAACAACAACAACAACAACAACAACAACAACAACAACAACAACAACAACAACAACAACAACAACAACAACAACAACAACAACAACAACAACAACAACAACAACAACAACAACAACAACAACAACAACAACAACAACAACAACAACAACAACAACAACAACAACAACAACAACAACAACAACAACAACAACAACAACAACAACAACAACAACAACAACAACAACAACAACAACAACAACAACAACAACAACAACAACAACAACAACAACAACAACAACAACAACAACAACAACAACAACAACAACAACAACAACAACAACAACAACAACAACAACAACAACAACAACAACAACAACAACAACAACAACAACAACAACAACAACAACAACAACAACAACAACAACAACAACAACAACAACAACAACAACAACAACAACAACAACAACAACAACAACAACAACAACAACAACAACAACAACAACAACAACAACAACAACAACAACAACAACAACAACAACAACAACAACAACAACAACAACAACAACAACAACAACAACAACAACAACAACAACAACAACAACAACAACAACAACAACAACAACAACAACAACAACAACAACAACAACAACAACAACAACAACAACAACAACAACAACAACAACAACAACAACAACAACAACAACAACAACAACAACAACAACAACAACAACAACAACAACAACAACAACAACAACAACAACAACAACAACAACAACAACAACAACAACAACAACAACAACAACAACAACAACAACAACAACAACAACAACAACAACAACAACAACAACAACAACAACAACAACAACAACAACAACAACAACAACAACAACAACAACAACAACAACAACAACAACAACAACAACAACAACAACAACAACAACAACAACAACAACAACAACAACAACAACAACAACAACAACAACAACAACAACAACAACAACAACAACAACAACAACAACAACAACAACAACAACAACAACAACAACAACAACAACAACAACAACAACAACAACAACAACAACAACAACAACAACAACAACAACAACAACAACAACAACAACAACAACAACAACAACAACAACAACAACAACAACAACAACAACAACAACAACAACAACAACAACAACAACAACAACAACAACAACAACAACAACAACAACAACAACAACAACAACAACAACAACAACAACAACAACAACAACAACAACAACAACAACAACAACAACAACAACAACAACAACAACAACAACAACAACAACAACAACAACAACAACAACAACAACAACAACAACAACAACAACAACAACAACAACAACAACAACAACAACAACAACAACAACAACAACAACAACAACAACAACAACAACAACAACAACAACAACAACAACAACAACAACAACAACAACAACAACAACAACAACAACAACAACAACAACAACAACAACAACAACAACAACAACAACAACAACAACAACAACAACAACAACAACAACAACAACAACAACAACAACAACAACAACAACAACAACAACAACAACAACAACAACAACAACAACAACAACAACAACAACAACAACAACAACAACAACAACAACAACAACAACAACAACAACAACAACAACAACAACAACAACAACAACAACAACAACAACAACAACAACAACAACAACAACAACAACAACAACAACAACAACAACAACAACAACAACAACAACAACAACAACAACAACAACAACAACAACAACAACAACAACAACAACAACAACAACAACAACAACAACAACAACAACAACAACAACAACAACAACAACAACAACAACAACAACAACAACAACAACAACAACAACAACAACAACAACAACAACAACAACAACAACAACAACAACAACAACAACAACAACAACAACAACAACAACAACAACAACAACAACAACAACAACAACAACAACAACAACAACAACAACAACAACAACAACAACAACAACAACAACAACAACAACAACAACAACAACAACAACAACAACAACAACAACAACAACAACAACAACAACAACAACAACAACAACAACAACAACAACAACAACAACAACAACAACAACAACAACAACAACAACAACAACAACAACAACAACAACAACAACAACAACAACAACAACAACAACAACAACAACAACAACAACAACAACAACAACAACAACAACAACAACAACAACAACAACAACAACAACAACAACAACAACAACAACAACAACAACAACAACAACAACAACAACAACAACAACAACAACAACAACAACAACAACAACAACAACAACAACAACAACAACAACAACAACAACAACAACAACAACAACAACAACAACAACAACAACAACAACAACAACAACAACAACAACAACAACAACAACAACAACAACAACAACAACAACAACAACAACAACAACAACAACAACAACAACAACAACAACAACAACAACAACAACAACAACAACAACAACAACAACAACAACAACAACAACAACAACAACAACAACAACAACAACAACAACAACAACAACAACAACAACAACAACAACAACAACAACAACAACAACAACAACAACAACAACAACAACAACAACAACAACAACAACAACAACAACAACAACAACAACAACAACAACAACAACAACAACAACAA
This sequence comes from Diaprepes abbreviatus, assembly GCA_034092305.1. NCBI lineage: Eukaryota > Metazoa > Arthropoda > Insecta > Coleoptera > Curculionidae > Diaprepes > Diaprepes abbreviatus. The sequence continues at coordinate 2,958,516 of JASJET010000103.1, forward strand.
CAACAACAACAACAACAACAACAACAACAACAACAACAACAACAACAACAACAACAACAACAACAACAACAACAACAACAACAACAACAACAACAACAACAACAACAACAACAACAACAACAACAACAACAACAACAACAACAACAACAACAACAACAACAACAACAACAACAACAACAACAACAACAACAACAACAACAACAACAACAACAACAACAACAACAACAACAACAACAACAACAACAACAACAACAACAACAACAACAACAACAACAACAACAACAACAACAACAACAACAACAACAACAACAACAACAACAACAACAACAACAACAACAACAACAACAACAACAACAACAACAACAACAACAACAACAACAACAACAACAACAACAACAACAACAACAACAACAACAACAACAACAACAACAACAACAACAACAACAACAACAACAACAACAACAACAACAACAACAACAACAACAACAACAACAACAACAACAACAACAACAACAACAACAACAACAACAACAACAACAACAACAACAACAACAACAACAACAACAACAACAACAACAACAACAACAACAACAACAACAACAACAACAACAACAACAACAACAACAACAACAACAACAACAACAACAACAACAACAACAACAACAACAACAACAACAACAACAACAACAACAACAACAACAACAACAACAACAACAACAACAACAACAACAACAACAACAACAACAACAGCAACATTATCCAGCTACAAAGTCACATATTCCCAGTACATCAGTACAGTCGATCCAAATATCTGGTTTTCTCCAACCTACACATTCCTTTCAAACCTCCACACCTATTCAGCAGCAGCAGCAGCATCACATTTCAAAAGAAGATATTAGCCAATCGGTGTTTGATACACCCTCGACATCAACTAATACATCTCTCGCATCCGCTGACACCACAACTTCCGATACTTTAAACGCACACCTGAAAGGATTACGTTCGAAACCATCTCTATACGATACTGTATATGGTGTACGTTTTGGTTCAAAAACAGATTATAACAAAAATTTTATTGGTAATTTAGAGGTGCGTTTTCGAAATGGAAATATTGTCTTATACAAAAAAGGGAAAAATATTGCAGAATATGGTGGATCACCGGCATTTTACGATTTGTTATTTCTTAAAAAACCCCCAAGTGTAGGCAAGGAACAACAATTAAGTGATAATGTACTTTCAACGTACAAGGAAATTTTGGAATCCACGAGTACTGTCTATAACAATTTTTAAAAAAGTGAGTTTACGGGAGACCAGATGGAACAAATATTTACGAATTATCAAACCTCTGATAATGGACACAAAATTAGGTAGTACTATTACAAGAAAAAATCTTTCTGAAAAACTACAGTTAGCCACAAAAAATAAATTATCTTCGAAAACATTTCAATATGTCTACTGGAACAAAGCTAAAGAGTTGGTGGATCGTTTACGTTTGTTGTGGAGTTCCAAAATGGCCGGTCAGACTAGACATGAAAATGAAATTATGTTAATCATAGAGGAATTACGAGAAGAAGATATAATACATTAAGCTCAATATCTAATCAGATTCTTCAGTTCTTCCTTCGATTTGAAACTTTTAATATTACTAATAATATGGAGCCCAGTCTAGAATAAATCAAAATTGCTAATGAACTACATAGAACGGTGAGAAAAAATTTTGTAAGACGGCGCACGATAATAAAAGGTTACAGAGATTTGTAACAAATTGATTTGACTGAAATGCAACAATATGCGATGGTTATCGTTATATTTTGGTCTGTATAAATTGCTACTCTAAATTTGTCTATTCATAAGCGATAAAGAAACAAGACCGGTAAAGAAGTTACTAATGCGATGAAAAGCATCATTGAAGAGGCATCATATACACCAACAAATCTGCAAAGTGATCAAGGAAAGGAGTTCTACAATACAAACCTTCAAGCCCTGATGAAAAAATATAAAATAAATCATTATTCCACTTACAGCACAAAGAAAGCTGCAATTGTTGAGCGAGTCATAATGACTTTAAAAAATAATTTATATAAACAATTCTCGACAAGTGGATCTTACAAATGGATACATATATTATCGGCAGTAACAAAAACCTATAACAATTCGAAACATCGCACCATTGGAATGAAGCCTGCAGACGTGCAAGAAAAAACACAAATTAAAACATACGATTATTTAAAAATTGTACCTAAAAAATTTAAGTTTTCCATGGGTGACATTGTGCGTATTAGTGAGTACAAAAGCTTATTCGAGAAAGGATATACGCCCTCTTGGTCAAGTGAATTGTTTAAAGTTGTAAAAGTTAACGTTACAAATCCACCTACATAGTTGTTGGAATCGTTAGAAGGTCAACCTATAAGAGGATGTTTTTACGAGTCAGAACTACAAAAAACAAGCAGTCCTGACGTTTGTCTAGTAGAAAAAGTCCTTAGACAACGCAAGAAAAATCACACCGATCAATTATTTGTCAAATGGCTAGGATTTCCCAACCACTTCAACTCTTGGATAGATAAAGCTAATATTGTTTAAATAATATATTGTATGACTATAATTTTAATTTAAAATGTAAAACAAATAAACAATATATTGTAAAATAAAGTTTTTTTATTTCAATCTTCATCATTAAAAATAATGACAATAAAACATCATACACATAAATAACATTTCAATATTCTTGGAGCGAAGGTCCAATTCACCGACGACTATGACGTTATCTCCAAGGCAATGCCACTCGGAGTGCGTTCTCCTATTCTTTAACCTGCTTTCCCTTTTTTAGATTTTTTTTGAAGTCGAGCCGTACGACAGTGCGCTTAATGAGTCATTTAAAGGCTGATGATATAGTATTTTCTGAATAACTTCAATTTTTGTTTAAAGCTCCCTATTATTTTGGTATATCATGGGGAGGAGATCCTTTTTAAATATGTCACATATTACAACTGCAAAATTGTAAAACTTTCTTTTAACAAAGTGTTTTGTCACAGCATCATCATCATCTTTAGGTTCGCCTAAGTTGGTTATGATTTTTCCACCCATATCATACTGCCCATCCGCTGTAAGTTTAAAACCAATCCCTTGTGGCCCAGATAATATATGATATTTTTCATTACATTTCTGAGGACCAAATTTATCAATTGTGTATTAAATATTTCAGCTGAGAAAAAGAAACACTGACTATGATCTACTGGGTTGGTATGTTTATAAAAGAAATAAAACAAAACTGTGATTGTAACAGATATTTATTTACAGTTATTTAATTGCACAAATACAAAAATTATAAAAAATTAATTTTCCATGTCTTCATTTTCGTTGCTCAAAATTCTATCCCATCCGACACTATTTCGATCGTCAACGTCTTGGGCTGTTGCTGTTGCAGGAACCAATTCATATTTTGCAGCAAGCTCACCTGGTAAATGTGGAATATTGACGAGGTATTCTTTTAATTCTTCTTCAACCATTTCAGCACAAAATTTGTCGCACAAGTGTGCCCCAGCCATAAAATTGATTGCATCCCTAATCTCGTTCTTATATTGATCTTTGGTTGCATCAATATGCGGCCAATCATTTACGCTATCTAACATATCGTGAGCCATATTTCTTAATTCTCTCCCAAACCAAAATATGTATCTATCTACACATTCGTTGACGGTCGTCGTCGCATCAGCAGAGATCTTTAACAGAAATAATGAACACGCGTAAGTATTCTGACATGTGCAACTATATTTTAAATTCAATTACTTCCTTTTTTTCGAACAATTTACATACAATTTACTCCAATGAGCCAAAACGTAATATTGTTCGAGTATTGTTTCCAAAAACTCTAGTGCCCTGCCCCAAATAAGTTAGAGTGTATTTACCTTTAGTTTTACTCATAATATCTACAATATCGTCAGATAGTGTTTCGGCCACACGTTTTGGCAAAAAAGTTTCAAATGTGCTATTATCACCGTCATCGTGTAAAGCCACTAGAAGAGTTTTACCAAATCGTGTAGTCATTGAAACCATCATTTCGGTAACCTTTTTTCTCTCTAAAACCTCGAAATCTTTGATAAACATTTCATTAATTTCATCTAGAGTTTCTTTTGCAATACTCATTATTGAAAAAATGGTATATAAATCCAAAAATTACCGTGAATATAAAAGCACTTTCAGAACACTACACGAACACAATATTTGATGTTTATGCCACTGATATCTGCGACTGTTTGAAGTCACTTCTTTTTCCACTAACCTTTATAGCGAGTTTTTAAAGTCGAATTGTAACAATGGTGGGGGTAGCTTAACGGTAAAAATAGTGGGAGGAGTATTCAAGGTCAAATGACGTCACACATTTAAATTGGTATAAGGATAACTTCAAGGACAAAATATAATGAAACAAATAACTACATTTTATGTACTTTTTTGATTGACTTTTTTCTGTCGTTCTTCTATACGTGTAACATTATCACCTAAACCTAATTTTCTTAATTTGTTCAATATTATTTGGTCGTTTTTATTTCTTAGAAAATTCTTACAAACTATACTCGTTAAAATACACACTTCAGGATGGTCCATATACTTAAAAAATACATTAAAATCCTGAGCCTCCGAATCTTGCATTTCAAATGCGTAAAATTCCGAACAGGCTGCAGAAATTAGAAATTCTTCGTACATTTCTCGCATTAAACTTTCCATATTAACTACTACTACGTTAAACTTAAGTCTTACACTCTAATTTCATCTAACACAACGGGATCCGCAAAGAAACTAATCAGTTTTTTCAAACAGTCACTAAAGCCCAAATTTTTTATTTCACGAACAAAGTCTTGTAAATTTATTGTTTTGCTGCAATATTTACGACATGCATTCGCAGCCTTTTCATATTCATAAGCCAAATCACAATAGCGCGATGCCCATTCTGCTCGACTTTTCATTGCATCATTGAAATAATTACTAGCCGTTTCAGTGAACTCATCGCCCAATTTTTTTACTGTCTCTAGCAAAGCACTATTCATATTATTCACTTATTTTTACATTCACGACACTTCTTTATTGCTGGTGGTGGCCCATCTATATAATGACGATATATTTGTTCATAGTGAATGTAACAGGGTAAGCTTAACTGTAGCTCCTTGTCACACCGATATGGCGCTGGCAGCTTATCCCAAATTTGCCGTTAACTCAGCGTATCAACGCAGGTTTTTAAATATTCGAGAGGAAAAAATGCTAGATCCTTCTCTTCAAAATCACACAAATTTTTTAAATTACTCTGATATAAACAAATTACTCTGCCGACTTACTCTACAATTTTTTCTTTAGATAGTTCCGTATCTGACATTTTACACTGAATGAATGTAAATAGACTCACAATTTTATAGAACAATTTGCAAGGTCAAAATCATTTCAAGATCATCCCACACTATTACAATGCACAAATAACTACTTCAAGGTCACACACCCAAGCTGCCCCCCTCCAGCAAAGTCAAGGTCGTCTCGACCAAGGTCAAGGTCAAGGCCACACACAACCTTGAACGCAAGGTCAAGGCCAAGGGCAAAGCACACGTGCGCTTTCAAAAAAGTTCAAAAAGTAAATTGTGCAATAAATAATTTATATGCAATAAATAAAAATAGTTTTTTGGCATTTTTACTATAATAAATTGACGAAAATGAGCGCAAGCTCAAATTGTTAGTTTTTAAAATCTCTACAACTTTTATTTGAAACTTTTTTTCGAAAATGCGTCCCTTGGCATGTAGATTCAAAAAACCTGTTTTATCTAACTTTGACCCCCCCCCCTCTTGTCTTCAACCCATTTTTTTCCTCCTACATTTTATGTAGGGTTTGTTCTTATATTGCTCCCAATACTCCTGGATAGTCTGTTACACAACTTCAAAGACACATGTTCAAGGTAACCTTGAGCAAACTCAAGACGACCGTGAGCAGGGTCATAGTCAAGGCCATGCACAACATTGAACTCAACACCTCTCAAGGCCAAGGCCACGTCAGTGCAAAGTTGGATATCAAGGTCCCAGTCAAGGTCATGCTAGCATTACCAAGATCAACATCGAGGAGTTTATTTGCGAAATTCATGATAGTAGATGCAATATGACACCCGGAAGTGTCAAAAATTGCTCAAATTCACAATAACTCCATACTATTCATTGCACAAGATTTAAATTTTGCTGAATATGGTGCCCGAAAAATTAGAAGTCTCTGAAATTCATAGAAAATACATATAGATTGCACAATGATTAAATTTTTGTCAGAATTGTTCAGCTTCAGAGGAAAAATTTTCTCTATAGTGAATTAAATATTGAAAAAGAATAATGTCAGTCTTCAAGTTAGCATAATGATCTTTTCGATATAGAGATATGATTAAGTTGAGTATATCTAAAATAGAATAAAGAATCCAATATTTTGTTCAAAAGGTTAAGGTTGTTGTTTTAAATATCATGCCTTTAATCCGAAAACATAGGACAGGAGGCCTAAGATGACAGAAAGAATTTTTGTCGACAATAGGAGTTTCAAAAATTTTGCAGTCAAATTATCATTATGAAATGGCCATTTGTAAATCTATAAAAACTCAAGGAATACAAGATTGCGAATCCAGTTTGATGGACGTCTGTCTCACAATTAAAAAGTCAAGTCTAAATATTTTTTTTCACACATTTTTTTTCATAGCAAGAATGCTTGGATAAAAAATTGTGCTCTGCGATTTTCCGTTGAATCACTTATTTAATCGGAAAAAGTATCAAAGTTTCTCGCTGGAATGGGTAACTTCAAAATAGAAATTTGTATTCAGAAAAAGTCACTTATTTTGTGAGTGTTTGAGCGGCCCGCTAATTTCAGCGATTTTTTACACTCAACAATTTTATTCTAAAATTTTGACCAGGGCCCTCGAGAACTCGGAATAAGCCACGTTGAATAAAGTTTAATCCTTGTACGATTCAGCAAGTTTTTACTCTTAATGTCATGTTAGATTCGTTATTTTGACATTCGATAATTTGACTTTAAAATAATTATCAGCGACCTCGAAAAGAGGATAATCAGCCTTAATGGAGAAACTAATAAAAATATAATACCCTCACGGCTCACACAGTTGAAAAAGTAGAGTTTTCTCCTTAATTCCGTATATATGTACAGAACTTCCCCACTCTGCTAATAAAATAAACACCAACAAAATTATTACAATAATAATATGTGGAATACTGAAGTATTTAAATATTAATCGCAAATCGACTCCATTTTGCATTAAAAATATTCTTTTAAGTAATGAAAAAAACTTACCTTAGCATTTCGCGATTTGTTTAAAGATTAGGCAATTTTCAAAATTAAAAGGGCTTAAGGTTTGAATGTTAATATAAAATAGTTCAAAAATAAAGTTTCATTGAATTTGAAAAAGACCATAAATTTAAATTTTCCACAAATTGTATAAATTTTTATGATACAATTTCGTAGGAGTTTTTATCGCATTCCCTAAATGTTGTATACCTAACATAATCTCATACACCCACATCTTTGTCATTAATTACGAAATATGTTCTTGATCGTATAGGAAACTCTCATCTAATTTCTTATTATCTTAGCCGCCACTTTAAGATAATTAGAAGTTGACGATCCTGAGACACACAGGTCGGCTCTCCTGAAACAGTAGGCAGCGGCAGCAGTAACTTTAATAATGTAGGAGACAGAGATTTTCGCTTTCTAAACAAATTTGTAACATTCAGAGTAGATTTGCAAGAAAAACACGTCTAAATACTTTTTGCTAATTGCTTTGTCTTGTTCTGTGAATGTTCCTTTGTCCACCTTTAATAGTTCTTCGAAAACCAACCTAAACTAATTTATAATGTATAGTAATTGTATACGCTTTATTTTATGTCAGATTCTGGACTATTTTAAAGCAGCTTGTTACTACGTCCTAGAATTTTTATGGTTTTATTTAGATTGAAATAAAGCTAAAAATTATATTTATATTATTTAAGTAAAATAAAATGAGTCGAAATTAACAGATATAGTTGCATATAAAGTTTCAAGCAAAGCAAAACTCCTATTTGTTGTAATTAAAATTTAAAATTACTCTAACTATAAGCATTTGACTTCAAAATTTAACTCAGAGATATTCAAATAAAAGTATTAATTATAAAAGTGTAATCACATGAAGAAATCATAATAAAATTCTTTTATTTATACTAAAAATACATTTTACAAATACGGTTGTCCTCTGCTCCCTATGAGTTTGTGTGTGGAAATCTCAAAAAAAAAATCAAAAGAACAAGTTTCTTCTGAAATCAATAGCTTTTGATTTTAAAAAAATCAAAATCAACCCGACCTTGGTAGTTATTATTGACATCATTATAGTTTTAAATAAGTTCTCTGCTAAACACATTTAGATTTGATCCGTAATTTCTTTACAAAGGGGTTTGTTTGTTGACATCTATAATATAAATTTGAATAAAATCAAGAGCAAAGCAAAACGAGCCCACAAAGAATCTAACTCCAATGGCAACTAGATCGGATTATAACTACGGTTACCAGGCTTAACCTTTTTTACAGATATATTTCTAAGGATATCTCGATTAATTGTTTTAGTAGTATAATGATATATAATCGGTACTTTGCACACATATCTCCCACAATACGGAGGAGGAAACTAACACATTTTTTATGATAATATTTACAGCCGTATTTTGCATACTTATTTCCCGCAAAATGGAGGAGGAAGCCAATATATTTTTTAATATTTCTACTCTTTATACATTAATAGTGTTTAATGTCAAACTTTAAATTCATAGTTCTACGAGTAGAATCATTGAATTTTAATAATCGATAAGCAAGTTAGTGACCAAGCAGACAAACTGTACATTTAATTAATATAAGAAACTGGAAAAGTAACATGAAATTTGGAAGTCCAGTCTGCGAATTTATCTTAATAAAGAAACTTTGATGTTTTCCAGAGCAAAGATATGGAAACTAAGAGGATTGTAATTTCTTATTTTATGTTCTTTAGTTATTTCCTTTTTAAATCGAGTTTTTTCTATTTTCAGAATTTTTAGTTTAGATTTCGATTATCATCCAATAGTTTTTTAAAAACAAAATTTGATATTATTTTTACTGAAAACAACACAATTTTCTTTTAACATACCCTTCAAAAAGGGGCTCTACGAAATTTCTTCTGTTTTTTGTATTTTAGTATAAAATAATTTAATATATCGCTGATCCCCAATATCCAAATACATTATCTTTTTAACTTAAAATACAAGATGTATTTTCCATTGTTATATTGAAATTACTTCGCAATTTCCTTGGATTTCCTCAAAAAATGTTCACAATACCAAAATGGATTTATTATTAAAGAAATGCCAAAGTGTTTTGTTCGAGCTCATTAAAATTCGACAGTGCCAAGCTGCTCACTTTTATATGCATAAATCTCTGAATGGAATAATGGAAGTTCTAACTTGGAAATATTAATAATATTAAAGAATTTTTGCAGTTAACACGCTAGCAGTTGAGACGCTATAAATAAACAAAATAAATCTATTGACTCTACAGATAAAAAAAAATATAATGAAAAGACAAACATGCAGCACCTTTAATTTTTAATGAGCAGTGTGTGAGTGAGATGGTGTTCAAATAGCTAAAATTTGCCTCAATTAACTTAGGGATTAGAACAAATAAAATTACGAGTGTTTAAAGGTTGAGTTAAGATCATCAAGTTCTCTTAATAATGACAGTTTTGATCTTCTGCTCATCTGCAAAGTATTGATTTAAAGTGCTTAAAGGTAAGCTTAGTTGGTTCTACTAAATGTTGCTACTTAGAGTTTGCTTAATTGATAAATAATCAATATCAAGGTGGCTACATTAGGACCAGAGTAAATAAAACAAATGTTGGATATATACTTCCTGTGTACAGTATTTTGATTCTCTCTATAAAACTAAAGTCTAGTTCTAACCCAGTAATTTGTGTTTTATATTAACAAGGAATCATCAGAAAAAAAGCTATTAACTATAATTAGATGAAAATTACTTAAAATGAGATATATATATATATATATATATATATATATATATATATATATATATATATTAAATTTAAAGTCGTTGTTTACAAACAGCAATAAAATTATTTTTAGGAATTTAATATAATTCGTATAAAAGCCGAGTTTTTCAATGCGACACTACAAAGAGCTTAATGCAAAAAGTCAAACATTAACTAGAATTACTATTATAATATGGAAAATAACTTAAGTGAATAACTCTATGAGCGCAAACAATTTAATATTTAAATGTAAATAATTTCCCAGAACTCGGCAAATTTCGCGACTTTGAAGAGATTTTATTACAACGCTATCAGTTATTACTGATGGAAAACACGAAATATTAAATTATATTGTAATTTGTAGAAAATTAATTTCAAATGATAAATGTTGAAACGTTTCTCATTTATTTAATAATTTTGTTGTAAAGGAAAATATTGAAAGAATTTTTGCCCTTTCTATGAAAAAGATTACATTTTTTCCTAGGCCTTAAAGAAGTTATAAACGTAGAAAAAATGGCTTAAATTGGTCCAGGCATATTTACCCCCGTATGCACCAGCTATCTTGTAGCATGACTAATTTACTGCCGCTCGTCTAGATTTTATCTTAAGTATTTATTGATAAAAGTAATTCTTATGAAGGTATTTTCGTCCTCTCTCCAATTTACGAGGAGGAATAGAAAGCCATTATACTCAAAGTGACTTTTCGTTTTAACTCAGGGATTTGAAAAATTGTATATCAAGAATTATTTATAGATAGTCACTTTAATTCGGGATCTTAACCTTCGTCAAAATGCTAACAGAATATGATAATATTATTTATTATTATAATTATCTTATAAGATACAAAAGATAATTTTATTCTATCTTCATACTAACTTGAAAACAAAGATTAACTTCAGCCTCAATCTTCAGTTGCGCGATTGAACAGGGTAAGCCTTTATATGATGATAGTTTCTACTAAGCGTTAAATTCAAAAATTTCTTTGTTAATTTAGAACAAAAATATCGACTCGCAAGATTTCACACTAACATATATCTGAAGATAATACAATATACCTCTCAACTAAGATGAATATATTGTAAAACAAAAAAATAAAATAAAATAAAAGAACACACAGCATATTAAGTAATACGAGTTACTTTATCATGTAAATTTTCTGATATTTTTAAAGTAAAACTTACTCTTATTAAGTGCACTGCCTACTGTTTTAATATGATATTTAAATCTGGGATGGTACCATTGTAAGACCATCTGCAAAAACCTCAACATTCCTTAAAGAAACCTTTTAAAAACCCTTTAAAAACAAGAAAGTATAGTATTATCGTAGATTGGTAGTTTACAGGAATATTAATTCACTGTCTTGGTGCAATTTTTATATACCACTCATGACTGATAATAGTGGGAATCATGCTGCTTTGTATGAAATCCGATGGTTCAGTAGCCAACCATATAAATACTTCTTCCTGTCTGTTTTCACGAAACATTTTTAATGTATCACTTATGGTTGGGTAAATAAATGGGAAAATGTTTTTATACAGTACCTTATTAAGGAAAATTGTTTTATCTCTTTTAACTATTTTATGGACATGGTTTAACATTTTTCTAATTATTAAGATATTTTGAAATATTTATCCTATAATTTTGTTTCTTATATAGAGACCAGTAGTAAACAAGTAATCTAATATAGGGGTGCAGAATAAAAGAACGTGTAAGGTAAAGTTCCCAGAATAACTTCCCTAAACAACTTAATAAAGTTTTGAACCTTCAGTTATGAAGAATATTAGTAATGGAAGAAATTACTACAATTTTTTTTTTATATTGCATCTAATTTATTAATTACTGATTTATTAAGAACTCTTTGAAGCAGGCGCCCCACTAATTTTAGGAGTTATTTTTAAATTAATTCTTGGCAGATTGTTTTTTTGATATCATTATTATATTAAAGAACGAAAGCATTCAGGCCTTTAGTCAAGTTGAAAATCATGGTTCTTGTGTTTAGACCGTGTCAAATTTAATTATTATCCGAGGTTTCACCTACGATTACACGGTGCATCTTCAAGGATCTTTACTTTACGAGATCAGAACACTGAATTACTATAGAGGAGCAACCGACCGGTATTTATACTACACTGGGGGCTCAGCAAACCGTAATCCAGCGTTACAATCGATCCATTTCCACGTGTGATATAGACTCTGGGTATTTACAAATTTCAATTGATTCTCTAATTTCACGTTTAAAGAAACCAAATACTGATGCTAGCACCTTAGTTTTTTTTACATTAAAAGTGTGACCTGAGCTATTCTGGAGTTCAGCTACTGCAAATTGTACAATTTGTTTCTTTTTGATACATCTTTCATGTTTCTTAAGTCTAGTGGATACATACCGTCCTGTTTCATTTACATACACTTTACCATAAGAGCAAAGTATCTTGTAAACGCCTTCTGTTTGAAATGGAATTGCGTCCTTTGGAGACTTCAAAGATTGTTCAACTTTCTTACATGTTTTGAAAATTGTTCAAATGTTTGATTTTTGGAGCAATCTGGCAATCTTGATAGTAAGACAACACTGTCCATAGAAGGTACATTTATGACATTTTGTTGAGAAGTTGAGTTCTTATATTTTTTAATAGAACGTCTTATATCTTCAGCGCCCTTCTTGATGTATTAGTACAAAGGAAAGAGAGTGGCAAATTAGGACATTCTGTGTACATAAAACCAACACATGCAAATCAATATATCAATATCTCAATGCAAAGACAAATCATCATCCTTAAAAACAATACGTCATAAACTCTTTGGTACATAAAGCACTTTCAATATGTGATGAACAATCACTGAAATCGGAAACAGAAAAACTGGCTTATGCTCTGAGAGGCCACGGATATTGCGCTGAAGATATAAGACGTTCTATTAATAAATATAAAAACCCAATTTATTAACAGAATGCAATAAATGTACCTCCTATGGCAGGGGCGGATCCAGCCCCTCTCCTTAAGGGGGCAGTGATATCACAAAAGTGCAGTATGACAAGCGAAAGCAAGTTGTCGACGGGGGGGGGGGGGGGTGAGACATCAGCCACATTCCCATTTCTAGTGTAAAAAACAGGATTGGGTCTATTTTTCTGGAATTTGAAGCTGTTGGAGAGGGGGGGGGGGCGATCACAAGAAAAAACAAGTTGCCGACAGGGAGGGAGGATGCTAGCAGCATACACATTCCAAGTATAAGAGGCAGAATCGGGTCTATTTTCCTGAATTCAAAGTTCTTGGGGGCGGGGGGGGGGGCTATCGCAAGAAAAACAAGTTGTCAACGGGACTGCCAGCAGCATACACATTCCTAATTTAAAATGCAGAATCGGTTGTATTTTCCTGAACTCAAAGCTTTTGGGAAGGGGAGGGGCGATTGCAAGCTACACATTCCTATACTCTATTCAAGAACTAGAGAGAGTAATAAAACTGTTATCGAAACCTCCAACCTACCTGCTCCAGTGCCGTAGGTATCTGAAGACTGCCGTAAATCTAATTATATTTAATTATATTTAAACATTATAAACTTTTATAAATTTACTGCTACAATAAAATTTTTGGTAGTTCAATTTAATTTCTGTCAGTAAGCAAAGTACACCTTACAGTGTGTCCTTAGTAATTTATCTTGTCTATGCTTGTTTTTACATATTATTTGAGATTAGTGAGATACCAAAAAGATATGGCTTTCAAAATCGTTAAAACCAGGGCATTTTTTCCTCAGCGAAAAACTTATTACGACGAATGTTTATGATGCCTTAAGATATCAATATATAGATAATAATGTTAAAAACTCTATTGAGTTGTGTTCCAACATGACAGGAGTTGAAAAATCTTTTATGTGCCCAATACTGAAGGAAAAAAATGACTGGAATTGTTAGTACTCTCAAGCTAGATGCGATCAGGGGCAGACGAAAAACCTCGTTGGAAGAAGAGATGTAAACTGCAATAAAAGAAGTTGTACACACATTTTATTATGAGAAGCAGATCCCAACCATCGACAAAATTCTAAGTAAAATCAATGAAGATCGGGATTTACCTGAAATTAAAAGAACTCAGCTCTGGAAATTGCTAAGAGAACTTAATTTTTGCTGGAAAAAAGCAGATAGGAAATTTGTTCTTGTAGATCGTCTGGAATATGTGCGTTGGAGAAGGAAATATCTCTCTCAAGTAAAAGGTAGAGTTGCTAGAAATATTACAACCTAGAAAATTAGTAATTTAACTGAACTTTTGAAAGATTTTTTGAATAAAGTTAGTGCAAAAAATTGGGGCCAATCCATATAATCATAACATAAAAGAAAATGTGAAAACTCGATCTCATGATCGGTGAGATAGAAGATCCAATTATAATTAATTTGAGCGAAGATAGGTTCACTGACTTTGATTAAGAATTAGATACGTACTGTTTACCAGCGTAAACACAATTTATTATTTAAATTTTCTGTAACTTATAAAAATAAATTACATTTCAATCCCTTTTTAGTGTTTAATTTTAGTTCTGCAGATGGTTTCAGAAATAAATAAACTGAACCGTCAAATATCCTAAAAATGTTTTTTATTAATAATAAAATGACCGATAGCCCCAAAAAAATTTTAATATTATATGGGCCAATTTATTTTTTTTATATATGTTTAACTTCTTGTATTTTTGACAATGGATATTTTGTAGGTATTTAAATTATAACTTAGAATTTTTTGAGAGAAAAAGGCTACATTTTAGTCGGAATGTGCATAAAACGATTTCTATGCCACATTTAAAAATAATAAAAATACAGTTGTGATTTGTGTGAAATATGTCAAAATTTTCTATATTTTCTAATGTATGTGAATTATTAAGAAATCATAAGAAATAAAATTATAAAAACTTTTTATTTCAGGTTTATTACCGAAATAATATTCTATGCCATAAATACTTAGTGATAAAATAAACCTCCTTCCGACGCCTATGATAAGGATTAAAATCCTTTTTAACACTTCACACATCCAAATATCTATTGTTATGCAACCAAATAGTCCATTATTATAGACCGGTATTTTTGATTCTAAAATTTCTAACCCATTTCTATGAATAATATATGTGTCTAATAGATTTTGCCAAAGAAATCGGACTAAAGAACAAAGGTAGTTTGCGAAGAAAAAAAAAGGGTAAAAAATGATTTATTACTCTCTCTAGTTCTTGAATAAACTATAGCATAAGTGGCAAAATCGGGTCTATTTTCCTCAACTCAAAGCTCTTGGGGGGGGGGGGGCGATCGCCCCCACCGCCCCCCCCTTGGATCCGCGCCTGTCCTATGGACAGTATTGTCTTACCTTACATACACGGAATCACCGACAAGATTGCCAGATTACTCCGAAAATCAAATATTCGGACAATTTTCAACACATGTGTTTCAAGTCTCCAAAGGACGCAATTCCATTTCAAACAGAAAGCGTTTACAAGATATCTTGCTCTTGTGGTATAGTGTATGTAGGTGAAACAGGACGGTCTATATCCACTAGGCTTAAGGAACATGAAAGATGTATAAAAAGAGAGACAAATTGTACAATCTGCAAGCTGAACACCAGCATTGCTCAGGTCACACTTTTAATGTAAAAGAAACTAAGGTGCTAGAATCAGTGTCTGGTTTCTTTAAATGTAAAATTAGAGAATCAATCGAAATTTGTAAATTTCTAAATTACATTGATAGATATGCAGGTTACGGTCTACATCACACGTGGAAATCAATCGCTTGTAACGCTGGATTATGGTTCGCTGAGCACCAGTCAGGTATAAATACCGGGCTGTTGCTTCTCGATAGTTATTTAATGTTTTAATCTCATAAAGTAAAGATCCCTTAATATGTCTCGTGCAATTGTAGGTGAAATGTAGGATAATAATTCCATTTTGACACGGTCTAAGCCACAAAATCATGATTTTCAACTCATTATTATATTAATTGGGTAGCTTTAGACTTGTGTGTTCTATTTAATTTTTCCTCAGTTACGAATGTCTTTATGCAGTTTGCAGGTATTCAGGTATCTATTCTGTTACATAAAGAAGATTGGTTTTATTTGTTAAAGGTGACACAAAAACCTACTTAACCAATGGAAAATAAAATGTGACTCAACTGGGAAGGACAAAAATAATGTTAAAAAGATAATGCTTAAAACCGAAGACTGTTTGCGGCGTATACGCTTGGGCACGCTACAGGCGCGTAATCGTGGATTGGAATGATTTTTTTCTGTCTATGTTTCTCTCTTAAGCACAATGAAAAATCCATAGAAGTAGTATAGTAGGCCGAAGATTTTTTTTTTCTTTATGTGAAACACTGTTTGAAGGAATAATATTTAAAAAAGAGAAAAAATAACTTTCCTTTGCCTCTTTTTATTGGCGTAATGCATCCACTTTCATGCGGCTTCGTGTTTTTCCTACTCTTTGGTTTCGGCCGGCCAGTCCCCGTTGCACACATCACTTTCTTTTGCATCGCTATTAGAGATATCATTCCAATCTTCGAAATAAGAAACGTGGCAACACAGCATAATTGTCCATCGACGCTGAAACAAAAATTAATATCTGTCGCCATTTTAAGTATTAAAATGCCAAAAACCTGTTGTGTGCCAGAGTGTAAATCGAATTATAATAGTAACCTAACAGATGGACGAAGCTGTATCGACGTTTGCTTTCTCAAAAAATGATAACTTATAAGCTAAATGGTTAAAAAATATTCCTCGAGTTAATTTTTATGCCATTCAATATTTTCCCGTTTGTTTTCTACATTTTCAGGAAAGTGGTATTGTTAGGGAAAACAATCACCTTTTACCAGATGGTTCTATAAAAAATATTCCAACAAAAATAGATTGAGATCTGAGACAGTCCTTCTATTTTCCCAAATTTACCTCAATATGTTATAAATTTACCGACATATTAATTGTTATTTTCAAAATTTTTAAATATAATATATTTTACCTAGCAAATTTACCACAAAAATTAGAAAAGAGATCAAGCAAATACAGGCTATTAGGCGATTGCTATTATGTAGTTAGTTTTGATGATATAATTAATGCAAGGCACAAATTAGACTTAAACATACACTTATAAAAATATGTGAAAATTTTTTCTCTAAAATACTTTATGTGACAATTTTTCCTATATTCTAAAAAGAGAATATTAAAATTAGTGTTAGATAGATGAATCAATTAAAATATACATGTTAGGTTATGTCTGGTATAAACCTTGGACAAGCTGAAATATGTTCTTAATATTTTTTTTTATGAGTTTATTTTATTTAAATTTAAGATAACTAGGCCAGCGAGTGACAGTTTTTCATTCGTAAACTGATGGTGTGCATCGGGAGTACTTATACCATTGCGCCACTCAATTCTTTTTATGTTCTTTTATTGAGTTAAACTACTGAACTGAGAAGAGTGGTTTAAATGATAACTGCATCATAGATCGTGCGCTACATATTTCTGCAATTTATTAAATAATTCTCCCTAACAATATCATTTTCCTGAAAATGTGGACAACAAACGGAAAAATATCGCATAATATAAAAATTAACTCTTGGAATATTTTTTTAACCATTTACCTTTTAAATTATCATCTTTTGAGAAAGCAAAAGTCGATAGAGCGCCCATCTTTGAGGTTACTGTTATAATTCGATTTACACTCTAGCAGAAAACAGATTTTAGCATTTTAATACTGAGAACCAAAACACGTATTCACAGAAAAAATATCTCTAAATTAAGATTATTTTTGCTCAGCATCGATGGAAAATTATTATGTGTTGCCACATCCCCTATTTCGTATGATGGCTATATTCTTTTGAGAAATTATCAATTGATCAAAGTGAACAAAGTGAAACTGATAACTTCATGTTCTTTTGAATATGTATTTACTTGTCATTGGGCTGAAGTGATCATGATTACTTCAAGTGATAGGAGTGAAAGTGATAATGACTCAAAAGAATAGCCCTATTATCTCCAATAATGACGCAGAAGAGAGTGGTGTGTGCAGTGGTGACTTGCCGGCCGAAACCAAACAGTAGGAAAAACACGAAGCCGCATGAAAGTGGAAGCGTTACGCCGATAAAAAGAGACAAAAGAAAGTTAGAGAGAGAGAGAGTTCGTTTGTGCAAAAATTGAAGTTTCGAAACAAGTAAACTGATTAAAAAAGATTGTAGTAAGTTATTCATTGAATTTATTTGTAAATAAAAATTTTGCATAATTAAATTCTGTTCATCTAGCTTCGAAACCGGATGCTAATAAAAAAAGCACATCAGAATCTGATTTTTCCGAATATGAGGATGATTGTTACTTATCACTTGCCAATGATTCAGAAATGAGAATTGTATTATAAATAAAATATAATCAGAATTAAGTTTTTACTAATACTATGGATTTTTTGGAATTTTAAGGATGAAAAGGAATTCTGGTAATTTTATTGTCGAATTACAACAAAAATTCAGTAAATCAAGGATTACTTCACAGGAAAAAATTCAAATTCTGAAATTATTGCCAAAATTTTGGAGCGTAAAGAAAGCTGCCCAAGAAATGAGTACTTCTAGATATTTGTACAAAAAGCAAGAAATCTAGCTAATGAAAATAGAAGTTTGTTAATCCCTAAAACGCGATATAATTAACGTTAATTATTAAACAGAATAATCTTATCTATCGCGAACTGACTAATTTAAATATTGTTATAATTTCTTTGCAGCTCGTCCGTTCCTAAATAAAATTAAACAGAAAGTTGTGCCATTTTACGAAGCTGAAGATGTTGGCACGATGCTGCCATGTCAAAAAGACACTAAGCTGGTCAAAACCTGATGGTGCGAGTCAAGCTGATGAAACTGTTTGCATAAAGGCAAGAAAGCATCAAGACTATATAATAATAAATATTCATTTTTTACAAGAAAACAAACGAATTGCACAAAAATTGACCAATTCTGTCGACGCAGATGCATTCAATAATTGTGCAATTGTTACACACAATACAAATTAATCAAAAATTGTGCAATTTTTGTGCAATCCATATTTACAGAGTGCAAAACAATTACTTACGTAATTGCAGGCTTCGGCTTCGCCTCGTTTCGAAAATTCGCAATCAGCAGGAAAATTAATTCGTATTGATTCATTATTATTATGCATTTATGAATTGTTTTTTTTATGTTTATAGTCATTTTTTCATTGGATTAATAATCAAGCAACTTTATTCCCCATTATTTTTTAGTACAAAAATGAAGAAATCGTCTATCAAAAAAGGGTAATCATGGTTTCAGACCGCACAAAACACGACGCTGTCGGTGTTTATGTATTTCTTACCGCATTCCAGAATATCTTTCGTCTAACTATACACCTATAGGAAACTGTTTTTACTTCTCTGACGGAGCTGCACATCAGTTCAAGAATGTGAAACATTTTACAAATATTACCACAAACAAAATTTTTCTCGTGCAGCAGAATTGCATTTCCACAGTACAGCCAACGGAAAAGATCCATGCGATGAAGCTGGGGGATCTATGAAGAAGAGGACACGAAGAACAAGTTTGAAAATGATTTCAGATGAGCAAATTACATCGCTATTAGAGCTTTACGAGTAGGCTAGAAAAGAATCTTATTTGCCAAATGTTTCAGTTATTTACAAGATTTCACCGATTACGAAAAAGCTATTTCTTCAAAGTCGATTTGAAAATTTTAAAACGATTCCCGCCACACATGGGCTGCATTGAGTTAAGCCAGAAAAAAAGTGCAGTTGGAAAGGTAAGGCATATTTTTCCTGTCCAAATTACAAAATTGTACGATTTCTGAAACCGGAAAACTCGAGAATTAAACGCTTCAATTTTTTGTACGCATATAATGAAGTTATGTTATTATATTATTATATACATTGCTATAAATTACGCAATGTTTTTACGAAGAAAATTATATGCAATATTTATAAATAACAAATGCCTGGATATTTATCCTGACCAATATACTTGAACAGAAGTGATCTGGATTTGTAAGGTATCACGCGTAACCGAAGCTCGCTCGCACGCACACACGCTGGCAGTAACACGCTCGCCAGGACGAAAAAATGCACACCCATAGTTTTTATTTTTCCAATGCCAATTTTTTACAGTATATCAGTAAAAACTTATCAATTATAAGAATGTAAAAATTGAATGAATAAAAATTTTCTCAGTTGGTAAAAATGTTCCTTGTTTATTAAAAATCACCAGTTTATTATTTAAAAAATACTAAGTCAATGTCTTTTATGCTATTGTGTAAAGCACAAGGTAAGACCCTCTTTTCAGAAATAGCAATAGTTTTCTATAACTGAAACTTTATTTACTATGGAATATTGAAAAATCATAATTTCTCAAGGTTGAAAAATTTCGAAAACTCATTTCTCGAAAATATGATATTGCAGTAAAAAAATATATACGTGTCGAGTAGTTGCGAACAGAGAACTCAAAAATGAATTTTATTTGCAAAAAAAAATTGTTTATAAATTTCGCATGAAATGACTTAAATACAATAACAAAATTATTAACTTTTTAAACTGAACATCTTTACAATGGACCGAATGAAGACGAATTGTTCTAATATTTAGTCAATCAATAGTTTATGAATAATTTATTAGCTGATAAATAATTCATTAGTATTTCAGTTTTTTATTTCTTAATTTTGACTTATTATTTTAAAACATTTTTTAATTAAAATCTTATAATGTCAAACTTAACTCTTTGAATATCAATAGAAAATTATTGTTTCAAAAAAATTTTTAACCAGTTGTTGTTATCGCTAAAGACAAAGCAAAATACTTAAAGTTTTTGCTCCCTAAGAAATATACAAATTTAAATTTATTAATTCTTCAAACCAATGCATTTTGGCCGTAACAGCCATTTATCTAAACTACATATCTATCCATTTTACGAAGAAAGTAACAAAACCAGACTAAAATAGGTATACGGCAAGCTTGGAAAACCAGTTCTCCCTACATGTCCATGTGTGATAATATGTCGTGTTCCTAGATTCGTGTAATCTGCTTAGTTTAGTTTTTCTGTATTTTGTATACAAGGTACGCTAAATTATAACGTAATGTAACTTGAGTCTGAAAAATTTAGATAATCTTAGACTTTGAATAAAATTCAGTTGTCATTATGTTTGATTACCAAAAATTTTTCAGTACGTTTAAATTTATGAATTCACGCCTGGTTAACATGAAAACAGCGGATTTTTATCAATTACTGAGCGGATGCAAATTTTAAATTCCAAATTTTTGGAAGGCCATTATGTTGTTCTTATCCACAAGTATGGTGACAGGGCGGACGTGACGAATTACTAGTATTATAAGTGTCATACCGAAGGTTTTTGAAAAGCCGGTAGCTAATCATCTATCGTCTGTGTTGTCGTCTGAAGTGATTGGCGAGCAGTTTGGGTTTTGTGAGGACAAAAATGCTGAGCTCAAACTTTCGCATTATATATTCTATATTACAGAGGTTCTTGAGGGTAGTTTGGAGGTTCATTTCATTTACACTGACTTTTCAAAAGCATTTGATAGGGTTCCCCATAACGTATTGTTGACCAAACTTAAGAACTTGGGGGGTGTCTGGTTTGTTGCTTGAATAGATTGAGAACTATCTTGATGGTCGAACTCAGATAGCTCGAGTCAACAATTTTGTCTCTAGGGAGATTCCGGTCCCTTTGGGGGTGCCTTAGGGCTCCTACTGTTTAATCTTTTTATCAATGATGTCAAAAAGTGTTTTAAAAATACCAACTTTCTCTTGTTTCCTGACGATTTGAAATTGTTTAGGTACTTTGACAGTTTGAATGATTGTCGGTTGCTTCAGGATGACCTGGACTGGTTTTCAGCATGGTGTGACAGAAATGGGATCCGTGTAAACACTATTAAATGCAAATGCATGAGATTCTCTCGTCAACGTCGGGGTGTGATTTTTTAATACCAAATCGGGAGTGATATTGTGTCGTCTGTTGCTCTAGTTAGGGATCTCGGATTTACCTTGGATCCGAAGCTCTGATTTACTGAACATATAGCAAACATTACCACTAATGCCCTTAGTATACATGGTTTTATTAAAATGAATTCTAGAGATCTTTTGTATTTGCAGTCCTTGAGACTTCTTTACTGCTATCTGCTAAGGCCCTCCCTTGAGTTCGCCTCGTCTGGAATCCATATTATACAACTCACAATCAGAGGATGAAGGGTATTCAAAGTTTGTGCATTACATTTACTATAAATTGTATAACAATATTGCATTTCATTATGATTTAATGTGTAATTGACAGGTCTCCCATAACTTTTTGGCAGTAAAAGCCCATCTAGACCTGTGTCTTTTTTACAAAGTGATCAACTCCCTTGTTGACTGTCACGCTTTGCTTGCCAGTGTGGGCCTGCGTGGCCCCATTCGGCCAACTCGTAGCCGCCATACTTTTGACGTTCCATACCATCGCATTACTTATGGAGTGAACTCTTTCACCTTTCGCGCCTCTTCTCTGGCTAACACTCATCCTGAGCTCGACATTTTTTGTACCCATAGGAAATTTTTATCCCAGTTTAAATATATGAACTTATGATGTTAAGTACTTATTTACTGCAACAGTTATTTGTAGATATTAAGTTCTATTGTTTTTGTATTTTAATTTAAATTTTTGTATTAGTAATTGGTGTTTGTAAATTTGTTAGTGGATATCATCGATGAATAAATAAATAAATACATAAATAAAATGATTTATGCGCTCTTAATACCGTTTCCCTTTTTATGTTAGAATTAAATGATTTCTAATTTCACAATTATATCACACTGATACACAACCATATAAAGACCACGGAAAAAAATCGATGGCGTGTAATAGATCTGTGTAGTTTATAATTTAAATAGTGCAAACCCTCAGCGTTCGAGTCACTTTACAGGTTTTATTAGAATATAGTTATAAATTCATAGTCTACGCTCTTAAAAATCATCACAGAACCTTGGTAAAACGGTTTTATTCTTTATCCTGTCACTAACTGTAAATTGAAGTAGATAGGTTGTAACGGTACTTGAAGTAAAAAATTGACGTTTAAAAAAAATTCTAAATAATTTAACAAGATGTTGCTAAATATTTCAAAATATCCCAATTCACATATTTAATGACCATTTATTTATTTAGAATTTACCCTGTATGTCCTGAAGTAGCGTCCAACAAGTTCGATGACCTGCCTTTACAAGAACTTATCCGAAGCAAGGAGAAAAGTTGTGCGTCTTGTATAGACAAAGTTAGGCCAATTTAAGTGTGTGTTTATACTTGAACACGTGCTTGGTAAAATATTTGTTTTAGAAGGATATTGAAATGAAAATAACCTAAAGCAAATATGGTATACGGATAAATAAAAGTAGAAGATGGGTGGTCACACATTAATATATTCAAAAATCTAAACATTATTATCTTAAAAAAAAAGATGTATACATTGTGTTCAAAGCTTAGTAGCTACGTTACACCGGACAGCTTCTGTCTGTGAGTTTTATTATTACCCGGCATTATGTAAGTATGCAATATTGCAGGTTGAGCTTCGAAAAGCATATTTAAATTTACAGCAAATTTTGATCCAAGCAAACAAAGAAACTATTAAACAGAGGTTTTGGTTGAAATAAAATAGTATACAAATATTTAATTTTCCCTCAAATTCTAAATTCATATATCTAAAGAGCTAGGTTTAAACGGGAAAGAATAGAAATAGTTTCTCTAATATAAATGTATTTATACACTCAATTGCAAGTATATTGTATTCATCTTTGGTATACAGATCTCTAAAAGATTAAACATTCAGAATGCTGAGAGGTGACGCTGCTTATATTAGACTTCATATTTTATCTGATATAAGTTGCTTAAAGGATTCGCTTTTCTTATATCTAAGTGCAAAAACCGAAGAATTCGGAACCGGTTTTCAGGTGGTGGTGTACTGCCATGGAAGAAGCTTCCATGAATTCCTGGTTTTTCCTTGCAATCTGAGACAGCATTTAGTTTCTAACCATATTAGAACAGAGTACATCTGCCCTTCTAATATAAGATTTTTTCAGTTGGTTGAGAGAAAAAAATAGTTTCTCTAATACAAATATATTTATGCAGGTATATAAAAGAAAGCAAGCAAGTTCTAGTCAACTGTATGAATGTAAAAAGTAGTAACGTCTAAATTATCGCCAATATAATTATCAACTCCAAATTTTATATAACAGTTTTAGTTGGGTATTTCCAATAAATCTAAAACGGTTCAAAACATGCTTAGCCCCCGTTAAAAATCCAGCTGTAACAAGCCATTTTAGAGTTCTTTCGAAAAACTTCATTCGGAATTCCCACGTATTGCACACACAAAAGCTATTAAGCGGCCCTCAAACTGGGATTTAGTGAGGAGGAGTGTTACCCGAATAACAGTGTTTGTTTCTTGTGTATTTCCTTAGGAAAAAACAGTGAGCCTAAAAATTATGCTCTTTTCTCCAAGGTTACTGTCAATATCTTAATTTTATTAAATTGCAAAAAATATTTCTTGATTTTCTCCTTAACCACTGAATGTAAAAATTACAACTCTTCTCTAAACTTCATGTATATTTTTAAAATTGAAATATAATATCAAAAATTCATTAATATTTTTTACTTTCCTGCGTGGCTTTATAATTCACGGGTGTATTTAACGGTTGTCTTTCTATCTCAATTAAAAATTCATCTGTAAAAAACAAGACAGTCTGGTAACTGTTTGGTAATACATTTTAATGAGATCTCATGTGAAGTTAAATCTATAGCTTCTCTATTGTTAAGTCTAACACTTCCTTTTTTAAATTTCTGTAAGTCTCTACATTTTAGTTAAATACTGTTAAGTGACTTAGCAGTTACACAGAGCGAGAATTGTGACAGGTACCGCTTATATTCATCGACCCTGAAAAGAACCTTGAGTCCAAACAAATAATATTATATAACATACTACGTATTATCTACGACTTCGTCTGCATACAACTTGGGAAATAAAAATTTTTTGAGTTATTAAAGTTCTCTAGTTTTTTTTTATCAATCTATATTACTCTTGATTTCATGTCTGTAATATTTTTGATGGGACTTCATTTAATGGTTTTATATTATAATGACAACTAGTACAGGTATACTTACACAATTAGTACCTTATTAATAAGAAGCAATGATAAACCATATTTTTTGGCTTTTCCTTTCTTTGTGCATATCTCAAAACTAAATTTCAAATTTTTAGGACTGCGGGAAGTACCTTTGATCTCGTGAATGAGTGGCAAAATAGCGATACTTTGCATTTAATTCACTGAGGAACTGCAAAAGATAGAAATATGAAATTTGGTGATTCAGTCCGATTTACTAGTAAAGTTTGACAAGTTCTCTTGGTAAGGATAGTTTGACGCTTCTACTTATTTAGAGCGCACATATTTCAGGTCTTTAAAAATAGGCTGAGCTAGTCTCAGTAAAGGTTGTTTCATAGTGCATGCTCGTCTTGTCGGTGAAATTTTCGTGCTCCTTAATAGGGCTAGTATATTTGCCCTATAGATAAATCTACTTTAAACTTTACGTTATGGAATACGGAATTTGTGTCGTAGAAATTTGACCACGTAGAATCAAAAGGACAGGTGTAATATCTTCCAATAGATCACAATAAGATAATTCTTTTTTATGATTCTTACATGCATTCGAATACCAACGAAATCGGAAAATAATTAAAAAGCATCTACTTAAAACCAAACAACATTTTGAATATAATTATTTTCTACATATAATAATATAATGATTAGGATTAAAAGTTGAAATACACGGTTATAATCCCCGAATTCGTTTCGCAAGTAAGTCACGTGGAGTTTTCCTTTTTTCAAAAGCAAAAAAGCCCGTTTGTTAGTTTGTAAAGAAAGGCCGGAGAATCAACGGAGGCTGAGTTTTAACTTTTGTTCTTTGGCGGAATTAGATCAACCTTTAGTTCGTCGCAGTTTCTATAAAGGCATAGCCGTATCCCTAATCAGATTGGTTAGGAATAGAATGTCAGCTCAAAAGAAAGGTGATTTAAAATAGCAAACAAACTCTCACGAATAAGAGAGACAAAAATATAAATACAACTACAGGGACAAGAAAATTTGCAACTGCCAAATATACTTATAATATTTTAGAAATTGATAGTACAAATTTTTTCTTCAACGCTAATTTTTTTAAATAACCATTACAAGGTCACAACCGTTATTAAATCAAACGTAACCTCACAATTCGCATTAGTAATAGAACAACAAATTCAACGAAATGGTTAGGATGATGAGAAACAGAAAACTTATGTTCGTAAATTAGGCAAACTTAGAAAAATTATAATTTGTAAATTTAAATGCATCAACAAAATCGGCCAAGTGCATGTCGGATCTGTAACAGTTTTTATTATTTATTTCGATATATTAATTTTCATTCTACATTTTCATTGGAAAGCATTTTTAAACATCAGAAAATTAAAAAAAAAACATATTTTGGTATCTCATACAAATTTTTGTTGAAAATTTATACTATTATGTTGAAATTTATCAAATTTTTAAAACAGACCGAGAGAAAATGAAAGGGGAAATACGTTGGAAGCAACTTTTTAGGCTAGTATTTTACATCTCAGTTATCTAGACAGAAAATGTTAGTTATATATTATACACTATAGTACACTTAGTAACATTCCACAACATTTTGGTCAACTGTAACAAAATTCAAGATAAATAATAATTTTAATAGAATCGATGAAGACAAGTGGGACAAAGGCGAAGAAACAAAAATTACATTCAACAATATTTTATTTTACTTAACAAAGAAAACATTAAACACATTTAAGTATTATAGTAGTCTAAAATACTATGTTAGTTAAAGAGATTTAAGATTAAAATATAAAATAAAACCTATTAAAAGGATACAATTATTTACAGCCAAAATTACAATAAATACGTAAATGCGGGTACTCCACCCATTTATTTATTTGTTTACTTATTTATTCTTGCAATAGTTTGTGATTGTCTTTAAAATAGCACTCAAAATCGATCCAAATCAAAATTAAACTACGAGTGATAGAAAAATAAAATTCTTCACTTCTAAAAGTGCGCTAAAAAGTGAAAAATAACTATGAATTTCTATATGAAATTGAAATTTTTGAAGTCGGCGCCAAACTAATCCCTAACAAAATGGGATTCGCATAAAAAGATTAACAATACTTTATTTGTAATTGTTTTCTTACCATAATTTGTATATATTAGTAGTTATTTATTTCATTTAGAAATAACTTGGCTATCTTAAATTTTAAATTAATTTTAGATTGGTAATATAGACCCCAAAACCTTTCAATATCAATATTTAAAGAACTTTAGACGTAAGTTTCTTAGTTCGATATATTTTATACTGCATATTTAGTTTGTATACGCTCCAAGAACCCCGCAGCATCAATTTCAGGCAAAATCGGAAAACGTAAAATTTTCACTCTTGTCAACCTAATATTGTAAAAAATTAACATCCTAATACCAAATCTGATAAAATGCGAATAAGGTAAAATTTTCGACTCACTTCATCATATTCCATTGCAAAAAAATAATTTTAACGTCTAAATGTAATCTAAATCCAAACCCTTCAAACCTCTCTAATACCAATTTTAGATGAAATCTAGAAATTCAAAATTTCTAGACCGTCATATTGCCTCTGACATATTAGATTTTTTTAAAATAATTTTATATTTGCTATTTCAATCCTTAAAAACGATTCAGTCCCACATTTGGACAAAATCGAAAAATGTCAAATTTTTGAATCCTGAAAAAAATACTATTAAATTCATAACTTACACCCTCAAGAATCCCCTATATCCGTTCTGGAGAAAATCGAAAAATGTAAAATTTTTAGGATGCCAATATTGAATCCGCCAGATTGAATTTTTCAAAAATATATTAAATTCGTAATTAACACTATCAAAAATCCCCCTATACTGATTTTAGACAAAATCGAGAGATTCAGAACCTTTAATCCGCCATCTTGGATCCGCCATATTTAATTTTTTTTTAAATAATGTCTGATTCGTAATGTGTAATCCCAAAAACTCCACCATATCAATTTTGAAAAAAATCGGACAAAATTTATTTTTTATCCCACATATTGGATACGCCATATTGATTTTTTTTTAAATAATTTCAGATTCGTTATGTACGACCCCGAAAACATCTCCATACCAATTTTTGGAGAAAATCGAACAAAATTGATGTTTTCGTCCGCCATATTGGAACCGCCATATTGAATTTTTTAAAAATGATTTTAGATTCGTTATATGCGACTCCGAAAACTCCCCCGTACCAATTTTGGAGAAAATTGGACAAAATTAAATTTTCTTGTCCGCCATATTGGATCCGCTATATTGAATTTTTTAAAAATAATTTTAAATTCGTTGGGTACAGCTCTAAAAATTTCCCCATACCAATTTTGGAGAAAATTCGACAAAATTAATTTTTTTCTCCGCCATATTGTCAGCACCATCTTGAATTTTACTGCACCAATTTCGTCCAAAAAAATATGAGACCACTGCAGCAACTTCTTGAACATAATGTAAAAAATTTCATTTAAATCGTTGCCGCCGTTCCGGAGTAATCGGTGTACCTACATAAAAAAAACATACATACTCCATGAATTGAGAACCTCCTTCTTTTAGAAGTCGGTTAATAAGTGCCAGTTGTCACTACTTACAGCACAATGCCTAATTATAAGCCACATTACCAGGTTGTGCAGTTAATCTGAAGAAATTACAATGTTACGAATTCTAGCTATTTATGGGCACACATTAATCTCTGATTTAATTATTTTGAAATTGAAATATATTTTGGAATGACTCACTCAGCACAGAAATGTTTATTACCATTAAATTATATTAACATTTACTTTTATTGAAAACTTTTTCTTAGAAAAATATTAAAATGTTGCTGTACTTTTTAAATATTTCTATTTTTTAAAATGTTCTATTCTGTGGGTATATGAAAGTTTAAGTTAATATTAGTTCAGTTATTTTAATTGCTGTAAATAGTTATTTTCACCTATAACAGCAACCTACTTTGATATTCTAAAATAAAATGTATTTGAATGCTATATGAGGCATTTAATGTAATATATAATTTGAATTAATAGATCTTTAAAATTATTGCTCTATTTTTGCCAGATAATATATGCAATTACATTTTTAAAAACCTGTTGACCGATACCGAAAGTGACGAAAAAATTCATTCGAACTTCAGACATATGGCGAGGTACTCTATTTTATGTTTAATTTCATTGCAAAAGAAGAAAAAAATTAAAGTTGCAAGACCGTAATTTACAGATGAACAGAAGAATGAAAGGGCACGTAGAAATTATAAAGGTTCCTAGTAGCTGCAGAATCCTAAAAAGCGAACCAAAATTGGGAAAAAAATGTAAAACATACTTAAACGTAATCTGGTGACATCATTAAAAAAGCTATCCACTCCAATAAATTTACAAACAGAAAACTCCTACTACTTCCTAAAATGTACTTTTTATTTTTCAGTCTCTCTAAACCCAGATTAACGAAAAAAAACCACAAACTCCAAATCGGCTGAGTTTAATTAGACATATAAAAAGTTTAAAGATAAGGTTGTGCAAGTTTATGGATTTTTTAAAAAAGTAATTCTTTGTTAATGTAAATATAACATTTTTTTCCGCATTTATGAGATAAATTTATTTCATTTAAGAAATAATTTTTAAATATATTTAATTAAAATTTTCTTTTCCTCATTTATAAACAATT
Source organism: Diaprepes abbreviatus (assembly GCA_034092305.1). Classification (NCBI taxonomy): domain Eukaryota; kingdom Metazoa; phylum Arthropoda; class Insecta; order Coleoptera; family Curculionidae; genus Diaprepes; species Diaprepes abbreviatus. The sequence continues at coordinate 2,988,365 of JASJET010000103.1, forward strand.
TACTCGTTTATTCTGTGTTATAAATATTTATTTACTAAATACAAATTCCACCACTTTTCCGAAACCAAAACTAACCTCGCAATAGTTGTTTTATGCTCGTATACATCTGCATAAAGTTACCTGTTCGTTCGTCGGAAACAGATTTCTAGCAGTTTAATTTGGGCGGCTGCCCCGTTGATTAGAGACCCAATTTAATTGCAAACAACGGCGCCAAGCACACCTTCATTTGTTTAGGAAGTGCTTGTTATCGTGTCCGGATTGTTTGGATAAATTCCGTGGCTAATTTAGAATAATTTACAGGTTTAACCGGTATTTTGGAAGAGCCCCAAAGGAATTATTTGAAAGTCAAAAGTTCTGTCTCATCTAATTAACAACTTGAATTATTTTAAAGATACTGCGTTAAAAACGGAAAGTAATGCATTTATGCATTATACTCTATATAGTCAGGTGAATATCATGATTGTTTCTATAAATTCCATGCCTAATTAGAGTAACTTACAGATTTAACCGGAATTTTGGAGAAGCCCCTGAGGAATTATTTTAGTTCTGAGTTCTGCTTATTTTTAAAATTCTGTGTTAAGAGTGAAAAACAATTGTCTAACAGGGAACAATACTCGTTTTATCCCATCCCCCCACTCCTTCACCTTGACTTTGGCCACGTGACTTTGGCTTTGAAATTGATATTTTACATTGCATTGATGTAAGCTTGATCTTGATAGAGGAGTTGTCTTCAATGTTATGTACGACTTTGACCTTGACTTCGCCGAAGGTCACCTTGGAATGTGACCTTGGCTTTGACCTTGGTGGTTCATAGATGTTTGGGTGTGTATTTGACTTTGACGGAGGTCAAGTGCGCAGTTCTTAGTGCTTTGTAACGTTTATCATTTGTCTTTGAATGAGTTTGTTATAAAGAGAAACGAGGAAACAATGGAGAGTATACAACGCAGACATCGGTTGCATAAACCTAAAACACTGTGCTCATATGGTGTTCTAAGATTGTTTTTTTTTTTTAATTTTTTTCCTTTTTTCTACCATTTTTCAAGAATGAGCTTTCCAAAAAGACTCTAGATGAAATTAATAAAATGTTTAGTAAAGATTTCGAGGCTTTAGAGAAAAAAAGTTTGAAATTATTATGCGAAATGTTTACGAAATTCAAAAAATTGTTTTAGTGTCTACACGATTTGGCAAAACTCTTTTAGTAGCTTTACACGATGACAGTGATAATAGGACATTTGAGACTTTTTTGCCTAAACGTGTAGCTGTAACACTGTCAGATGATATTGTAGATACCATGAATAAAACAAACGGGAAATATACTCTAACTTGTTTAGGGCAAGGTACTAGAGTTTTTAGAGACAATACTGGAACATTATTAAGTTTCAGCTCATTAGGGTAATTTGTAAATTTTGTTTAAAAAATTATATAATTAAATTTTAAAACTTGTTGCACATATCAAAATACTTTTCATTACTTCTTTAAAATATGTCTGCTGACGCGATTGTCAACGTATGTGTAAATAGATAGATGTTTTGGCTATGAAGAGAATTAAGAAATATGACACAATATTTTAGATAGTGGTAATGATTTGTTGAATATTGGGACTACCATAGATCAATCTTATGGCTGGGTCATATTTGTATGGTAAATATTTATTTGGTTCCATATACTTGGATACATTTTATGCTGAAATGGTCAATAAAGAATTAACAGAATACCTCATTTATATACCACATTTATCTGGTGAGCTAATTGCAAAGTATAAATTGGTGCCTGCAACAGCAACAACCCAATATGTTGACTATGGAAATATTGTTGGCTGATAGAGCATTTTTAATATCGAAAATAAAGATATTGCAAGTCTGGAAAACTAATTTTAATAATCTCTATTTGTATAATTAAATTATTGTAAATAAATATTTGTAAATTACCATCGTTTTATTTGACTTACTATATAAATATACGAATCCATTAGATAATAGTTAAATTCAATTTAAAAAAGATTGTTTTTAAAATAACATAAATAAACTGTTACGTTTTTATTTTTCCTATTCAAAATCCATACAAATATAATAATTTTTACGCTTACCTCCTCCATAATTTATGTGTTTTTTTTTGTTGGGAGTGTATTTATAAATGAAAGTAGGCGTTGGCAGTATATTTGTTTTTATTGGAAATGGGTTCACAATAATGGTATTATAATTAATAGTAAATATGTGATAGTCCTTGTCGTTATTATGTGTGGTTCGTAAGACTCCCCCCCTCCCCCTGTACCTAAAACATGGAAAAGTATTAGTTTTGTACAAAGTGGCTTAATCTGGAACATATAAATAGAAAGCCTTAATTTAAATCGTATTTTGCGTCCGTCTTTTTTTTACCTTGTCTATATTAACTAATTTATTGTTACCTTCATCTAGAGATCTCGAGTGAGCAGAAAATCATTTAGCTTCAGGATCGACAATTTCTTTTAAGTGAAAGTTCTCTGGACTTTGCTGGATCTTCCATAAGTTTTCTGGACACATTTACCTTCTCACTGGGTCAGTTATCTTGGAACTAGTAGGGATTTTGTTAAGCTAAAAATGAAAAATCACATAAATGACAAACAAAAACAAATTTTAAGGTTAAATCCACTCGACTTTTCATGCGAGACAGTTTTTCTTCAATAAAGCCTTTTTAACCGGTATAAATTTTTGAACATGCCACAATTTCCCTATTAAATCGCATAATTTCTTGTAATCATTTTAAAATTTGGTATTTTTCTTTATTATTTTTAACACTTGTTACCTGTCATATTGTTGATATACAGATCTCTGTATCTTTCCCCGCCATTCCTTTGGACATCTAGCATCTGGAAAGGTTGCTTAGCATTTTTGCTAGATTTAATGTGAAGGATTTGGGTCCTTCATCAAATTTAGGGTACAAAGATACTTCGCATACGTTCGCAGCTTTCTGCTGATATTGATTTGGTGAGTTTTGGGAACAAATCCAATATCAAGTGTTCCTATTTTCTTCTTTTTTAACACAAAAAGGCCACCCAACACCACTGGTAAGTCTTTATTTTAATTATTATAATCTTAAATATTAATAATTGTGGATATGTTCAGAAAAGGAATACGATTTGACGTACCTACCTCACTCGTAACCTAAAAATTGATTTCGTTCTAAATCCATGTTTTTGTTTTAGACCTTCTTCTTTTTTCCTTTTTTTTTCCTTATTTCATTTCCTTTTCTACACCCATTGCCCTCTTTTTGCTCATTATCAGGCCTTCTTGCTTATTTCCCTACGGCATGTGCCTTGCATGCTGAACTACCAGACCACACCGTAGTATCCAGTGATCCAGAGCTCACCCGAGTTTACTTGAACGTCAGGACTGAAGCCTCTGCTGATCAGGTTTTACGTGTCTGTGCCGTCTCATTAAATTATAAATCTTTAATTAGTTGAATTATCGCCTGCCCCACTAGCTATAATTGAAAAGACATAGTAGTTTTTTTTTTCTTTTATATATAATTAATTAATAATCAGTGTACTTACCTCCTTAAAACTATTAAGTGTTTCCTCATATGGTACAATTAATTAAATTTTCCTCATATGGTACAATTAATTAAATCCTGCAATCATATGTACTGAATATCTTCACGTATGTAAAGGGCACATTTGTTAACTATAGTAAACAGGGCTATTTATAAGGGTAAAGTGAACTCAGAATCTCAATTTATATTTAATAATAGCCAAACATATTTGTAAGATATAATTTTTGCGTAAATGAACTATCATTAATTAAATTGTCAAAACACTTGTTAAACAGCTGATAGTCTTGGGCGTGTTCTTTTCAGACGAAAAACAGCTAAGTCACTCTTAGAGTCTATCAATTCATGCTATGGTGATGAAATGTAATATATATAGATACTATATTTTGCATTTTCTTGGGTGTTGTCTTGAATTCTATCCGTTTCCTCTTTTTAAATTATACCGGTCTCTACCTTGATCATAACAGAACCAAAACAGGTGGCGCATTTACCCCGACCACTTTTCGCTCCTTTTGGAGCTAGCCGGACAAGCCCTAAAAGAAACAACCCATTTCAGAGGCACCTGACAAATTTAGACAAATTATCTTGCAAATTTGACAGTTAAATAAATAAATATCTTTCTTTCTTTTACAATTTGAGGCACGTTCTTTTAACCAGAGAACCGCTCTAAAGAGTTTAGAAAACTCATATAGTATTACTTCTAGGCGTAGGATTTAAGTTAACTGACGATGGAAAATACGATATAGAAAATGGGAGTTTAACTAACACTGGTTTGTTACAAAAGTCTGATGACGCTGTTACTCAAAGTTATATTCTTTATAAAGACTTTATGAATTATACGCAGAAACGAGATATTGAACTCGATGTAAAATATACTAAATTAGAAAAAAATACCTAGTGACCCCGATCGTAGAACCGAATAAGAGGGATAGTGAACTCGATGAAAAAATAATTAAATTAAATGGGTCATGGAATATGTAAATAAAATGGATAATGAACTTGATGAAAAAATTATAAAATAGAAAAAGTTACCATTGAAAGCAATCGAGAAACTAGCTATGGGATATCTACCTTAGTTAAAGAGAAAAATTACATTGTATTACATCATGTAATTTGTTTAGCTGAAATAAAATAAATAAATATTTAGTTTTATATCGAATTTAATTATAAAAAATAGGTATAAAATCTAATTATACAATATCTGACTTAGGTATCCAAGAGTTGAAGTGCTTGGGAAAACCTAGCAACCATTTTATAAATAATTGATCTCTGTGATATTTCATTGTTTCATTCCAGTGGTATTTTGTGTGGTGTTGTTTTAAATTTTTGTTACTGAAGGCAAAAGTTTCTACCATTTATAGGTGCCTCTGGCCAAAAACTGCTTATACAAAATATTTAAGGGTTTTTATTACTCATTCAACAAATGCACGTTTTTTCGTGCTATAGATGAAATAATGATTACTATTGTGTTTCTTCATAAGTCTTGTAAAGTTCCTTGATCACTTTGTAAATTGATTGCTATGTTAGCAGCTTTCTCAATAATATCATGCATGGCATTTGTCCCTTCCACATATTTTTTAAGTGGCCTGGAGACGTATTTAGAATAACAATTTATACACACAAGAATGTAACTATAACCGTTATTTTTATCAGAATACTGCTGCATTTCGGCTAAATCTATTTGCCATCATTCTTGATAACCTTTAATAATGGTGTGTCTTCTTGTGAAACTATTTCTTGCTGCATTATGAAACCCATGAAAAATTTTTAGTTTCTCATTGCTTGGTTCTATGTCTTTCAGTCAAACGACTTGTCAAATAGTTATCCCAAGAAGTGATGGCATGCATTAATAAATGATACCTTCCTAATGAAATTTGTATAGAATTGATATAATTTCTTTTTCGTATCCGGTATGGTCAGAAATCTTTAAACCGTAATAATTTCAGTCCATCTATCAGTCTATTGGGTTTATTTCAATACATATAGTTTGATGGAACAGATGATAAATGATTGTTTAAGATTGCGTAGTATTTTTTGATAAACTTTTATTTTTTTGAGTAGAACCTCCCAATTTAGTGTATTTAATTAAAGATTTTATTATACGGTCATATTTGATCCTTTTTATTTATATTAACTTTTGGCTTTTATCATAATTTTTATAAGCAGCACTCTCCATTTACCTAATATTTCTATGTAGATTTGAAGTACATTTGGATACAATCGATCTTCTTTATATACTGCTTTCGGAATTTTTAAAAACAGTAATTTTATCTTCAGAAAAACGTAGTACCAAGTTGCCAATAAACATTTTCTTTTTACCCGTTTTGGTGATAAAACGTACACTGTAAACTATGTCACATTTAAATCGATGTTGCTTGAGTTCCTTTAATGGGAAACAAGAACTGTTTGAGATGATTTATTGGTTGATATGCCTGACTGGGATGGTGTATCATATGATCATTCAGGGAACGTGCTTGAAAAGGGTAGTGCAGCATTTAAATATCTCACTGCTGCAAGATCTGGTGTGATCTCCCAAGTTTAGGTTTCTTGTTAATGTGTAATAGGTGTAGATATTTCAAGAAATACAGATGGATCACTTAGAACAATGGTTTCCGCTGGTTCCTTTAATTTGGTACTAAGAACTTGCAACTTTATTTGAGTAGGTTGTGGTATACTGCTGCTTTTTCTACTTTATCACGTTAGATATAGATGTTGAAAGTTTTGAGACCGATTAATAAAATTTTTCAGGTTCTAATTTACTCTGTATTTGATTGTTTTTTCTCTGTTAAATTTGTTTCTTACAGCGTTGCTTCAACCAATTTACGTTTTAACTGAATGTATTTTTCCATGATATTTCTATATCACTATTCGAAATTTAAACAATACTGTATACTTGTTATTTTGAAAATACATAACTCTCAAATCCTTTTCGATCGAGAATTTAGGTAACTATCCTTGTCGATGACTGGAAACCCATTCTTATCATCCCAACAGTTGGAGCATATCTCTTAAAATTTTTGATAACTGACATCTGGTGAAAATACTGCGTTCGGTTTTTGGTCGGACGATTCCACAATATATGATGCATCACTAAAAGCATAACAACCAAGACCTTTGATGGGTGACAATATTTTCCTCATGAAATCATATTTTGGTTGATGCAGCTGTTTTGAATAAATATAAATATTTTCGAAATGAAATCATTACATTTTTTTTCCACAAATTTATGGTCTTATGAGCAGACCATGTATAGATGATCGGAGCAAAGGGCTGTGATTCTTGAAAAATTTGTTTTCTTGTCTAAGTTCCACTTTATCATTGAGATCATCAGTGGAAAGTTTATATTTAAGTTCGATAACACTCATCTGTATAAAATAAACTGCAGCGCACTTTAACAATCAATGAGATGTCGTCAGTCAAGCGAAGTGTACGGCCTCGTCTATTAAACAAGACTGGAAGTAGTATTATTAAAGCATTCAATAAGCTACCTTTTGAACTACATCTTCGCGGTTATCAATATTGTGGCCCTGGAACCAAAGTGGTAACACGTGTATTAAGGGGTGATAAAGGAGTTAACCCATTGGACGCCACAAACAAAAACGCGATTTAACCTATTTAAAGAATCCATACAATTTAAGTGTGCAACGTAAGGCAGATTACGAGCTGGAGCAAAGTCCTTGGAAACCAGTTACGTCAAAAGACAAAGAGAAACCGCTTTATTAGTGACCAATATTATAAAGCAAACCATACTTCTTTAGGAGTGTACTCATCGCAAAAAGTGATCTAAAGGAGGTTGAGACTTAATTTTCTTTGGTTTGGCTATAAGAAAAGCACTCCGGGCCGATTTATTAAAAGCAGGCAGAGCGAAACTGATCGATAAAAATGTCATGAAAGCATTTAAAATAGCTGTGGCTGCTGCCTTTAACATTTAAAATCAGCAGGAGGTAAAGAAAAAATTCATATTCCAAGAATTATACCAAGTGGAAAAACTGGTGGATTGCCTACCTTCGGTTCTTTGGCCGGTGGAGCGGTAGACATCGTGCGTATAGTAGAAATGCAAATAATTCGAAACCAGAGAAGACAGGTGCCAGAATGCATGTAAATTGGAAAGAAAACTTTCTATTTTTAAACCATATCGCACTGGTGTTGGGTTGTTTATAAGCGCTAAGCAACATCGATATACAAAAGTATGCATCAAAATCTGGAATCCCCAATTTTTCCTATGTATATAAGCGAGATTTACTGCCAGAACGGGGTTCGTGAAGAAACGAAGCAGCAATTATTAATTTAGAAAACATATCGGGTGTTGAGACTCACAGGGTCGCATATCGAAAAAACAAATGAAAATTAACTTAATTCGATACTTTTTGAGATTTACTTCCACCTTTAGAATTAGTACATTATTTACATACTGGTGCCAAGGCAGCCTATGACATTTAGTTTCCATAAGAATGACAACAGAAATTTAGAACAGTGTGCTGTAGATATTTGTGTCTAAAGTTTATATCCTAGAATGTTAAAATAGTGAAAACAAATCGATTCGGACACCAACTCGCACGCATAATGTGATATTATAAATTATTTTTCATTGAAAGTATTCTCGCGACAAGGCAGTCTATTAGGAATGAAATATGTCTAAATAAGTGATGATTTTCTGTGTCCCTACGAGATCGCTATGACTTGAAATAAGTTGCCGGAAAGTCCTAAAAATGATAACGATACATTAACTTAACATTACACGAGTTCCTACACTAGAATGAGTTGAAGTGGAGACAAAGCAGATGGGCCTGCAGTGAAGAGGCTTTTTTGTTGTTATAGCATACAGATGGTAAACGACGTTAATATACACCTCTTGAGTTACATAAATATCTGGAAACGAGTTGAAGGTATGAAAAGTTTCGACTCTTTTAAATGTCACAAACAATAATAAAAATAGCAAGGTGAACGTGTTTTCCATCAGTCATGTCTTATACATTCCCATTAACGGAACATTCGAGCATTTTAAGCTCAGACTTTTATTCACTAATCGATTCATCAAAGCAATATAAATTGGGTCTTTTGAGATTTTGCACGTATAACTCGATTTTTAATATTGCAACAACTCTTTCACCAAAAAGAATAATAGCAAAGCGAGTACTGTAACGATTAAAATCCCACCAGATGCATACAAAATTAGGGGCTTCAACAAGGTTCCTCATACATCACTAAAAAAAATAAAAAAATTATAATATTGACGACGAATAACAATACTTCAAAATACCAAATGAAATCCAACTATATTATTGACTTTATAAAAGGAAAGGACTTTCGAAAAATGTTGGTATTTAGAAACGTGGTCTTACATAGTAGTCAATAACAAGCCAATCCGATGTCAGTTTATTGACAACATCATTCTACGCGTCTTGGGCGACTACGGATAGATTTTCCAGGAGAAAAGATAGTCGTGAAATTGGAAAAAAAAATTGTAATAATGCGTTTTCAATATAATTCTCAGCAGTATATGATGTCCACGATGAAAGATTCCATGAAACAGTATGAAAAGAAAGCAAGTGAAGGAAAACTTATTATCGTCGTCGTCGTCACCATAGTCAGTCACAGACCGCAATCTATTCTATAAGACTTAAAGTACGAACATCTAGAAAATGGTGATCACTACAAGCAAAAAAAATTGAAGTTCTTACTGAACCAATTTTTGATAATTCCATCAGTAGTTTCTGGGAGCACACATGTAAACCTTACGGTTACTCAACATTTCGTAGTTGTGATGAAATTTGTATTTCAGTACTCTTTCCAGATATAGTTTTGGGCTTACCTGAAAGCTACATTCACATAAAAGAGACCTTTAAATCCAAAGATGCAAACAAAGCATGTTTTTTATCCAACAACGTACGCACCTTTCGATTTGATGCAACTGGATATGAGTAAGTCGCCGTGGTTCGTAAACGCGGCATCACAACATCGCTGAAAAAAATGATGTCCTATAGCTTGTCCCAAAAAAGACCTTTTGGGGCCTGTGGGTACGGCCTCAACGACAACAGTTAGGGTATTTGAGACAAACACATAACGGTGTGATCTTCAGAAAACTACCTCTTAAATTCCTTATGGATTTCGCCCAAGATTATACGAAGGGTGTTTTCAAAGTAAAGCAGGAACCTCTCATGATTATTGCATGGACATTTACCAATTGTTACATCGGTGAGATAAGTTGAAAATGTTGCCACGTAATAATAAAGGTGGAAGTAATGCAAGCGTGTAAATGGCTTATCTTAAATCGAATCTTGATGAACTGCCGGCACTGCATCAAACATTATAAGACATCTGGGCATTAAGAACAAGTACAACTCTGGAAAAGCCGCATTGTTTGATAAATAGATTCCACGACAGAAATGTGCGTGACTAACAGAAGAGAATGCCACACAATTTATTACTGTTGATATAATCGACACTAGGCTGTACCTGAATTCCAGTCCAGAACCTCGACTTTTGTTTGCCGGGTTACCACCAGGTTTCTTGGGAAGCACCTTTTCGGAGCCTCCCGACTCGACTTACGATGCATGCAGTCTTTTCAAGGGCGAAGTGAACTTCTGGAGAGCTGCAGTCCCCTGCTCGAGTATCAACCGGACTCCACTTCTCTTTTTCCTTTCGGTCCCACAAAGGTTGGACTTTTTTGATTTGGTTGGAGGTTCTGTTCCAGTTTTTTCTGCATTACTGAGACCAAAAAGGTTGGAAAGGGCTAAAGATACCTACACGGTCCTTGTAACTCTAACGGAAAGTCATTATAGCTGTATATAGTAGTTGTCGCGCTTACGTAGGAAATTAATTGAATTAATTGAAACTATTCAAGAAATTCTGGAATATGTAGATGAAAATAATATTGCAATATATGAACTTAGAAAAGACTAACTGCGTGATGAACTTAATTCTAGGATATTTAGAGTTGAGAGGACTATGAAGGCTCTTGTCAACAAAGCTACTCAATAAACAAATTGGGTGGAAATGTCCAGAGAAGCAAGACTACATATACTTTATTAAATTTATAGATAAAATGAAACATCATACTGAATATATGACTCTTTTTACTATGAAAAAATGCACGACAAGCTTTACTTTTCAATAACACATATTAAACAATAGAAATAATACAATATCGATTTTCCAGATTACGTATTGTCCTAACTTAAAAATGATTTCAAAACAAAGAGTTAATTGGCTATATTTTGTTCCCGATCTATTTTGTAAAAATATATGTTTGCATGCTCCTAAGGTAGAGTTTTGGTAGATTCAGAACATAAAACTTATCATCACTATTCTTTAATGCTACTTTATTTATTATGTTGGTATAAGTATGTAATTTATTTCGAAAGGTTTTCATCTTTCTTAATTACACCTCCCCATTCAACGATTCTATAATATTCTTCCTGGTGAAGGTCTTTCTTGAAAATGCATTTTTTGAGACTTTTGCTTTTTTAAATTCCCTATTAAGGAACTTCAGATTACAATCCTTCATCCGGTACTATAAAAACTGATTATCGGATCACCAGGAAACTCATCTTTCAACCAACTGTAGAATTACTTTTAACTATGTTAAAATTTATTTCGGGGCAATTTGGTATATCAAATTTTTCAGGGTTTTCTGATATAGTCTCATAAAAGGTTTCTGTATATATTCTTAATATAAGTAAGTCAGAATTAATACAAAGTAATGAAGGATTATCGCCAAACTTGAGTTTTATAAAATTATAATAAAAATCATATATTATTATCTTTGATATGTCTAATATGGAAACTTCAATATAAATTGGTTCACTGTATACTATATTTACTTTGTTCATATGTACAGCAACACAGTTTTCGGTAAATGTCGAACTGCTATTGAAATTGGTGCGAGCAATTAATGCTCTAGCACTAATCTTACTTACACTATCTTCTAAATGAGTTACTAGCTTCATATCCCTTCAATTTTCTACAATTTTCAGATTTATGCCAAAATTCGCGTTTTTTTTTAATGTGTCTTTCGCAAATTGTGTAGTGGCTTTGTTACGCAAATTCGTGTAAAATCAAAATCCGCTTTTAGCGATTTTGACTGGTGAAACAGTAACACTGCATTACCAGTAGGCCGTTGGTGATTACTAGTTTTAAAGTTCGATGGTGTACAATATACCTTTTTATCTCGTAAATTAAGAATTAATTGCGGCCATTTGTATCTGTTGATAGTATTAAATTGTCCACTAGGAAGGAAAGATAAGAATGCAACTAGTCGGATAATGAATATGCACTTCTAAAACATAGCTATGTAGACTATCATTGTCAACAGCCATAATATTTAAATTTAGTATTTCGCGTTCTATTAACCATTGAAAACCACCATATGGTAATTCTTGTGACATAATATCGCCATATAGATTTGTAACATCAAAATATGTTCAAAATGAAGATGATTTTGTTGGATCATATTCTGGTAATTGAGTCTTATTAGGAATGTGATTCCTTTCTGTACATTAGCTTATACCACCTTTCTTAAATAAGTTCGTTATATCAGTTAAGTTAAGACCTCTAACTTGATCATAGGTAACATACAATCAAACGGTGAACTTGGGAGAGTATAGTAATGCGGAGGATCTAATTTACCGAATTTTAAACAGATGGATAATCATTTAAACCGCAATTTTAAGTATTTTCTATTTACTTCCCTACATTTAATATTGAAATAATCATGTACACAAAAGCTTTTTCATAATGATAAGTACATTTCCTTGTTTTGGGTCAAAATATCAATTTTATATCCGTATTTACATAACTCAAATAATTATTTAACGTAACATTTTCACTAAAACTGCTCATATTGCTACACAGGCTTAATGAGGAGGTATTTAATTTTTTATAATTGCAAAGCCTTTCATTCTTACGTCATGATTACGATTCAAAAAATATGGTTATCCTAAGAGATCCGACATATTTCTGTCACTCTTGGATCTGATGTCATACTTTTATAAAATCGTAGTTTACGAAGTTTAAACTTTGTCCCGCAATAGTATTATTATTTTTTTTATATCTCAAATCATTTACCATTAGTTCTATAGGACTTTGAAAGAGTTATATACTTGCTATTCTTTCCTGGAACTCACGATTTCCCGTGCGGAGATTTTATTTTTGTTTGAAAAATGCAATTCAGAATTCCTGTTTCAAAATGTGTGAGTATCTAATCGTAGCTTAAAGAAAGAAATTAATTACTTTAATTTATCGAGAGTTAATTGAGGAAATGTATTACTAGATATTGATAAGAAATAAAAATTACCATAAGCTTACCTTTATGAACACTTTTCCCAATCAACAAATTAAAAAGAAACCACCCTTATAGTGATAACCTTTTTTTGAACATTTATCCCCTTATCCACTAACATGGTCTAACTTTTAAACCTAGTCTAATAAGGTAACACTAAACTTACTAATGCACTAAAAGAGTCTGATATTTAAATTGGTCTAAATTGGCAATGAATTGTGTAAATTAATAAGTGTGACAATAAGTGAACCAACTTCTTAACCCTTAAGATCCAATATTAAAAAAATTTTCTTTTTTTATCATCCAGACAAAAATAGAAAACTTTGTTTATTTGTAGCACAAGTATTCTCCATGCTGATTCCAAGGCTTAATCTATTTTTATCTTTAATTTCCTTATAGCAGTATAATATATATATATATATATATATATATATATATATATATATATATATATATATATATGTATATATATATATATATATATATATATATATATATATATATATATATATATATACAGGGTGTCCAAAATAAGGATCCTAAGCATGGGGATCTCGGAAACAGTTGGAGATACGAGGTCGGTTAAATTAGAGAAAAGTTGCGCAATTTAGTGCTAAATTAAACGCAGTTAAAAAAAATTTAAAAATTTCAAACACTTCCGGAGATTTCCGGAAAAAAACGAAATTTGGCAAAATCGTTTTTAATTTTTGCAGGCTTTATTTAAAGAGATATCAGAAAATAAAAGGTAGATTCTCGTTACCACTTTTTATTTTTTATAATATGGTCTAAACAAAATTTAAATCCGACGTTTCGTTTCTGAGATACCATCATGAACTTTCATTTTTTATATGGAACAAAAAAAAGTATCCCATGTATTTGATAGCATTTTTTATTACAAATTCAACGATGTATCACCCTTGCATATCGAATACGTAGTTCAAGTACTTTCCATAAGAGCTCCATGAGAGCGAGAGAGAAAGGTATATCAGTTTTATAAAAGCCAATGAACTACACACTTGATATGCAAGTGTGATACACCGTTGAATTTATAATAAAAAATGCTATCAAATACATGGGATACTTTTTTTTGTTCCATATAAAAAATGAAAGTTCATGATGGTATCTCAGAAACGAAACGTCGGATTTAAATTTTGTTTAGACCAAATTATAAAAAATAAAAAGTGGCAAGAAGAATCTACCTTTTATTTTTTGATATCTCTTTAAATAAAGCCTACAAAAATTAAAAACGATTTTGCCAAAATTCGGTTTTTTCCGGAAATCTCCGGAAGTATTTTGAATTTTTAAAATTTTTAAATTGCGTTTAATTTAGCACTAAATTGCGCAACTTTTCTCTAATTTAACCGACCTCGTATCTCCAACTGTTTCCGAGATCCCCATGGTTAGGATCCTTATCTTGGACACCCTGTATATATATATATATATATATATATATATATATATATATATATATATATATATAATACAAACAATAATAACATCAAAACATTAAAACTTAGTTTTAAAACGGAGCTACTCAGCTTTGGAAAAGTAAAAAAATCTATGCAAAACTTACCGAATATGCTTCGGATCGGAAAACTTTAATAAAACACAAGAGTAATATTACTTACTCAAAAAGCTATGTAAAATCTAATTTAAGTTTTTTGGTTTCATATTTTTACTTTGAATAGTTTCAAAATATTATAAGGTTTCAGGCTAGAAATAAAGGGTAAACTTAATTTTTTATAGAATGATTAGAATTATGCCAGCTTGTCTCGATACTGAGATCTACATACCTTTTCGGTATTAAATTAATTATAGTTAAAAACTTTTTACATATATTTATTTATACCTCCTAACCTGATAGCTCTATAGAAACTAATAAAATTTAAAAAATTGTCGGTCTTCTGCTCCCTTTTAAATTGTCACCCATCTCAGCATGTATATCAGTAGTGAACATAACCCAATCCTTTGTCCATGGCTTTGACCTTGTGTCCAAGGTTATGCGTGTTACCTTGACCTTGACCGTGTTCGGGGCGACCTTGACTTTGTTGGAGGCCATCTTGGGTCTGTGACCTTGAAATTATGTTACGTAGTTTGGGGTGACCTTGAATGGTTTTATATATAGTATGGGGCAGTTTCATTCATCAGTTGTCTCTGACTTGTATAGGTAGTACATGTGTTAATATTTGACAAATCATGGCATATGTTTGTGAAAATTGCGGTTCAAAGTTTACCAATAATTATAATATGAGACGTCACAAAGGAGAATCGTGTGCGGCGAGATTTAATGAAGTACCTGGAGGAAAACTGCTCCGAATTGAAGAGTATACATCGGTGATTCCGGTAATTAATTGCGCTACATGTAATGTAGATGTTCCAATAAATAATATGTCAGCTCATAAATGAACATTCATGTTTGCCGGTATGTGATGGTGTGCAACTCGTTGAATGTGTCTTCAACAGGAGAATTGCAACCTATCGGGTTAGCAGTGATAAGGAGCATTCCGATTATGTAATGTTCTTTGCAGATATTAAATCGAAGGTGGTGGAACTTGCTAATAATTTATTACGTGTGCATCATGCTTTAAAAGTTAACATGACAGCTGTTGGCGAGTACATGCTTCCATCACAAGAAATATTCAGTGAAAAATCCTTCAACACTGCTAATCAAATAATTAGTGTAGAAAGTGACTTGGATGCCGTTTACCATTCTTTCACCGAATTAATAAAAACGCAGGCGACAAAGTTCCAGGAGAAAGATTCAGGTATGGAAAAATCAAAAGCCGATATATTAAACTGATTTTTATATATTATTTTTCTTGCTATAGGATGGCTCTTGTGCGAATTTTATACTTGGAAGTTAGTATCAACAAGTATACGCATATGGGTGGGGCTCATCATACATCAAGTTGCCGTGTGCTATTGAAAAGAAAGGAGCTGTCGTCAATGTGATTAACCAGAACGAATTTTGCTTTGCGTGGGCTGTAACATCAGCATTGTTTCCTCCAACAGCAGCGCCTTCAGAGCTGGCCTCCTACCCCCATTTTTCTAGAGTGCTAAATTTAACAGGTATGGATTTTCCAGTAAAATTACGTGACATTAAAAAATTTGAGGAAATAAACAACATATCAATTAACGTATACGGTCTCGAATCTAAATATGAAAATAATAAAGTAATACAGAAAGTTATTGGTCCACTGAGGTATGCGTCAAAAAAGTTGGATAGACATGTAAATTTATTGTTAATTACAAAAGACTGTAGTAATAAAAATGGCGGTGAACATTTTTGTGATACGACTTGTTCAAAAAGTCATTATTGTTGGATTATGGATTTATCACGTTTAGTTTCAAGTCAAATTAGTTATCAACAACATAAAATATATTTTTGTGATGGTTGTCTCATTTATTTTAGTACATCGTCAGCTTTAACTTTACATCAAAACTACGATTGTAATCACATTTACATGCAAACACCCTCAGTGGATTTAAAAATCGATAAATTTGGAAAGAGTGTGCCGGAAAATATTTTAAAATTCGAGGGTATAGAAAAGCAAATGCGCGTTCCATTCGTGGCTTATGCAGATTTCGAATCTGTTTTAAAACCCGTTGAAACGGTACAACCAAACCCACAAAATTCTTACACTGTAAAAAGTTTTAAACATGAACCATATTCTTGTGCTTATTTAATTAAATGCTCTTTTGACGACTCACTTTTGAAATTTGAGCTATTTCGGGGGAATAATGCAGCTCAAGTCTTTGTGGATCGTATCGAGTGTGATTTAAGGGCTCTATATAACACATATTTAAAAGACATTAAGCCTATGAAACCGTTAACGCCTGAATGGAGTTCAATGATGCTAAAATATGTGGTATATGTGAAGGCTCTTTTGAAGACGGTGAGATTAAAGTACGAGATCATTGTCACATAACTGGTGGAAAAAGATTTGGGGCTGCACATTCCGTTTGTAATTTAAATTATAAAGTACCCTCTTTTATCCCTATCATATTTCATAACTTAAGCGGCCACGACAGCCATTCATTTTACTATTGTTTTATTAGTAAAAAAATAAAAATATAACAAAAAAATTAACTTTACTTTTTATTATTAAAAAATGAAAATATAACAAACAAAAAAAAATAACAAATAAAAAAATAAAATACATAAGTTAATTTCTTCTGTATACGTAAGCTTCTTTTATGACCCAATTTCTTCTCTGGATGGCTCGTTCATTAATGCCCTTGCCCTGATAGTGAACTAGTCCACAAAAACCGCATTGTACAAATTTGACCCTGAAAAGGTCAATGTAGTTGAAATCGTGTGTCAGATCATTTCGCCAGCAGATACCTTGTCTTTCAATAATGATGACAAGTTAAACAAAAAGCTCTTGGGATATGCCTGTATGTTTTGACTGCTTCACCAGGGTGTTCATCAGTTGGCAACACGATGTTTGAATGTGTTGTACTTTTCAATCGCTGTACACTATTTATGTGTTACTTTTTAAAATAACCTTGACAGGACCAAAAAAATATCCTTGAAAATTACAACCTCGAAAACGACCCTGGTATTGCCGGTTACGTCAACCTTGGTCTTGGCCTTGCATCCGAACAAAAGGAATAAAGGTGGTGTAGTGGGGGAAATAGGCATAAAAGCAGACTCGCTGGCTAGAGCTCTTCACAGTTCGTCAGAACAGCAACCAGTCCAATAGTAACTGCAAGTCGAAGTAAAACAAGAAAAAAACACGAAGATGTCTTCAAGAGCACCTAGCGTCAGTTCGCTTTTGGATGGACTTAATGTGAGTTGCGGATCCCAGATGTTAGAAAACATGAGTGGTCTGGAAGTGTTAACTCCAAGGGACTTCGAGGACTGGCACCAGCAGCAAGAGGATGCCGAAGACAAAGCCCTGAACGATGGTCGGGACGAAGAGTTGGTACAGTCGGCAGCGGAATTTCTGAAAAATTGGAGTGAGGAAAAGGAGCCCAAAATAAAAGTTATCAGTGATGTGGTAATGCGAAAAACGTCGCGTACAAATTTGACACCTTCTCCAAGAGCTTCAAAATTGCAGAAGCTCTTAACGATGCCATAATCGGAAATGGCGGATAAGACAACATTTTATTCGGCGATTAAAGGTGTAGAGCAGTCTAGAAAAAAAATTATTTTAAGAAACCCAAGACGCCCGCACCGCCACCCGATTTCTTCGACCGACAGAACCATTGTCCGTGGAAGTGAAAATAATGGAAGGCGACGATGGACCAACTCCACCAACACCGATCAGTATAGTGGAGGTGTCAGAGGTAGAGCCTTCACCAATGAAGACTGATGTGCCACTGTCTCCGATATTGGGATGCCGCAAACCATTCAAGAGGCGGTTTAAGCAATATTATGAAGGCAATGAAAAATCTAATGTTTCATCGTCTTCATCCCTGAACGAAACTGATACATTAAAATGTTCTGCGACATCCCAACCAGAGTGGGCTGAAGGCTTTATCAGTTCGTAAAGGACAAAACTATCGGACATGTTAAAAATTAAAAAAAAAATGATGAAAAACTTAGTGAGAATGACAGTGCGATAGGTGAACTAGAAAAACCATTAGTCGACATACAAAAACAATTATCGGTTAGAAAAAGTGCGGGTGAGCGGTACAAAAGATAATTGGCAGACTCTGATAAGTTGTGTAGTAGATGTTAAGTAGTTATAAGTATTAGTTCATAATTTATAGTATTAAGTTTGTAAATATATTTAGTAAACGAATTTTGTAGATTAATAAAAAAAAGATTTTTATATTTTAACAAATGTTTTTTAGAAATATATATATTTTTTATATATACAATAAAAAAATTGCTTGAAAATATACTTTTTGGTGTTTTATTTCATATAGGACCTTTTCCGCATAATATTAGGTAGTAAAAAAGGTGCCAATAATCCCCTAAATTCATTTTTTGGCATAGTTGTAATATTTAAAACTATGCTAAAACATGGTTCGGTTTAAGAAGTTCAAGTTCTGTCGCCAGAACTTTTAATAATTTGCATCTCAATGTTGTATGTTTTTTTTTATGAAAAAATAAAAAATTTTGGTTACAAAGTATTATAACCAACTAAAACTACGATCAAACTATTTTGTGATCCTGAAAAGAACCGTTTTGTTGCAGAAACATGCGACTCTTTATGATGTTGTAGAGTCGCACAGCCCGTCATCAACGGTGGTGGTGGTGCTGTCCTCCGTCCATTGGACTATAAATTCCCAGATTTCTTCCCATCTGGGATCATCCGACTCCCATTCGCGACAATCGTCCGTGGTAGAATCTACCACAGGGCATTGGATGGGCTGTTGTTCACTGTCAGACATGTTGAACGGAAATTATTGTAATAAGCATTGGTGGTCGTATATATAGAAATAAATTAGTGGTGGGGGTGAAAACAAATATCGCATTACGTATTGAGACCAAAGTTGTTTGTGGTTTCGAATACGAACGAATGATTGTGTTGGCTTCCACCAGCACCTAAACTTTTAATACTTTGTATCCAATAGTGTATATTGTATACATACAATATTAGTAACAAAGTACTAATATGAACTAAAACTACAATCAAAGTATTTTGTGGTCCTGAAAAGGACCGTTGTTGTGTGCCCTTAAAAAAGCCGGGAAGAGTATAGGGCTTATGGTGCCCTATCCTCGCTGGTCGACCACCAGCTTGACGAATCTCAGGGACCCTGCGGATCGTCGGGTGTCGGTGATGCTGGAATTCCAGCACCACATCTTCCGTCGAATCCGGCTCTGGCTGCAGCGACGGAGTGTCGAGTCTTTGTAGAACCCAGTAGCCCACATCATTCAATTCCACAAGACCGGGATTGTGGCCAAAGAGCAGCGGAATCGGCTCATCCAAGTCGCCCAAAGCAGGACGTCAATCTCAAAGTCCACGTCATCGTCGTCGAAGTCCTCCAGGTCTCCAACGTTGCCGGCGACGGTGACTTTGCTAAAAATAGATGAGCCTCTGCTTGCGGGTCATTCTTCTTCCATGTTATTCGTGTGAGAGTTAAAGTGTATATAACTATGTAACTGGCCCAGTCTCATATATATAGAACTACCCCTACCCCACCAACGGATTCTAAATGTTGTGTATTGGTGAGACCTTATAGAATTATTGATATTTTCAAAAACTTTAAACAAGGAATTAGATTTGTTTTTTTTTAGACAATAAGACTAATTCTGAACATTTTATGAATACATTACAAAAAAAAATAATAGAAACTTTGTTTGGACTGTTAACATTTTTATAGGTTCTAAAACATATAACTTGGCACTTAAGCAACGAGACAAATCGTCGTTAAACGAATATCTCGCCCCATAAGTGACGGCTACTAAACTATGATCAAAATATAATGTGGTCCTGAAAAGGGCCGTTTTTGTGGCCTAAGAGGGCCTGGGTAGAGGGTCGGATATCTACCGTGAAGTAATACACAGCTCTTGGTCTTCTCCTTGGCTGCATCACGAGCTCGGGCTACCAAAGCCGTACTAGCGGTGTCGCCGTCGCTGGTGGTGTCGGCGTTGTTGGTGGAGCCGTCGGAGCTGGCGTTTCGGGCAGTACCGAAGGTGCTGGTCCTGGTGCGGTACCCCTGCACTCCACACACGTACATAATTTGTCGGGCACGAATGGCCTTACAATGGCAATAATCTTCTTCGGGGTAGCTTCTATCCAGACGGTCGAATGTGTAATGATGAAATAATTCGAATACCGGTCCTATATATATTCAAGAAAGTTGGAGTGGGTAAGGTGGAGTGCATATATGCAATATATATATATATATATATATATATATATATATATATATATATATATATATATATATATATATATATATATATATGAAGTAAAATACGAACAGTAATTTCAAACTTCGTTCCATCATATCCTTTCCGTGTTAGAGGTTGCACAATTTGAATGAATTGCTACAGAACACAATTCATCCCATGACACCACCATTGAGATGATAGCCTACCTGTACCATCATACCGGGAAGAAAGTATAAACTTACCCTCCCCGCCATAGTGATACGGCAGAGGTACATGTTTCGTCTCTACTAGACTCATCAGGGTACCAACATGCACCTGTTTATGCAAAGGACAGATCGGAAGGAAGTATGCAACACTGAACGCGGCTTCGCCGACCTCCCGCCGGATGGCCTATATATGTTTATGAGGCTTTCACGGATTCCTTCGTGTGAGATGCAATAGCAGTGAATATATCCACATTATGCCGTTGTAGTGCTGAAATCATATTCAGCAAACGTACAACTATATGCAACTTCGTGAATAGATGAAGTAAAATATGAACAGTAATTGCAAACTTCTTTCCATCATATCCTTTCCGTGTTAGAGGTTGCACAATTTGAATGAATTG
Source organism: Diaprepes abbreviatus (assembly GCA_034092305.1). NCBI lineage: Eukaryota > Metazoa > Arthropoda > Insecta > Coleoptera > Curculionidae > Diaprepes > Diaprepes abbreviatus. Next base: position 3,009,569 of record JASJET010000103.1, read on the forward strand.
CTACAGAACACAATTCATCCCATGACACCACCATCGAGATGATGGCCGATCTGTCCTTTGCACAAACAGGTGCATGTCGGTACCCTGATGAGTCTAGTAAAGACGAAACATATACCTCTGCCGTATCACTATGGCGGGGAGGGTAAGTTTATACTTTCTTCCCGGTATGGTGGTACAGTACAGTCGATCCAAATATCTGGTTTTCCCCAACCTACACATTCCTTTCAAACCTCCACACCTATTCAGCAGCAGCATCACATTTTAAAAAAGGATATTAACCAATCGGTGTTTGATACACCCTCCACATCAACTAATACATCTCTCGCATCCGCTGACACCACAATTTCCGATACTTTAAACGCACACCTGAAAGGATTACGTTCAAAACTATCTCTATACGATACTGTATATGGTGTATGTTTTGGTTCAAAAACAGATCATACCAAAAATTTTATTGGTAATTTAGAGATGCGTTTTCTAAATAGAAATATTGTCTTATACAAAAAGGGGAAAAATATTTCAAAATATGGTGTATCACCGGCACTTTATGACTTGTTACTTCTTAAAACACTCCCAAGGAACAACAATTAAGTAATAATGTACTTTCAACGTACAAGGAAATTTTAGAATCAACGAGTGCTGTCTACAAGAATTTTAAAAAAAGTGATGGTTTACGGGAGACCAGATGGAATAAACATTTATGAATTATTAAACCTCTGATAATGGACACAAAATTAGGTGGTACTATTACAAGAAAAAATCTCTGAAAAACTACAGTTACCCACAAAAAAGAAATTATCTTTGAACACATTTCAATATGTCTACTGGAACAAAGCTAAAAGGTTGGTGGATCGTTTACGTTTGTTGTGGAGTTCCAAAATGGCCGGTCACATTGGACACGAAAATGAAATTATGTCAATCATAGAGGAATTACGAGAAGAAGATATAATATATTAAGCTCAATATTTAATGATATTCTTCAGTTCTTCCTTCGATCTGAAACCTTTAATATTACTAATAATATGGAGCCCAGTCTAGAAAAAATCAAAATTGTTAATGAACTACATAGAACGGCTAGAAAAAATTTTGTAAGACGGCTCACGATAATAAAAAGATACAGAGATTTGTGGCAAATTGATTTGGCTGAAATGCAACAGTATGCTGATGAAAACGATGGTTATCGTTATATTTTGGTCTGTATAAATTGCTACTCTAAATTTGTCTATACCAAAGCGATAAAAAACAATACCGGTATAGAAGTTACTAATGCGATAAAAAGCATCATTGAAGAGGTATCATATACACCAACAAGTCTGCAAAGTGATCAAGGAAAGGAATTCTATAATACAAACTTTCAAGCCCTGATGAAAAAATATAATATAAATCATTATTCCACTTACAGCACAAAGAAAGCTGCAATTGTTGAGCGAGTCATAAGAACTTTAAAAAATAATTTATATAAACAATTCTCGGCAAGAAGATCTTACAAATGGATACATATATTATCGGCAGTAACAAAAACCTATAACCATTCGAAATATCGCACCATTGGAATGAAGCCTACAGATGTGCAAGAAGAAACGCAAATTAAAGCATGTGATAATTTAAAAATTGTATCTAAAAAATTTAAGTTTTCCATGGGTGACATTGTACGTATTAGCAAGTACAAAAGCTTATTCGAGAAAGGATATACCCCCTCTTGGTCAACTGAATTGTTTAAAGTTGTAAAAGTTAACGTTACAAATCCACCTGCATACTTGTTGGAATCGTTAGAAGGTCGGCCTATAAGAGGGTGTTTTTACGAGTCACAACTACAAAAAACAAGCAGTCTTGGCGTTTATCTAGTAGAAAAGGTCCTTAGATAACGCAAGAAAAATCACACCGATCAATTATTTGTCAAATGTCTAGGATTTCCCAACCATTTCAACTCTTGGATAGATAAAGCTAATATTGTTTAAATAACATATTGTACGACAATAATTTTAATTTAAAATTTAAAATAGACAAAGAATTTATTGTAAAACAAAGTTTTTTATTTTAATCTTCATCATCAAAAACATCATACACATAAATAACATTTCAATACTCTTGGAGGGAAGATCCAATTCACCGAAGACTACGACGTTATCTTCAAGACTATGCCACTCGGAGTGCGTTCTCCTATTCTTTAACCTGCTTTCCCTTTTTTTAGATTTTTTTTTTTGAATTCGAGCCGTACGACAGTGCGCTTAATGAGTCATTTAAAGGATGATGATAGAATATTTTCTGAATGACTTAAATTTTTGTTTTAAGCTCACTATTATTTTTGTATATCTTGTTAAATATGTCACATATTACAACTGGAAAATTGTAAAACTTTCTATTAACAAAGTGTTTTGTTACAGCATCGTCATCATCTTTACGTTCGCCCAAGTTGGTTATGGTTTTTCCACCCATATCATACTGCCCATCCGCCGTAAGTTTAAAACTAATCCCTTGTGGCCCAGATAATATATGATATTTTTCATTACATTTTTGACGACCAAATTTATCAATTGTGTTGTTACCTCGACTCATTTTTAATCTTAACTAAATTATTTTATTTTTATTTACTCTACTTATACTAAATATTTCAGCTGAGAAAGAAAACACTGACTATAATCTACTGGGTTGGTATATTTATTAAAGAAATAAAACAAAACTGTGATTGTAACAAATATTTATTTACAGTTATTTAATTGCACAAATACAAACATTATAAAAAATTAATTTTCCATATCTTCATTTTCGTTGCTCAAAATTCTATCCCATTCGACACTATTTCGATCGTCAACATCTTGGGCTGTTGCTGTTGCAGGAACCAATTCATATTTTGCAGCAAGCTCACCAGGTAAATGTGGAATATTGACGAGGTATTCTTTTAATTGTTCTTCAACACAAAATGTATCCATGTCTATGAAACCATATAAAAATTTACCGCACAAGTGTGCCCCAGCAATAAAATTGATTGCATCTTTGATCTCGTTTTTATATTGATCTTTGGTTGCCTCAACATGCGGCCAATCATTTGCGCTATCTAACATATCGTGAGCCATATTTCTTAATTCTCTTTCCAATCAAAATATGTATCTATCTACACATTCGTTGACGGTCGTCGTCGCATTAGCAGGCGTCTTTAACAGAAATAATGAACACCCTTAAATATTCTGACATGTGCAACTATATTTTAAATTTAATTACATTCTTTTTTCAAACAATTTACATACAATTTACTCCAATGAGTCAAAACGTAATAATGTTCGAGTATTGTTTCCAAAAACTCTAGTGCCCCACCCCAAATAAGAGTGTATTTCCCTTTAGTTTTACTCATAATATCTACAATATCGTCAGACAGTGTTTCAGCCACACGTTTTGGCAAAAAAGTCTAGAATGTGCTATTATTACCGTCATCGTGTAAAGCCACTAGAAGAGTTTTACCAAATCGTCTAGTCATTGAAACCATCTTTACAATTTTATAAACTTTGCCCACAATCATTTCGGTAACCTTTTTTCTCTCTAAAACCTCGAAATCTTTGCTGAACATTTCATTAATTTCATCTAGAGTTTCTTTTGCAATACTCATTATGGAAAAAATGGTATATAAATCCAAAAATTACCGTGAATACTACACGAACACAATATTTGAAGTTTATGCCACTGATATCTGCGACTGTTTGAAGTCATTTCTTTTCCCACTAACTTTTATAGCAAATTTTCAAGGTCGAATTGTAATAATGGTGGGGGTAGCTTAACGGTAGAAATAGTGGGAGGAGTCTTCAAGGTAAAATGGCGTCACACATTTAAATTGGTATATGGATAATTTCAAGGTCAAAATATAATGAAACAAATAACTACATTTAATGTACTTTATTGATTGACATTTTTCTGTCGTTCTTCTATACGTGTAACATTATCGTTTAAACCTAAATTTCTTAATTTGTTCAATAATATTTGTTCGTTTTTATTTCTTAAAAAATTCTTACAAACTATACTCGCTAAAATACACACTTCGTCATGGTCCATATACTTAAAAAATACACTAAAATCCTGAACCTCCGAATCTTGCATTTCATATGCGTAAAATTCCGAACAGGCTGCAGAAATTAGAAATTTTTCGTACATTTTTTCACTAAACTTTCCATATTAACTACTACTATGTTAAACTTAAGTCCTACACTCTAATTTCATTTAACACAACCGGATCTGCATGAAACAAATCACTTTTTCCAAACAGTCACTAAACCCCAACAGAGGAGAAAAAATCCTTGCCTTCAAAATCACACAAAATTTTAAATTACTCTGATATAAAACAAATTACTTTGCCGACTTTCTCTATAATTTTTTTTAGATAGTTCCGTATCTGACATTTCACACTGAATGAATGTAAATAGACTCATACAATTTTATAGAGGAATTTACAAGGTCAAAATCATTTCAAGATCATCCCACACTATTACAATGCATAAATAACTACTTCAAGGTCACACACCCAAAATGGCCTCCAGCAAAGTCAAGGTCGCCCTGAACAAGGTCGAGATCACACACAACCTTAAACACAAGGTCAATGTCAAGGACAAAGCGCACGCGCGCCTTCAAAATCAATGACAAGGACATGTGGGCGGGGCCAAAGATAGAGTGGGGCAAAGTCAAGGTCACGGTCAAGGAGTGGGGGGATAATGAGGATCGGGTTATGTTCACTACTACTATCCGTTGTGGTTACATCCATTCAGCTCTATTTTGTGCTCTCTTCATCGAATAGGTAGCTGCTCTAAGAAGAATATCATCGGTTTGCCTTATCAAGGAACGCCATTTAATAATCCAAATATTCTTAAATATGTTCAGCTTAGTTCCATCTTGGTCTACACAGTTTACATGTGATTCAGTTTTTGTTACTTACTGCCTCCTACTTTTAATATTGTGTTATCGTCTTCTTTCTATTCGTTGGTCATAAACATTGACTCTGATTTCTCTAGAGTTTTGAAGCAGTTGCGTTGGCATTTCTTGCAATTTCTTTATTGTGGATGCTGTTATTTACTGATCTGAAATGATTTAGATATTCACCATCTATTTATAGTCGCTTGTAGGTATTACAGGTATATATTATGGATTTCATTACTTGAAAATATGTAAGAATCCACTGGCAAAAATTAGCAGCAATAAAAAACAAAAAAGCGAAATGGAAAATGAGATTAAATACACCATACATGGAAATAAAACCAAAAAATTTCGTATAAAAGGTGCCATATTTTAAATACGAAGTAATTCATCTTTAAACGGGCATCTTTTTATTGAGAGCGAAAACTAAAAAGAAACTACAATCTATAACATATGCAATAGTTCCCATCCAGACTTCAATAGTGTGTCGTACATATGAAGGGAACTGTAAAGATGTAGTAAAACAAATGGTTCAATACTGGCCGTCAAAATATAAGTAAATACAGCAGAAAAGAGTAAAAAGATTTAAAATATATAACACGTTACCTTCTGATTACATAGTATACCAAAAAACTGAAGAAATAATAGAGAAGAATAAGAAAATGCTACAATTTCTGTTAAAAATAAAAATATTTAAAACAAACATAAATAGGACGATATTCAGCTGATCGTTCAACTCATGTTTCAGGTAGGCTTACTATGGAGCATTTCTACTGTAGCGTCCCTGGTTGATGTTATGTTGTTCATTTTTGTTATTTTTCTCATCTAAACTCCTGAGAATTATTCCAGTATGAATATTTTGTATTGTAGTAAAACTATTAAATTCAAAATATCTTGTTTTTTTATAATGTTTAAAAAAGGTCGTACCAAAGACACAGTAAAAATATATTTATATTTCGTTAGAGAAATTTGTATTTGTTTATTTTTTTTAGAGAAAACCAAGAAAAGTGCCAAAATTCAACATGATGACCCATTTTCCATATTTTACATAGAAGCGGTATAGGAACTTTTAATATGGATATAAGAATTTGTATCAAATCAGCCTAGTCTTAGAGTTTCAAATAAATATGTCTCCAAAACAATATGAGGAATTTCATGAATGCATTGGAAAAATAAATTAATTAGTGCAATGTTTGAAATTGTCTAGAACCTTCTAACAATCATTAAAAATCGCAAACTTATATTTTACTAATTTTAATTTGAGTTATATGCGATAAATACAGTAAAATATTATTTTTTCACCAGCATGCTTATTTTTTCCCTGTTTTTCCATCCGATAGTAGTAACTAATACATAATTTATAATTTTAGAGCCGCCTACACGGGGTTTACCGTAATGTCGTATCACGAAGCCTTTAGTAATATTAAATATAAAACACAGCGTGGCTGTTATGTCTACCTTATAATTATTTTAACTGAACATGTGCCGATAAATGTTTAATTTCAGCCTCGAACTGGGTTAAAAGGGGGAAATATTATGTTGCTATTACTATATAAGTATTTTTACCCTTGCTATATTAATAATGAGTTCCTGATAACTTCATACGATATTAAAGAGATAAATATTAAAATAAAAACGGACAGAATGGTAAATTTAATTTACATAGATATTATATGCTTTTAGCTGATTTGATTACACAATGGATGGTCATTCAACATTTACAGATGAGACCTGAACATTATTTCCTGTACTTCATTTAAGTAGATATAAGAGAATTAAAATCGATCTAGTTGCCATGGAAGTTGGATCTTCTAGTCGGCCAGTTCAGTTTTGCTTATGATATTGTCATAATTTATATTACATCGATTAACAAATTAACGCCTATATAGGGATTTTAAGAATAAGAGCCTGACAATAAAGCATTGAAATATGTAAGAGAAATAGTTGTATCCCAAAAATAAATAAAATCTTTCATTTTTAGCGGTTCAGTAATAAAAGAAGATCATATTTTTATGTTAGTATTTTTAGAGCTTAAAACTTGCTTGGTATATTGTTGCTTTTGTCAATTTAAAACCTCTGCTGTCAATTTAAAAGCATTGGAAAGTTAGATCATGAGAGTAAATATATTTTTTTAAATATTGAAATATCCCTCTGTGAAAATAATAGGAATCTTACGATGTACATCTACTGGCTTACCATTGCCAATGACTTAGAATTTCTCTAGACTTTTCATCAGCAAATTTTTCTTGTAAGCTAAGTATTTATTTTTTAAAAGTTACATATATCGATATGGGGCACTATTAACTCCCACATCCAAAAGTATTTTCTCTTGATTATTTGTTTTTTGAATGCACAATATAACAATATGTCACTACCGTGTCCAAAACTATTTTTTTTCTAATTAGCGTTTTTATAGTCTTTCTTTTTGGTATATTAATTTCATTATCACTTTTTATTTATTGCAATTTTTTCTACTTTTCTTTAATAAAATACATCAATTTTTTTAATACTTCATAAATAGTAGGAAATTCTCAATTCGACGCTGATATTTTTATAATGTCCGTTCTCGCATAACTTGTCATAATATATTTTAATATGCTTTTTAGCATGTTATAAGGATTCTTCAATGAGGTCCTGTAGAAATATTTTCAAGGCAGGTTTATTGTAAAGGGGTTGAAAACTGAAAAAAAATTTTGGTTAGTGAACTTTTTTGCACATAACTTTTAAGAAGAGTAAGACGTTTTGATGCGGATTTGAAAATATTATAGAGATTGTCTAGAAGGAAACCCCTACAAAGTATGACAACAGGTTTGTTAGAGCCAGGTTAAAAACTGAGTAAACTGAAAAGAAGTTGCTTCGCAATCTTTATTGCGTTTCTGTGTCTCTATATGAGTCACAGTCATTTTCATCTTATCCCGCTGATATTTATTTTCTTTTTTATTCTCCAGAACAGAATTATAATATTATGTCAGAAATACTAATCCCCCTAAAATTAATTTAAAAAATCCTTTTAACTCTTGTGGCCCGAGTTCAAAGAAGTATAAGTAGGTTATTAAATATATTTTATTAAATTTAGTGTAATTTTTAGATACCGATTAATTTTTTTGTTATAATAAATTTAAAGGTGAGTTTTAAAATAAAAGAGCATCTCTGATTATCTGCCAAAGTTGTTAATTAATTTAGAAACGTTCCTAAACCTATCAAACTATATTGTCAACTTGAGTACGTTGCAAGAATGGGCACAAAAGTCGAAATTTAGTATGTGATTGCTAACCCAACGTGCAAGCCATTATGTGAAAGGTGTATGACATGCAGAGAGATATACCGCAAAGCTCCTTTTAAAATACAGTCTGACGCTCTGGAGTAATTAGCCTTATCCCTGTAAACGGCTCTAATGCGATGGGTCAAATAGTCCGACTACCCTTGGATACTTTATAGAAATCCAAAGTAAAAACATCAAATAACTCTTGTCCCCAGACGAGATTGTGCAGGACTTAAATAGGTCTAACTACAACACAACTAGAAGAAGCACAGTCTGGAATGGTTGATGTCGATTCTAGCCCAAGAAACCGGAAATCACTCCTATCGTAGTTAGTGTGGGATTAACAACTCAGCAACAAGTCTCCGACAGGTGGTTAAGATCTTGGAAAGCCTAAACCTAATCAAAAAACACCGTGCAAGGTAATGGGGAAACCTATTCACCCTAGGAAGGGCTGAACCAAGAGAAAACCATGATAGGAATATCTAAAAACCCTTCTACGAAATCTGAGAAAACCGAAAACAAAGATCCAGAAGCCTAAAACTCAAGTAACTCAGGAACGCAGATAATAGGTGTAAATCCAGTTGAGCAACTGGTGCAGCAACGGAAACTCTCCAATCTGCAAGCTATCATAAAGTTGCAACGACATAAACAGAAACAGAACAGAAGTGATGAGAACAATGCTAAAGGGTTGCTACCACATATAGTGACTACTACTAAAACTAGTCCTTAGTACTAAACTGGTTAGTATAGGTCCTCTGTTACACATATATATATATAGGATTGCAATATTAGCTAGTAAAGCTAACAATATACTTGCGGTACTAATGACTCAGGTCACTCAAAAGCTCTCTAAACTCCAGGGACTGGTCTACCTATTTATCACGAAAGCAATAAGAAGTCCCCAATGGCGGGAATAAAACCCTACTCTACCCTCCCCCTTCATATAATAATCAAGATTGAACCAACCATAGGGGATGAGCAGTAATATACTGCTAAAAGATTTTAAATTTAACAGGCCCTACACCATCAAAATGACTGATATATAGACGATTCCAAAACTAACCATAACATAGGAATCAAAATACACGGTGCCACTCCCAGACTCATTGTAAAGCACTGAGGCAGTATACCACTATATTCCAGGCGGAAATACATGCAATTGATTTCTGTCTTTGAGAGAATCTCGGGGGGAATTTACAGGTGGTAGGACCGTTTCATTTTTTATGGTTGTCAGGCAGTGGTAAAAACATTTGCGAGTCACCTAAACAGTTCTGGGACACTGTTCGAAACCTTATCGCTTTAGCGAAATACAAGTTTACTTTTATGTGGGTACCAAGACACTGCTACCACGTTTATTGAACCAAAACCAGTATTTGATATCACTATAACTACTATTCATGGATGGATATTCTGATGGATAAACCATCACATTAGAACTACATTGAGTAATATATCCATCCGACGATATTCTGCGCTTGAACACACAATAGATTAAACCGGTAACAATACTGACAATCGATTATTGCAGCTTGAGGAAACATCTACATAAAAGGCATAGATAATGTATTGAGGATATCCTGCAGGTCTATATCCAAAGGACAAATCAGTAAACAAACTACAAAACCTGATTAAGGCAACTAACCTGTTCACATAGGACATATATAATGGGCAACACAATAAGCCACTAGGATAAGAGTTTTTCAGTCCTAGCCTGTTATTATTCAATCAATCCATCAATCAACGATGAGTTGTTAAATTAGACGGTCCTATTCATCTCTTACTGTCTGACATTTTTTTAAATATTCGTGATGGTAATGAGAGAAAAGAGAAGTGATTGACAGATTCGTCAGTGACTTTGAAAACTCTCCTAAAGGCATAAAATTATATTGTCAAATTGAGTCAGCCCGAAAACAGAGAAGCAAGGTTAACTTCCATTTGTTAAATGGACTCAAAGGTCAAAACGAAATATATGATTGCAAACCAAACCACATATGTAACAATTAGTATATTGGTCCCATAAAACACTGTTAAAATATATTTATATGGTATTCATACATTTTGTTTTTAATAAGTCCCTTCATAAAAACTAAACTAATCTAAAAAATAAACCCCAGTCTGGTTAATCCCGATGAAAAATGATTATATAAGTTACCCGACAAGTCATAAAATAACTAAAATAATACAGGGATAATTAAAAATGGGTAAAGTTTCAGTGGCGTATTTTAAAAATGTCTTAAAAAGCTATTAAATATCATATACGGAATGTAAATTATTTCGAGAAGTGACAGATCATATATACATATATACATAACTTCAAAAGTTAGTTTTTTTAGATTTAGTAACATGATAATGTTTTCTCCAAGTTTAGCAAGAACTATGTAACAACCTTTACTAGGTCCAAATTAGCATATTTGTGAACACTCAATCTCACTAGTGTAGAAGTTTATCAAAACAAATAAGCCAGATTGGATATTCAAATCATATTCAAAATCTTGCTATTTTTGGCACACTCACCGAACATCAAAAATTAAATATACTACTGTAAACTTAAAATTTGATGTAGTGATAATGTTTAGCGCACAAAGAAACGAATAAATAAAAATATATGGTTTATTCCTTCCCCTTAACTAATAACCGGGAAGAATAAGTATATAGATATGCATGTATCTATATCATTTCTACCTCTATTGAAGCAATATTAATAAACAGTCAACGTAGATTAATTTACGTTGATCAAGATCTCTTGATAACGAAAGTTTGGAGCTTCTTCTCATCTCCAGTGCAAATATTTAGGATATTCAAGAGTAGATCTTCCCTTCTTTATCTCGCTTTTAAAGTAAATTATTAAAACAATATAAATATTCTCTAATTGCGACATAGATGGTAGAGTAGTTACGTGAAAAATATGATGAAGAAAATTTATGAATATTGACCTAATAGATGTTTAATACCACCAGTTTATCAAGTTTATCTAACAAGTTCCTAAACTTACTGCTTTAATCACATGAGGTTTAGTTTTCAAAAAAACGGCGATTATTGTCTCAACCTAGTTTTTTCCTAAAATGCTGAATTTCCCTGTTGGAGATTGCTTCACATATGAAAAATAGTAATTTTATAATTTTTGACCGTTAATAACTTTGGACTAAATGACCATTTCGAATCAGGAGCTACAATAAAATGCAATAAAAAAAATTATGCTCTTTGTATGTAAGTAGGTGAGCCGAAATCAGCTATTTTTTAATTCCAAAAAGTAGTGAACATTACCCGATTCACTCTATCCCCCCACTCCTTGACCCTGACATTGCTCCCTCCTACGTCAAGAGTAGTTATTCCGGCGGTATAGATCGGGCCCTTTTTTTTGAGCCCCTTCCGGGAGCCCCATTTTCTAGTGCTCCACCAGAGTACCCCATAGAGCTCCGCTAAAGTTCCGTCCGGGATCCTTATTTTTCAGAGCCCCGCCCGGGTTCCCATTTTCTAGTACTTCACCCGGGTACCCCATAGGGCTTCGTTAAAGTTCCGTCCGGGGACCCCATTTTTTAGAGCTCCTTCCGAAGTCCCCCTTTTCTAAGCTTCATCTGGGTACCCTATAGAACTCCTATAAAGTTCCATCCAAGGGCCCCATTTTCTAGAGCTCTACCCACGTGCCCCATAGGACTCAGTTCAATTTCCGACCGAGGGCCGCATTTTCTAGGTCTTCACTAGCGGATCCCATTCAAGCTCCGGCTAAAGGCCAAATTTTTCCCTGAACCCCCACCCAAGAGCCCCATTTGGGCGTTGGCTTTCGCATTTACATCAGCTGTCAATTATTATATACGTCAGCTATCATTTACATTAGGCTTTTACCCCACTTTTTATTAGGCCCTATTTAATAGATCGAAAATACGCTTTTCAGTAAAAAATAATCTATTAGAATTTGAACAAATATTTCATTCGATTTAAAGACTTGTAGTCAATCTGACAAGGAAATTCTGTAAATAGAGAACTTACTGTGGACCGTGGTGATGCAAACACGCCATTTTACAATTTCATTTTAACAAGTTTGTAGCTAATTGAATAGATGATGATGGGCATACTGTATTTCCCTTATTTTATATGTCCTATTTTTAGGATTAAGCCCCCGGTGTCCCATTTTCTAGTTGTTATCTGTCATACGTCAGCTGTCATGTCAAATAATGATCGCGCGTTAAAGTTTAGAGAGAACACCATTTGATATATATTTTTTTACTTTGAAAAGGTAAAATTTGGAAAAAAGAGTTGATACGAAGCTACGAGACATATGAATTTTATGTAATAAAAAGTGGAGTTATACGATATGCCTCTTAGAATGCACGGGGAAAGTAAAACAAATATATACTTCATTTTTATTTCATCAAACATTATTTTTTACTGTAATATAAAGAGTGAATAATAAACAAATATTTAGCTAGTAAATCAACAATGTGAATTTATATTTAGGGCCCCCTATGGCAAGCAATTTCGAGTTATAACCTTTTTTTTGACGTATATAATAGGTAAATCTAAATTACTTTAATAATAATTGAAAACATAATATTTTAATTTATTTTTTCAATTTATACAAACATATCCTTAATCTGATATATATTGTCACATATTTAGATTTTATTCCTGGGTATAGAATGTTTAGGACTGGAGGAGGAGGAGGACCATCCACAAACCAAATAGTGTCTTGAATCGATTTTCACATCATCTGGAAGGTCTTTGTCAGCATAAGGTATGGTATATCTAAAAAAAATAAACAATTTTTAGCAAAAATAATTAAGTTGGATTTCCTTTAACCATAGGTGCCTCGTTTTATTTAATGTGATAAAAAGTTAATAAAATATCGAAAAAAGTAAAAAGTGCTTAAGAGGAAACTGATTATTTAAAATACTAACATAATGGTGAGAGGTATTAAAGAGATAAAAAGTAATCTAGGCATGAGTTTTTGTTTATGTCTCTTTTAATTCAATATAATAAAAAAGTTCAAGATATGTATAAGCAAGGTTTTGAGCATAGGTATATATAAAATATGAAATAAACTATTTAACAGTGTACAGCAAAACCACAAGTTTCATTTATCATGATGAGCTAATGGTTCAACGAATCGATAATAGCCTAACTAACTCACTGATATGCTTTTCTCTAATTTTCCGTGAAATATGAAAGTGTTTTTTTATTTTGCTATTTTAAATACATAATTTCCTATTTTTTACAAATTTTAAACGCTTTTAAATTGTCAAAATTATGTTTTAGATATGACATCTTATATCAATATTAAAAACACTCTAGTGTAAGAAATTAAATATTTGACTTTGTTACTACTCAAAATTCACCAAAAGTTGTATAAATAATATGAAAATATTAGAAAGGTTTCTTACTGCATTGGAAAAGACATAAAATTATAAAAAAAAAACTATAATAATGGGTTAAGTATTAAAAATGTGTAATTTGAAAAATTAAAAGCTCAAGTGATGCCTTCTGTAGATTTTTATCCAAAAATAGGGTGTTTTCAGGAGAGAAATTACTCACAGACTAAGTAATATGGACAATAAATTAAAAGTTCAAGTATATCTTGTATAGATTTTTTGTATAAAAATAGGGCATGTTCTATAGAATACTTTAAATCGTGGATCATAATTTCGTTTAGATATGAGTTTAAATATTAAAATTAAAACCACTGTGATGTAAGAAATTAAATATTTTGCCTTTTGTTGACTTCTCAAAAATTCATCAAAAGCTGTACAAAATAATATGAAAAATAATGTCAAAGAGGTTTCCTACTGCATTGGGAAAGACATAAAATTACAAAAAAATGCTATAACAAGTAGTTAAATCAACTGTTAGAAATGTCTAATTTGAAAAATTACAGGTCCAAGTTGCGTCTCGTGGAGATTTTTATACAAAATAGAGCGTTTTTAGAAGAGAAATTACACATTGACTAATTGATATGGGCAATAAATTAAAAGGTCCAAGTGTATTTTCTGATTTTTAATATAAAAATAGGGTATGTTCTGTTAGATACTTACAAGAAGGGTTATTTTGACATGTTAAAATGTATAATTTGAAAATTAAAGACTCCTGAAGTGTCTCTTATAAATTTTATATACAAAATATGGTGTTTTCTGGAGAGAAATTGTACCCTAAGTGATGTTGACAATAAACTAAAAGGCCAAATGTATCCTATATAGATTTTTTATATAAAAATAGGGTATGTTCTGTATAATACTTAAAAAAAGAGTTATTTCGTTCTGTTAAAAATGTATAATTTGAAAATTAAAGACCCATGAGATGTCATTTATGGATTTTTTATACAAAATATGGCGTTTTCTGGAGAGAAATTGTACCCTAAGCGATATGGACAATAAATTAAAAGTCCAAATGTATCTTGTATAAATTTTTTATATAAAGATAGGATATGTTCTGTAGGATACCTACAAAAAGGGTTATCTTGATATGTTAAAATGTATAATTTGAAATTAAAGACCGCTGAAATGTCTCTTATGGATTTTTTATACAAAATATGGTGTTTTCTGGAGAGAAATTGTACTCTAAGTGATATGGACAATAAATTAAAAGTCCATATGTATCTTGTCTAATTTTTTATATAAAAATGGGGTATGTTCTGTAGGATACTTACAAAAAGGGTTATTTTGATAAGTTAAAATATATAATTTGAAAATTAAAAACACCTGAAGTGTCTCTTACGAGTTTTTTAATTCAAAATATGTTGTTTTCTGTAGAGAAATTGTACCCTAAGTGATGTTGACAATAAACTAAGAGTCCAAATGTATCCTATATAGATTTTTTATATAAAAATAGGGTATGTTCTGTAGAATACTTAAAAAAATAATTATTTCGTTCTATTAAAAATGTATAATTTGAAAATTAAAGACCTATGAGATGTCTTTTATGGATTTTTTATACAAAATATGATATGTCTCGAAAGAAATTATACATTAAGTAATATGGACAATAAATTAAAGGTCCAAGTGTATCTTGTGTAGATTTTTTATATAAAAATAGGGTATATACTGTAGAATACTTACATAAAAGGATATATGTTCTACAACAAATCCTCATAAAGTTCCAGAAGGCCAACACAGTCCCAAGTAGCATATATTTCAATATTCTTTTCAGTTCTATTATGTATCTCTTCTAGACGTATTACGTTTACCTACAAAAATTTTTTAACACAAAATATCAGTTAACTATTAAATATATAGTTATCACGATGAGTTGATGGTTTAATAAATCGA
Organism: Diaprepes abbreviatus; assembly: GCA_034092305.1. Classification (NCBI taxonomy): domain Eukaryota; kingdom Metazoa; phylum Arthropoda; class Insecta; order Coleoptera; family Curculionidae; genus Diaprepes; species Diaprepes abbreviatus. Next base: position 3,024,980 of record JASJET010000103.1, read on the forward strand.
TAATAGTCATAACTTACTCACAGATATGTTTTTCTCTTTTTTCCCTAATAGAGAGGTGTAAGCCATGTTTCAACGTTAATACTTTAGTTGCTGTTGTTGTCGAAACTGCTGCCACAATAGAAGTATTCACGTATTTAGATTTTACCTAAAATTGGAAAAGTTACAATATTTTTCTTCAAATTAACAAAAAAACCATACCACCAAAATTGTTACTTACAAAAAGGGTTATTTCGTTCTATTAAAAATGTATAATTTGAAAATTAAAGACACGTGAGATGTCTTTTATGGATTTTTTATAAAAAATATGTTATGTCTCGAAAGAAATTATACACCAAGTAATACGGGCAATAAATTAAAGGTCCAAGTGTATCTTGTGCAGATTTTTTATATAAAAGAGGATATATTCTGTAGAATACTTTCATAAAAAGGATCTTTGTTCTACAATAAATCCTCATAAAATTCCAGAAGGGCCACACAGTCCCAAGTAGCATATATTTCATTATACTTTTCAGTTATATATGTATCTCTTCTGGACGTATTACGATTACCTACAAAAAAATTTTAACACAAAATTTCAGTTAATTATTAAATACAGAGTTATCAAAATGAGTTGATGGTTTAATAAATCGATAATAGTCATAGCTCACTCACAGATATGTTCTTCTCTTTTTTCCATAACAGAGAGGTGTAAGCCATGTTTCAACGTTAATACATTAGTTACTGTTGTAGCCGAAACTGCTGCCACAATAGAAGTATTCAGGTATTTAGATTTTACCTAAAATTGGAAAAGTTACAATGTTTTTCTTTAAATTAACAAAAAAAAATACCACTAAAATTGTTACTTTTTATTAAATTAAAAATGAAACTTCTTGTTTTAAAATTGATATTTGCATCAAAGAAAAATTTATATCATATTAATAAGTTTTCCACTATACAGTACTGATAAGCAACTTAAAAACTGACCTTCATTGGTTTGCTGCGGGCATTGTTGTGATAAATGCAAATATGTTTGACTAAATTCAAGCTTATTCTAAAAAGTTCGAGTTAGTAAAAAATTAAATAGCAATAAGGTGTATAATTTTTAAATAACAAATAAAAAGCTAATTTATATACATTAGGGTAAAATTTACGCAGTTGATAAATAGTTGTCCTATTACTTTTTATGGTTTATTGGTAAATAGGCTGTCATTCTTGACATCCTCGTCGTCCCACCACCACAAATAAACGAAACAAATGTCTGCATATTTGATTTTTCTCTCTCAAAATTGACTTCAGATATTTTTATTCTTGTCTATCTGCTTCTATATGCTGTTTATTTCACATCGGGAGTATTCGTTACATGCCAAATTCTTTCTTGAATGTATTTCTGGCCCATATGTAAACCATTTCCGATATAAAGTACGGCATATCTAAAAAATTAACTTTTTCAAAATTTTTTATTAAGAGGAGAAAGTAAAGCTAGAAGAAGAACACTCTTTTGCAAAATTAAGAAAATCATTATTTCTGTTTTAAATATTTCCCAGCCCTCATTTTTACAAAGTAGTTCTGCTTTTTTATACCTTTACATAGACTAAAAATGTGCTTATACGTCTCAAATACTATTAAAAAGTAATTTTTGAAATTCACTCATCGAAAAATTTTCTAAGCTGACATTTTAAGATAAAAATGTAACCAAAGCTACCTATTAAATTTTTCTTAAGTATTTTATCAGAAAAACACTAAAATGTACCTGACATAAAAAAAAATCAATGACGTAATTTGAAAAAATATTTCATTTTCGACAAAAAAAAAATAATCCAAAAACTTATCTGTCTAAATTTTAAGCATTATTTCGAATAGAAACTAATTAAAATGCTCTCTAAACATGAATAAATCATCCACCATTCGTTGAAACTACAAAATAGAAAAAAATAAATCCGCCATTTTTAGACGCCGTTGTCGTGCAAGCTATACTTTGCACCAATCAGATATTTACTACAAAAATTTCTATTTAACTACGTAAATTGAAAATATACTGCTTTTTTCTAACAGAAAATAATTAAAAATGCACGCTAAACATCAGAAATCAATTAATATTCGATCAAATTGTAAAATAAAAGAAAATAAATCCCAGAGCTCTATTACCGGCATCCATTGAGCGTGCCAGCCATGTAAGCCATTGCAGACATAAAGTACAATCTAAAAATTTTCTGGGTTCCTCATTGTCAGATTTGATTAATTTACAGAAACTATATCTTAATACCTTACTAACGCAACAATCACGCTATAAAAAATGCAATAACGCTAACGGTTTAATTTCCTATTACCGATCTTTAAGATATCATCTTGTTAGATTTTATGAATAAAAATAAAACGGTTTTTTATAAGACCATTCGCCCTGGAATTATATCAAAATTTATCTTAAAACTTACCTCTTTCAATTTTCTTAAGGGTTTAGTCGAACAAAAACTGATTAAAAATGCACTCAACATATAAAATTCAATTAAAAATTCACTTTACACGCTTAAAATTTGTAATAAAAAAAATATTATCAGCCATTATGGTTGCGGTACGAATATTGACATAATACTGACACACTTTTTAAAAGCAGTTCTACCGGCGGATCGATAAAAAGATCGGGTCTGTTACCTGCCTTCACATCGAAAGTTCCATGAATTACATACAGTTCCGATCGCCCTTTTCAGTACTGGAAACCATACTTTCAAACCTTTTTTAAATTCGAATTGCATCTGTTTCTATTTTTTCAACAAAATAACATTGTGGAAATCCTAAGTAGACTATAGCTTATTTTAGATTGCTAAGTTAAAGGTGAAACACAATAAACAAGCATGTAAAATGTGTGTCTTTGGGTAAAATAGGTATAAATTATAGTTTTTAGAGAGTACGACTAGTAATAATATTTATTTAAATTATAAAATCAGATGTTGCTGTAATGAAATCTAACGAAAATTTTCATTGTTCGAGCTGTATTACTTTTTAATAAAAATAATGTAATTAATACTGATTTGTTTTTATATAACAGTTCCAAAAATCGGATTGTCCATTGGGTAGTAATTCTCTCCTTCCACGCCTTAAACTTTGTCACGATCTTAAAAAATATACGAGTATATGCTAATGTCTTTGAAAGCTGGCGTGATAATTCACCCCCACTCTTTAAACTTAATCCACGCCTTGAAAATATGCACGCTTCCTCGATGCCTTGAAAACTTACGCTCGACCTAACATATGTGATGAATATATATGACGTCATTTTACTCTGAAGTATACCATTATAAACGCCCATGCGCCGAGGAATGATTTTTATATTCACGTTGATATCATAATTTTAAAATATTTTTTTGTAGTGCATATTTTAAAAGTGATTGTTGTTACAGGTAATTTTTATTTAATACATTTTTCCACAGCCAGTATTTCAAAATTTTTTTAATAATTTGACTTTTTGTTTCTTACCAGTTGAGTTATTTTAATAAAAATCTGTGTACTTTTCAAAAATAATCTTTTATGAAGGAATTATTCCCAAAAAATACGCCCAGAATTTCCTTCGCTGTATTTGAAGGAGAAAAATACCTTTTTAATATTTCCGTTTTCAAATATCATGGATTTCTTTTACAACAGCATTTTGTTCTTATAGATCCTTTTTAAAGTCTGATTCTTTAACTTTCTGTGTATAAGCTAAGTTCAGAATCTTGTACTTCTCCTACAGAAACCAAGACATAAGTTAAATAATGTCAAAATAAATGCGAAGTATCTAAATTCAATGATTATTTCGCCTTTAGTGCTCTAATTTCCTTGTTTTCCTGGAGAAGTTATAACAAATGTATCGAAAATGCAAGATATTAGTTAAAATAAATCCAATAATCTTTGAGATATTTTCTTATTTCCCTAAAAAATGGATTTCGGAGAGTAAATTAATACAAACGTTTGTGACATTCTTTCTATAAGCTAAGTTCAGAATCTTGTACTTCTCATAAAAAAAAACAAGGAATATAGGTTCAATAAAATCGAAATAAGAACGAAAGATCTAAATTCAATGACTATTTCGCATTTGGTGCTGTAATTTCTTTGCTGTTCCTAGTTAACCTATAAAAGAAGTATCCAAAATGCCGGATTTTTAAAATATTATAAAAACTAATATTCTTAGAGATATTTACGTATTTCCCTAAAAAGTGGACATCGGGAAGTAAATTAAGAAAAACGGCCCAGTTTCGATTTTCTGTCTATAAGCTAAGTTCAAAATCTTGTACTTCTCTTGTAAAAAAAAAACAAAAATTATATGTTAAATAATGTTGAAATATGAACGAAATGTCTAAATTCTGTTATTTTTCGCCTCTTGGTGCTATAATTTTTAATATATTTCGGCAGCACAACTACAAAAATCTCTGAAGGATTTAATTTTCAATTATATTTAGAATATAGAATTTTACTTTAGAGTGAATAAAATCTAAATATGAACCGAATATCTAAATTTAGTCACTATTTCGTCTTTGGGGTTATGATTTCCTTTCTTTCCTAGTGAAGTTACAACAAAAGTATTGAAAAATGTAGGATTTTTAAATATTATACAAAATAAAACTAATAATCAAAGAAATATTTTTGTATTTCCCTAAAAAACGGCATTCGAAAAGTAAATTAATATAAACGCCACATTTTTGACTTTCTGTCGATAACCTAAGTTCAGAATCTTATACTTCTATAAAAAACAAAAATTATAGATTAAATAAAGTTAAAATGTGACGAAACATCTAAATTATATGAGTTTTCGCCCTTGGTACTATAATTTCTAATATATTTCGGCAGCAGAACAACGAAAATCTCTGAAGGTTTTAATTTTCAATTATATTACGAATATAGAATAGCATTTTAGAGTGCAGAAATAAAAATATTAACGAAATATCTAAATTTAGTAATTATTTCGTCTTTGATGTTCGTCTTTCGTAACAAATATGCAGAATTTTTAAAATATTATGCAAAATAAAAAAAGAGATATTTTCGTATTTCCAAAAAAAAAAAAAAAAATGAAATTCGGGAAGTAAATTGATACAAACGACTCATTTTTGACTTTCTGTCTATAAGTTAAGCTCAGAATCTTATACTTTTCCTGCGAAAAGAAATATAGGTTAAATAAGGTCGAAATAAGACCGAAATATCTAAATTCCATAATTACTATGCCTTTAGTGCTATTATTTCCTTGTTTTCCTAGAGAAGTTATAACAGAGGTATCGAAAATGCAGGATATTATTTAAAATAAATTCAATAATCTTTGAGATATTTTCGTATTTCCCTAAAAATGAAATTCCGGGAGTAAATTAATACAAACAGCCTAATTCCGAGTTTATGCTCATAACCTAAGTACAGCATCTTGAACTTCTAAAAAAACCAAGAAATATAAGGTTAAATATGGTCGAAATAAGAACGAAATGTCTTCAATCAATGATTGGCTACCTTATTTAACCTATATTTCTTGGATTTTGTAGAAGCACAAGATTCTGAACTTAGGTTATGGGTATAAACTCAAAATTGGGCTGTTTGTATTAATTTACTCCCGGAATTTAATTTTTAGGGAAATACGAAAATATCTCAAAGATTATTGAATTTATTTTAAATAATATCCTGCATTTTCGATACCTCTGTTATAACTTCTCTAGGAAAACAAGGAAATAATAGCACTAAAGGCATAGTAATTATGGAATTTAGATATTTCGGTCTTATTTCGACCTTATTTAACCTATATTTCTTTTCGCAGGAAAAGTATAAGATTCTGAGCTTAACTTATAGACAGAAAGTCAAAAATGAGTCGTTTGTATCAATTTACTTCCCGAATTTCATTTTTTTTTTTTTTTGGAAATACGAAAATATCTCTTTTTTTATTTTGCATAATATTTTAAAAATTCTGCATATTTGTTACGAAAGACGAACATCAAAGACGAAATAATTACTAAATTTAGATATTTCGTTAATATTTTTATTTCTGCAGTCTAAAATGCTATTTTATATTCGTAATATAATTGAAAATTAAAACCTTCAGAGATTTTCGTTGTTCTGCTGCCGAAATATATTAGAAATTATAGTACCAAGGGCGAAAACTCATATAATTTAGATGTTTCGTCACATTTTAACTTTATTTAATCTATAATTTTTGTTTTTTATAGAAGTATAAGATTCTGAACTTAGGTTATCGACAGAAAGTCAAAAATGTGGCGTTTATATTAATTTACTTTTCGAATGCCGTTTTTTAGGGAAATACAAAAATATTTCTTTGATTATTAGTTTTATTTTGTATAATATTTAAAAATCCTACATTTTTCAATACTTTTGTTGTAACTTCACTAGGAAAGAAAGGAAATCATAACCCCAAAGACGAAATAGTGACTAAATTTAGATATTCGGTTCATATTTAGATTTTATTCACTCTAAAGTAAAATTCTATATTCTAAATATAATTGAAAATTAAATCCTTCAGAGATTTTTGTAGTTGTGCTGCCGAAATATATTAAAAATTATAGCACCAAGAGGCGAAAAATAACAGAATTTAGACATTTCGTTCATATTTCAACATTATTTAACATATAATTTTTGTTTTTTTTTTACAAGAGAAGTACAAGATTTTGAACTTAGCTTATAGACAGAAAATCGAAACTGGGCCGTTTTTCTTAATTTACTTCCCGATGTCCACTTTTTAGGGAAATACGTAAATATCTCTAAGAATATTAGTTTTTATAATATTTTAAAAATCCGGCATTTTGGATACTTCTTTTATAGGTTAACTAGGAACAGCAAAGAAATTACAGCACCAAATGCGAAATAGTCATTGAATTTAGATCTTTCGTTCTTATTTCGATTTTATTGAACCTATATTCCTTGTTTTTTTTTTATGAGAAGTACAAGATTCTGAACTTAGCTTATAGAAAGAATGTCACAAACGTTTGTATTAATTTACTCTCCGAAATCCATTTTTTAGGGAAATAAGAAAATATCTCAAAGATTATTGGATTTATTTTAACTAATATCTTGCATTTTCGATACATTTGTTATAACTTCTCCAGGAAAACAAGGAAATTAGAGCACTAAAGGCGAAATAATCATTGAATTTAGATACTTCGCATTTATTTTGACATTATTTAACTTATGTCTTGGTTTCTGTAGGAGAAGTACAAGATTCTGAACTTAGCTTATAGAAAGAATGTCACAAACGTTTGTATTAATTTACTCTCCGAAATCCATTTTTTAGGGAAATAAGAAAATATCTCAAAGATTATTGGATTTATTTTAACTAATATCTTGCATTTTCGATACATTTGTTATAACTTCTCTAGGAAAACAAGGAAATTAGAGCACTAAAGGCGAAATAATCATTGAATTTAGATACTTCGCATTTATTTTGACATTATTTAACTTATGTCTTGGTTTCTGTAGGAGAAGTACAAGATTCTGAACTTAGCTTATACACAGAAAGTTAAAGAATCAGACTTTAAAAAGGATCTATAAGAACAAAATGCTGTTGTAAAAGAAATCCATGATATTTGAAAACGGAAATATTAAAAAGGTATTTTTCTCCTTCAAATACAGCGAAGGAAATTCTGGGCGTATTTTTTGGGAATAATTCCTTCATAAAAGATTATTTTTGAAAAGTACACAGATTTTTATTAAAATAACTCAACTGGTAAGAAACAAAAAGTCAAATTATTAAAAAAATTTTGAAATACTGGCTGTGGAAAAATGTATTAAATAAAAATTACCTGTAACAACAATCACTTTTAAAATATGCACTACAAAAAAATATTTTAAAATTATGATATCAACGTGAATATAAAAATCATTCCTCGGCGCATGGGCGTTTATAATGGTATACTTCAGAGTAAAATGACGTCATATATATTCATCACATATGTTAGGTCGAGCGTAAGTTTTCAAGGCATCGAGGAAGCGTGCATATTTTCAAGGCGTGGATTAAGTTTAAAGAATGGGGGTGAATTATCACGCCAGCTTTCAAAGACATTAGCATATACTCGTATATTTTTTAAGATCGTGACAAAGTTTAAGGCGTGGAAGGAGAGAATTACTACCCAATGGACAATCCGATTTTTGGAACTGTTATATAAAAACAAATCAGTATTAATTACATTATTTTTATTAAAAAGTAATACAGCTCGAACAATGAAAATTTTCGTTAGATTTCATTACAGCAACATCTGATTTTATAATTTAAATAAATATTATTACTAGTCGTACTCTCTAAAAACTATAATTTATACCTATTTTACCCAAAGACACACATTTTACATGCTTGTTTATTGTGTTTCACCTTTAACTTAGCAATCTAAAATAAGCTATAGTCTACTTAGGATTTCCACAATGTTATTTTGTTGAAAAAATAGAAACAGATGCAATTCGAATTTAAAAAAGGTTTGAAAGTATGGTTTCCAGTACTGAAAAGGGCGATCGGAACTGTATGTAATTCATGGAACTTTCGATGTGAAGGCAGGTAACAGACCCGATCTTTTTATCGATCCGCCGGTAGAACTGCTTTTAAAAAGTGTGTCAGTATTATGTCAATATTCGTACCGCAACCATAATGGCTGATAATATTTTTTTTATTACAAATTTTAAGCGTGTAAAGTGAATTTTTAATTGAATTTTATATGTTGAGTGCATTTTTAATCAGTTTTTGTTCGACTAAACCCTTAAGAAAATTGAAAGAGGTAAGTTTTAAGATAAATTTTGATATAATTCCAGGGCGAATGGTCTTATAAAAAACCGTTTTATTTTTATTCATAAAATCTAACAAGATGATATCTTAAGGATCGGTAATAGGAAATTAAACCGTTAGCGTTATTGCATTTTTTATAGCGTGATTGTTGCGTTAGTAAGGTATTAAGATATAGTTTCTGTAAATTAATCAAATCTGACAATGAGGAACCCAGAAAATTTTTAGATTGTACTTTATGTCTGCAATGGCTTACATGGCTGGCACGCTCAATGGATGCCGGTAATAGAGCTCTGGGATTTATTTTCTTTTATTTTACAATTTGATCGAATATTAATTGATTTCTGATGTTTAGCGTGCATTTTTAATTATTTTCTGTTAGAAAAAAGCAGTATATTTTCAATTTACGTAGTTAAATAGAAATTTTTGTAGTAAATATCTGATTGGTGCAAAGTATAGCTTGCACGACAACGGCGTCTAAAAATGGCGGATTTATTTTTTTCTATTTTGTAGTTTCAACGAATGGTGGATGATTTATTCATGTTTAGAGAGCATTTTAATTAGTTTCTATTCGAAATAATGCTTAAAATTTAGACAGATAAGTTTTTGGATTATTTTTTTTTTGTCGAAAATGAAATATTTTTTCAAATTACGTCATTGATTTTTTTTTATGTCAGGTACATTTTAGTGTTTTTCTGATAAAATACTTAAGAAAAATTTAATAGGTAGCTTTGGTTACATTTTTATCTTAAAATGTCAGCTTAGAAAATTTTTCGATGAGTGAATTTCAAAAATTACTTTTTAATAGTATTTGAGACGTATAAGCACATTTTTAGTCTATGTAAAGGTATAAAAAAGCAGAACTACTTTGTAAAAATGAGGGCTGGGAAATATTTAAAACAGAAATAATGATTTTCTTAATTTTGCAAAAGAGTGTTCTTCTTCTAGCTTTACTTTCTCCTCTTAATAAAAAATTTTGAAAAAGTTAATTTTTTAGATATGCCGTACTTTATATCGGAAATGGTTTACATATGGGCCAGAAATACATTCAAGAAAGAATTTGGCATGTAACGAATACTCCCGATGTGAAATAAACAGCATATAGAAGCAGATAGACAAGAATAAAAATATCTGAAGTCAATTTTGAGAGAGAAAAATCAAATATGCAGACATTTGTTTCGTTTATTTGTGGTGGTGGGACGACGAGGATGTCAAGAATGACAGCCTATTTACCAATAAACCATAAAAAGTAATAGGACAACTATTTATCAACTGCGTAAATTTTACCCTAATGTATATAAATTAGCTTTTTATTTGTTATTTAAAAATTATACACCTTATTGCTATTTAATTTTTTACTAACTCGAACTTTTTAGAATAAGCTTGAATTTAGTCAAACATATTTGCATTTATCACAACAATGCCCGCAGCAAACCAATGAAGGTCAGTTTTTAAGTTGCTTATCAGTACTGTATAGTGGAAAACTTATTAATATGATATAAATTTTTCTTTGATGCAAATATCAATTTTAAAACAAGAAGTTTCATTTTTAATTTAATAAAAAGTAACAATTTTAGTGGTATTTTTTTTTGTTAATTTAAAGAAAAACATTGTAACTTTTCCAATTTTAGGTAAAATCTAAATACTTGAATACTTCTATTGTGGCAGCAGTTTCGGCTACAACAGTAACTAATGTATTAACGTTGAAACATGGCTTACACCTCTCTGTTATGGAAAAAAGAGAAGAACATATCTGTGAGTGAGCTATGACTATTATCGATTTATTAAACCATCAACTCATTTTGATAACTCTGTATTTAATAATTAACTGAAATTTTGTGTTAAAATTTTTTTGTAGGTAATCGTAATACGTCCAGAAGAGATACATATATAACTGAAAAGTATAATGAAATATATGCTACTCGGGACTGTGTGGCCCTTCTGGAATTTTATGAGGATTTATTGTAGAACAAAGATCCTTTTTATGTAAGTATTCTACAGAATATATCCTCTTTTATATAAAAAATCTACACAAGATACACTTGGACCTTTAATTTATTGCCCGTATTACTTGGTGTATAATTTCTTTCGAGACATAACATATTTTTTATAAAAAATCCATAAAAGACATCTCACGTGTCTTTAATTTTCAAATTATACATTTTTAATAGAACGAAATAACCCTTTTTGTAAGTAACAATTTTGGTGGTATGGTTTTTTTGTTAATTTGAAGAAAAATATTGTAACTTTTCCAATTTTAGGTAAAATCTAAATACGTGAATACTTCTATTGTGGCAGCAGTTTCGACAACAACAGCAACTAAAGTATTAACGTTGAAACATGGCTTACACCTCTCTATTAGGGAAAAAAGAGAAAAACATATCTGTGAGTAAGTTATGACTATTATCGATTTATTAAACCATCAACTCATCGTGATAACTATATATTTAATAGTTAACTGATATTTTGTGTTAAAAAATTTTTGTAGGTAAACGTAATACGTCTAGAAGAGATACATAATAGAACTGAAAAGAATATTGAAATATATGCTACTTGGGACTGTGTTGGCCTTCTGGAACTTTATGAGGATTTGTTGTAGAACATATATCCTTTTATGTAAGTATTCTACAGTATATACCCTATTTTTATATAAAAAATCTACACAAGATACACTTGGACCTTTAATTTATTGTCCATATTACTTAATGTATAATTTCTTTCGAGACATATCATATTTTGTATAAAAAATCCATAAAAGACATCTCATAGGTCTTTAATTTTCAAATTATACATTTTTAATAGAACAAAATAATTATTTTTTTAAGTATTCTACAGAACATACCCTATTTTTATATAAAAAATCTATATAGGATACATTTGGACTCTTAGTTTATTGTCAACATCACTTAGGGTACAATTTCTCTACAGAAAACAACATATTTTGAATTAAAAAACTCGTAAGAGACACTTCAGGTGTTTTTAATTTTCAAATTATATATTTTAACATATCAAAATAACCCTTTTTGTAAGTATCCTACAGAACATACCCCATTTTTATATAAAAAATTAGACAAGATACATATGGACTTTTAATTTATTGTCCATATCACTTAGAGTACAATTTCTCTCCAGAAAACACCATATTTTGTATAAAAAATCCATAAGAGACATTTCAGCGGTCTTTAATTTCAAATTATACATTTTAACATATCAAGATAACCCTTTTTGTAGGTATCCTACAGAACATATCCTATCTTTATATAAAAAAATCTATACAAGATACATTTGGACTTTTAATTTATTGTCCATATCGCTTAGGGTACAATTTCCCTCCAGAAAACGCCATATTTTGTATAAAAAATCCATAAAAGACATCTCATGGGTCTTTAATTTTCAAATTATGCATTTTTAACAGAACGAAATAACTCTTTTTTTAAGTATTATACAGAACATACCCTATTTTTATATAAAAAATCTATATAGGATACATTTGGCCTTTTAGTTTATTGTCAACATCACTTAGGGTACAATTTCTCTCCAGAAAACACCATATTTTGTATAAAAATTTCGTAAGAGACACTTCAGGAGTCTTTAATTTTCAAATTATACATTTTAACATGTCAAAATAACCCTTCTTGTAAGTATCTAACAGAACATACCCTATTTTTATATTAAAAATCAGAAAATACACTTGGACCTTTTAATTTATTGCCCATATCAATTAGTCAATGTGTAATTTATCTTCTAAAAACGCTCTATTTTGTATAAAAATCTCCACGAGACGCAACTTGGACCTGTAATTTTTCAAATTAGACATTTCTAACAGTTGATTTAACTACTTGTTATAGCATTTTTTTGTAATTTTATGTCTTTCCCAATGCAGTAGGAAACCTCTTTGACATTATTTTTCATATTATTTTGTACAGCTTTTGATGAATTTTTGAGAAGTCAACAAAAGGCAAAATATTTAATTTCTTACATCACAGTGGTTTTAATTTTAATATTTAAACTCATATCTAAACGAAATTATGATCCACGATTTAAAGTATTCTATAGAACATGCCCTATTTTTATACAAAAAATCTATACAAGATATACTTGAACCTTTAATTTATTGTCCATATTACTTAGTCTGTGAGTAATTTCTCTCCTGAAAACACCCTATTTTTGGATAAAAATCTACACAAGGCATCACTTGAGCTTTTAATTTTTCAAATTACACATTTTTAATACTTAACCCATTATTATAGTTTTTTTTTTATAATTTTATGTCTTTTCCAATGCAGTAAGAAACCTTTCTAATATTTTCATATTATTTATACAACTTTTGGTGAATTTTGAGTAGTAACAAAGTCAAATATTTAATTTCTTACACTAGAGTGTTTTTAATATTGATATAAGATGTCATATCTAAAACATAATTTTGACAATTTAAAAGCGTTTAAAATTTGTAAAAAATAGGAAATTATGTATTTAAAATAGCAAAATAAAAAAACACTTTCATATTTCACGGAAAATTAGAGAAAAGCATATCAGTGAGTTAGTTAGGCTATTATCGATTCGTTGAACCATTAGCTCATCATGATAAATGAAACTTGTGGTTTTGCTGTACACTGTTAAATAGTTTATTTCATATTTTATATATACCTATGCTCAAAACCTTGCTTATACATATCTTGAACTTTTTTATTATATTGAATTAAAAGAGACATAAACAAAAACTCATGCCTAGATTACTTTTTATCTCTTTAATACCTCTCACCATTATGTTAGTATTTTAAATAATCAGTTTCCTCTTAAGCACTTTTTACTTTTTTCGATATTTTATTAACTTTTTATCACATTAAATAAAACGAGGCACCTATGGTTAAAGGAAATCCAACTTAATTATTTTTGCTAAAAATTGTTTATTTTTTTTAGATATACCATACCTTATGCTGACAAAGACCTTCCAGATGATGTGAAAATCGATTCAAGACACTATTTGGTTTGTGGATGGTCCTCCTCCTCCAGTCCTAAACATTCTATACCCAGGAATAAAATCTAAATATGTGACAATATATATCAGATTAAGGATATGTTTGTATAAATTGAAAAAATAAATTAAAATATTATGTTTTCAATTATTATTAAAGTAATTTAGATTTACCTATTATATACGTCAAAAAAAAGGTTATAACTCGAAATTGCTTGCCATAGGGGGCCCTAAATATAAATTCACATTGTTGATTTACCAGCTAAATATTTGTTTATTATTCACTCTTTATATTACAGTAAAAAATAATGTTTGATGAAATAAAAATGAAGTATATATTTGTTTTACTTTCCCCGTGCATTCTAAGAGGCATATCGTATAACTCCACTTTTTATTACATAAAATTCATATGTCTCGTAGCTTCGTATCAACTCTTTTTTCCAAATTTTACCTTTTCAAAGTAAAAAAATATATATCAAATGGTGTTCTCTCTAAACTTTAACGCGCGATCATTATTTGACATGACAGCTGACGTATGACAGATAACAACTAGAAAATGGGACACCGGGGGCTTAATCCTAAAAATAGGACATATAAAATAAGGGAAATACAGTATGCCTATCATCATCTATTCAATTAGCTACAAACTTGTTAAAATGAAATTGTAAAATGGCGTGTTTGCATCACCACGGTCCACAGTAAGTTCTCTATTTACAGAATTTCCTTGTCAGATTGACTACAAGTCTTTAAATCGAATGAAATATTTGTTCAAATTCTAATAGATTATTTTTTACTGAAAAGCGTATTTTCGCTCTATTAAATAGGGCCTAATAAAAAGTGGGGTTAAAGCCTAATGTAAATGATAGCTGACGTATATAATAATTGACAGCTGATGTAAATGCAAAAGCCAACGCCCAAATGGGGCTCTTGGGTGGGGGTTCAGGGAAAAATTTGGCCTTTAGCCGGAGCTTGAATGGGATCCGCTAGTGAAGACCTAGAAAATGCGGCCCTCGGTCGGAAATTGAACTGAGTCCTATGGGGCACGTGGGTAGAGCTCTAGAAAATGGGGCCCTTGGATGGAACTTTATAGGAGTTCTATAGGGTACCCAGATGAAGCTTAGAAAAGGGGGACTTCGGAAGGAGCTCTAAAAAATGGGGTCCCCGGACGGAACTTTAACGAAGCCCTATGGGGTACCCGGGTGAAGTACTAGAAAATGGGAACCCGGGCGGGGCTCTGAAAAATAAGGATCCCGGACGGAACTTTAGCGGAGCTCTATGGGGTACTCGGGTGGAGCACTAGAAAATGGGGCTCCCGGAAGGGGCTCAAAAAAAGGGGCCCGATCTATACCGCCGGAATAACTACTCTTGACGTAGGAGGGAGCAATGTCAGGGTCAAGGAGTGGGGGAATAGAGTGAATCGGGTAATGTTCACTACTCCAAAAGAACAATTGAAACTTAACTTTTTCTTATAGCGTTATTGTAGCTTGTAGACCATGATTCGAACTTTTTATCGCAGAATTGAAAAATATTTATCTCTGGATACATTTAAATTTAAAAGGTTTTTGGGACCCCTCTGGCTTTACATTTATTGAAGGTGATGATTCCAGCTAGGGCAAGCAATGCATGGCTCGGTGAATATCTGTTGGTTGGCATTGGTGATGGCTCCACACACTTTTCGAGAATCATTGGAATTATCAGTTTGAGCTCAGACATTGTGTCGATACAGTGTTCCCGCTTGAAAAGAGTTTGCCAGGTGGTAGGATGGTTAAATGCATTGTCTTTCTTGTTCAGAGTGCTGTTCTTTTCAATTTCAATTTTGTAATGTTCTATGTTGGCAGTTTGCTGGAAAAAGGTAAAAATTGTCTGTTTATTTTTTATTTTAAGCTTATGTTCTTCCGGGCTTGCTTCTTCTGTTGTAGGCTTATACATGTTTTACTGCACGTGCCGCATGCGTTCCTGATTTTCCAGGTCGATTTTGTTTGTTTGGTCAAGTTATGTAGTGGGATCTCTTGATACAGTCAAACGAAAACTAGTACCATTAGAAAAATCCAGCAGATATGCAAAACTCAATAGATTTTCAAAAATAAGCAAATGAAAGATCCGCTTAGGGACCATCGTCAACGTTCACAATTCTCCCACCCAAAAACTGGAAAAATACCTTGCTAGCTTCATGCAAACACGTATGGAGAAGGCTGTATCTTACATAAAAAACTCTCAATAGTTAGAGGACTTTGATCAAACTCAAAACACAATAAGAAATTTCAACTTTTGCAAAAAAGGAAAACAACTTGTAGCTGAGATAATATAATTGGATCATTTGATGCAACAAAACTCTAGCTTGAACTTAAAATCACCGACCACAATAAGGCAGAATCGGCAGCTGGTGACTAGTTTTATGAGGATGAATGAATTTTAGTGGTAACCTCAATAACTCTAATCAAAATATAAATTCAAACTCTAATAATAACACTAATAAGGTAACAACAAGAACAATTGATTGATGATGCCCAACAGGACAACACGGAACTCTTTTATCAGAAACTGTCAACGGAAATGAGTGCTGCAGTTTTGGAGTTTGATGGAAGCAATCCGTTAAGAAGACCGGCATTGCCAAAAATTAATTCATTCAAAAAACTGGGTGCCATGTTAGATATCATGAGCAATCGGATTTTACCAGCTTATGTTTCAGATGCTTACACTCTGCAGTCCTTGCATATGACCATCTACTGTGCCGCGACTGCTGTATCCAGAGCTTTAGAAATTAAAGTCACAACAGAGCGCTGATCAGCAAGAACAAAACCCAACACACCTCCATGGAAAGAACGTCTAAATAAGAAAATTAAAAATATTCGAATAAATATAGGACAGCTGACGGAGTACATGAAGGGCACAAGAACAAGTAGACTGCAAAGGCGAGTTGAAGAAATCATGAATCGTGTCCGATATTATTCGCAACAAGATCCAGCGAAAGTTATTGCTCAGCAATGCCTTGATACGTTGAAACAGAAGGTTTCTGGATGGCTAAAGAGACATCAAGACCAGCAATAACCGAAAACGCGACAATGCGCTCTTCCAACGATCAGAAAAGACTTTCTACAGTAAGCTAATTTCTCCACCTAATATGGCAAATAATAGATATCCCAATAGAAAGCAGGTAAAAGATTTCTGGGGAAACCAACTTTCCACACCAGCCAATTGTAGCATCACAGCGAGCTGGATCGATGAAGAACACCAAATCTGCCAAGACTACAGCCAGATGCAGTTTGAGCCATTTACCACCGAGGAAATTTCAAGAATAATCAAGGAATCCCATAACTGGAAAGCTCTAGGTCTCGACCGGATCCAGAACTACTGGCTCAAAAAGTTCTGGAGTATGCACCGTCGGCTGGCTGATCTCATTAATGATGTTTTTCTTAACTCAGCAGAAATGGCATTGTTCTTGCCCGAAGGTATTACATACCTTCTACCAAAGGACCAACACAACACACATGACCCAGCTAAGAATAGGCCAATCACCTGCCTACCCACACTGTATAAGGTGATCACCCCCTGCTTGACCCATCACATTGTGAGCAAAATGACATCATTGCAACTCAACAGAAAGGATGCACCAGAGAAGCAATGGGATGCAAGGAACAATGGATTGTTGACTTTGTCATATGTAACCAAGCCTGTACCAACCGAAGAAACCTCTTTGCTGCCTACGTGGACTATAAGAAAGCCTTCGATTCAGTGCCACGTGAGTGACTCAAAACTATATTCAGAATGTATAGAGTTGGTAATAATTTTGTTTCCTTTTTAGAACGCATCATGTCAACCTGGAGAACTAGGATCCAATTGCAAGTGCCATCCAGTGACACCATCGAAACTAACACCATTCCGAAACGAAGGGGGATATTTCAGGGCGATTCACTTAGCCCATTGTGATTCTGCCTTGCAATGAACCCACTATCACGCCGTTTGAACTCAACTAGATACGGCTTTAGTATTAGAAATGACAACGAAGAGGTAGTAAGAGTGAATCATCTTCTATACATGGATGATCTTAAACTGATGGCTGCTACCAGAAACCAACTGGAACAAATGCTTAAAATTGTAGAGAGTAGTTCTCCGGGGATATCGAAATGCAATTTGGACTTGACAAGTGCCGTATTTTGAACATGGTTAAAGGGAAGATACAACCGGGGGCTTTTGAAATGCAGAACGGTGAAACTATAGCTGGTATGGAAGCAGACCAAACATACAAATATCTAGGTATGAAACAGGCTAAAAGAATTGACCATGGCACTATGAAGGCCAATTTGACAACCGAATTTGTCAGGAGGGTAAGGCAGGTATTACGAACTAACTTAAATAGAAGAAATTTGTTTAAGGCGCTCAACACATATGCTTGTTCTGCGCTGAGCTACTGTTTTGGAATTGTAAAATGGAGCAGGACGGACATACAAAACCTGCAAAGAAAAATAAGGACACTCCTAACAAAAGGTCAAAAACACCACCCATCCAAATGGGGTCAATCAAGACAATGTCGACAACTCAGCGTCGAACTACTGGTTGATTTCAGGACAGATGTTTCCGGAAACGGAGGGCTTCTTACTGGCTATCCAAGACCAGGTTATTTCGACGAAGAACTATCGGAAGTTCATCATTAGAGATCTTTCAGTAGAAAATAACCAATGCAGATATGGCTGTCGAACATCAGAGACAATCTAACACATAACTGGAGGATGCCAAGCGTTTGCCGCCACCGAGTATAAGGAAAGACACGACTCAGCCGCTAAGGTACTCCACCAAGAGGTAGTAGAAAAGCTAAACCTATTACAGGTAGGAAAAGTGTCTTATTACAAATAAAATCCGGAGCTTATTCTTGAGAACAACTAGTTCAAGTTATATTGGGACCGAACGGTTCTGACAGATCAGACAGTTGCTCATAATAGACCAGACATTGTACTAATAGATAAAATTTCTAGGCGAACTACACTAATCGACATTGCTGTACAACAACAACCTAGGGCTAAAACACAACGAGAAGATCGCCAAATACAGAGATTTGGAGGTGCAAATCCGAAGACAATGGGCAATGAACAGCGTCCAGACGATTCCCATAATACTCTCAACAACTGGAGTGATCAAAGAACCTCCTGCAGAACATCAAGGGAATGGGCCTTAGTGAGCATCTGTATAAACCGATGCAGAAAGCAACTCTCCTTGCAACCGCGCGAACCGTCCGAAAGTTCGTGGGAAATACAGCAGACCACATCACCTAGGACCCGATAACATGGAAAGGGTTCCCACAGAGCTTCATACTTTTGGTATCTTTGTGTACCTGGTATGCGTCAATATTCCCTGGAGGGAGTGTGAAGCCATTTGGCTTGGAAATCATAAGGTAAATTTGCTAAAATGAGTGGAGAATTTCTCCGGGGATAGAGGAACGATATTCGGCCTAGAAAAATGCCACATTTTAAACACAGTTAGAAAAAATATACAATCGGGATAAATATTTGGAAATAAAGCAGGCATAAAGAATTGACCAACGAACTATAAAGACCGAATTATCCAACAAGTTGAGGGACTATAAACTGACTTCTCATCACCAACCACTCCTAGACAAGTTTTATACCTTGTTAGAGAAACCATTTCATAGATGACACCCAGATGAGATTAACCAGGAAAATATCGATAAATTAGCGTCAAACTACTAGTTGATGTCAGGGCAAATATTTCCTGAAAAAAAAGGCTTCCTAGTAGCTCTCTACGATTAGGTTACCAAAACAACTAATGCCGATATGAATGTCGAATATGCTAAGCATTTGCTGCATCAGAATACAAGGAAAGGCACGATTCAGCCATCAAGATTATCCATTAAGAATTGGTAGAGAAATTCAAATTGTTGTAGGTAGAGAAAGTGCCACACTATGAATATTACCCGGAGCCGATACTAGAGAAGAACGAGTTCAAGCTGTACTGGAATCACCTTACCGAATACTGTATAAGGCTATACAAAAGACAAGGCTACTTGGGACCCCTCAAACTATCTGGAAATTTATGGGAAATTTAGAAGACCATAACATCATCTAGTTCTTAACGATATGGAAAGGACCAGAGGCGCAGCTACCGGGGTGGCAGGGATATCAGTACCACTCGGCGCTGAGTCACATTAGGTGCCGTCCCAAACCTGTATTTTATTACTGCAAATAAATTTTGTGAGCTAATATATACATATTATTCTAATAATATGTGAAAGATAAATAAAGAAAAAATGTTTTAAAAATGATCAAAAATCATCTCTCTATGCATGTAGTGTATAGTAGCATTATTTTTTTAAAATTTATGTAATTATCCTAATGCTAAAAAAAAGTGGGCTTTTTAACGGCTATATTACAATAACCAGCGCAGCGCCACGTCATGTGTAAATTGCCCACAAACAGTAGCAACACTGCGGCGAGCGCATATTTTCTTTGAGAAGTGCCGATAAAGGCGGGAAGCGAAAAGCAGGCAGTGGATAATTATTTTTATGAATATTTCCTATTTTTTTGAACCACATTTTTAGAATAATGTGTTAAAAAGTTGAAGGAAATACATATTGGGTAGATATGTAATAATTTTATTATTTTCTAATATTTAGTTTTGTCTTGTATATTGTGAAGTTAAAGTAAAGGGTGGTGAAAATATTTAATTGTACATTTTTAACGAAAAATAATAATTAAGGGTGATCTTTTTTTTGAAAGCCTAGGTAAAGAAATATAAATATTTTTTTTTAATTATAGAGAGTTTTGAGTAGTTGAAAGATTGTTAATATACCTGTTAGTAATATGTAATTTAATAAGTTTGTTGGAAAATTTGTTTGTTCTTTCTATAAGATGTTTTACGTTTTAGATCAGCCTAAAGTGGAAAAAAGGAAAGAAATCGAGTGGTTGGGAATACTTAAAAAGAAAGAACGGGTAAGAAATAAAAAAAGCAAAGTTACCGAAAATTAGTGCTTATTTTTCAACGTCCTCCAAATCCAATAGAAGACGTTTCGGTTCGAAATAGTTTAGACGGACGTGTGGTAAACGATAAAGTAAATTTAAATCCTTTTAAAGTGTCGTCACAACTGGCAAGAAATGAAAATAGTTTTGGTTCCGCCGATGAAGACCAAATGTTAGAAATGTTAATAAAACAAAAATATCCTACAGACAGAGGTTATTATGAAACACTGTTAAAAGTGACGCAATTAAAAAAATTATTTTAAATTACGGGTCTTGCAGACCAAAAGATATTGATTGCCCAAAAACTAATGGCAGGTCATGTTCTGCTGTTTATTATACTTCAAAATCCAAAGAGGTGATTGCTGAGCTTAAGTAGCTGTGTTACTCTATTAAGCTAGACTGTAGTTACTGCGAACCTTGTGGTCTACTTGCTGAAAGAAGCAGTCAATATTTTAAGTTTAGTCGAGTCAGTAGAAGATTTAAATGGAAAACATTAAGCCAAAAAATAGTAAAACATGAAGAAGGTTATAATTTCTAGTGACAAGTTTTTCACAGAGCTTTAGATGTTACTTTGATATTGCCTCTATGTAACCTACCATTTAAAGGCTATTCTGAACACGATAATGATGATTCCAAACAGGACAATTTTCTAACAACAATACGCGGTATGATAGCATTTTACAAAAGTTACTAGAAATTTTAAAAGGTAAAACATGAAGGAAGTTATAATTTCTAATGATAAGTTTTACACAGAGTTTCAGATGTTACTTTGACACTCTCCTTATGTAATCTACCATTTGAAGGCCATTCTGAACATGATAATAATGACTCCAAACAGGGCAATTTCCTAACAATAGTACGCGTTATGATAGCATTTTACAAAAGTTACTGGAAATTTCAAAAGGGTCAACCAAATACTTAAGCTCAACCATACAAAATAAGTTTATGAATAAGCCTATTTTGTATGGTTAAGCTTGGAAACCCAAGTAGAAAACAAAATCTTTGACGAAATTCAAAACAGCTCCATTTTATACAATAATTTTAGACACTAGACAAGATATATGTAAAACAGAACAGTTGAGTGTTATTTTACCCTATATTCTTTTTCATAAAAATGATAATAACGAAATCATACAGGTTGAATGCCAAGAATCGTTTACCGAATTTTACCCCATAACACATGATCGAAGCACTGAAGGTTTAAAAAAAAATCGTTATCAATTTTTTTCAAGAAAAAAAACATCTCTATTAAAAGTGTAGAGGATAGGGCTACGACGATGCTGCTGTTATGAGCGGTGTTTATGACTTGCAATCTAAAATTCTCGAGTTCAGAACTTAAATTTGGTTTTAAATGATGCTGTCAATGGAGTCTCAGAGGCAAAAAACATTTTTGATATTGTTGGTTGCCTATTTTTTTTTTTGAATAGTATTAAACTGTGTGAGTTACTCACTTTGAAAAATATTTAATTCTACTAGATGATCTTCTAGGAATGATTCATTGCACGCATTGTAATTTAATTTTAAAAGTATTTTAAAAACTCTAACAGAAATTCCGTTAAAAATAAAAATAATAAAAATAAATCCAAAGCAATCGGACTTAAAAAAAAAGTTAGAAAATTTCGAATTTTTATTTCTTATTGTAATGTTTTCCAAAATTCTTCATTCTATAAACATTTTCTAAAGTTCTTTAAAGTAAATAGTCTAATATTGTTGGGGCTTCCAATTTATTTAAAAATGCTTAAGAAGCACTTTGTAAACTGCGTCATAAAAAAGTTCAAATTTGATGTGAAGCTTCAGATTTAATAGCAAATTGGGGTATTAAAGCTTTTTTTACTGAAAAGAGACAAAAAAAATTTTTGTCGAACTTGTCTCCGATACAAAATTCACAGCAAAAGACAAATTCAAAAAAATTATATTTAATAATATTTTGGATATTACATCATGTCACTTAAAAATTGACTCTCTTGTTTTCAAAATGTTGATAGGTTTAAATTCTTTGATATCTGATTTATGACCACCGTTACAGATACTAAGTTATACAAGTAGCCTGAAATTATACGAAATAAATACGACTATGATTTATCTGATAATTTTGCCACTAAAATTTTCAGTTTTCTCTAATCTTTTCGTGAAAATTTAAAAGAATTATCAACAATAGATGAGCTGGTTGATTTTATGTTTTGTAAAAATCACACCAGCTCATCAAATTTTTTCAATGTGTGTGACGCACTATTAATATTTTTAACTCTTCCTGTAACTTCCGCTTGCGTTTGAGAGCTTATGACCTTTTGTTAAAAAAATTAATGCCTGATTTTTGAATATTTTTTATAATTAAAAAATATGAAATACCTAACTTGCCTATAATTTTTATTTTTATGCGACCATAAATATTATAGAAATTAAAGTAGAAATAAAATATAATATTTATAAATTTGTACTATTAAAACGTTGATAAAATAAATTTAAAACAAGTTTGTATAATTTTTCTATACCTAAGTAAAAAAATTAGGTACTTGTACCGTATTGCGATTTTTCTCCAGACTTAAGACGAAGAAGTAACTTTGGCCAATTGGCGACGTCAGATATAGCTACGGCACTGGAAAGGGCCCCCGCAGACCTCTATCTATATAATATTTAAGCATACGTTTACCTGGAATGAGTGAATGTTCCCTGACGGAAGTACGAAAGCCGTTTGGCTAAATCTATGAAGGTAAATTTTAGTGAAAATCTTGATAATAATAGTATTGATAATTTATTCAATTCAAATGTTAAAATGACATCTGATCTATTTGAAATAGTTGAGAAAACTCCAATATTGAGCCTGGAAATACGTAACTTTTTCAAGAAACAGAAAGATGAAACCAAATATGTCAATAACTGTTCCTAAAAAAGACCATGTCAAACATCGGAATTGCTCCAATATCTGACACAAATTATCCTAAAAATCCATTACGTGATCCAACAGTTCAACATAAAATGCTGCACCACTAAAAATGAAACGTCTAATAAACAGCCTGATCCTTTTAAAGTCCATCCCGTAGTACTAAGGGATTAAAACTATATAACGATGTCACTGTATTTATGAGGAAACATAACAGGCTTTAGAAATGCAATAACTATTGCTGATGGAGTGAAATTCCATTCTCCAACTCGGAAAATCTACATTAAAATTTCTAAATTTTTTGAAATTAATAAAATTCTCTGTCCCACATACAGTTTTTAAGCCGACAAATTGCCACATGTCGTAATTCGAAGAGTGCTCGAATTATAGTCTACTCTACGGAAAAGATCAAAAAGAAGAGGAGAAAATTTGGGCTTTACGCTCTAGTCATTAAATAAATGGTTTTACAGGAATAAATAACCGATATCACTGGTGCTGGTTACTATTACCAGAGACCAAATATTTACATGCGATCTTAGATTTCTAAAATATGCCAAGACTCATCAACTTTACCTTGAAGTTAATTTTATTGTGTTTTACTGCCTGTGTAAGTTTTCTAAATGTCTAAATCAAGGAAAAGGCACCACCAAATTTACTTTAAAATTTGCCCCATGATTATAAGATAGTAGTGGACATTACCCGATTCTCTCAACCCCTTTGACCTTTACCTTGGCCTTGACTCTGACCCCGCCCATTGACCATGATATTCGACCTGGCGTTGATATAGCATAGACCTTGAAAAATGCTGTGTTCAAGGTTGTATGTGTGTGACCTTGACTATGGCCTTGTCCAAGGCCGGCTTGACTTTGCTGGAGGCCATGTTGAGTGTGTGACCTTGAAGGTTTTTGACGTAGTTTAGGGCGACCTTGGATAGTTTCATATAGGTTTAGTAGCCATACCCATAGGCACCATGCCGGGGGTCCTATTTTAGAGCTGCCCCACTATTTTTATAGGACCCCATTTTTAGAGCACCATCCGAGAGCCTCATTTTTTAGTTCTCCAAACGAGTACCTCATAGGTCTCCGCTAAAATTCCGTCCGGGATCCTCATTTTTCAGAGCCCCGACCGGGTCTCTATTTTCTAGTACTCTACCCGGGTACCACATAGGACTCCTATAAAGTTTCATCCAGGGGCCTCATTTTCTAGAGCTCTACCCGCGGGCTCCATAGGACTCAAGTTCAATTTCCTGCCGGAGACTCCATTTTCTAGGTCTCCACTCACGGATCCAATTCAAGCTCCGTCTAAAGACCACATTTTTCCCCGAACCCCCACACAAGGGCCACATTTTTATGAGGTCCCATTTTTTAGAGTGAAAATACGCTGTTCAGTAAAAAATTATCTTTTAGAATTTGAACAATTATTTCATTCCATTTAAAGACCTGTAGAGAGTCTGACAAGGAAATTCTGTAAATAGAGAACTTACGGAGGCCCGTGGTGATGCAAACACTCCATTTTACAATTTAATTTTAACAAGTTTATCGCTAATTGTATAGATACTGATAGGAATACTGTATTGCCATTATTTTATACGTCCTATTTTTTAGGATTACACCCTCGGAGTCCCATTCTCTAGTTATTATCTGTCATTTACGTCAGCTGTCAAGACAAATAGTGAATGCGCGTTAAAGTTTAGAGAGAACACCATTTGATATATAGTTTTTTAAATTTTAAAAGGTAAAATTTGAAAAAAGAGTTGATACGAAGCTACAAGTTATACGCTGTGCCCCTTAGAACTCATGGGGGAAATAAAAAAATTTATATTCTTTATTTTTATTTCATCAAACATTATTTTTTACGACTCTCCAGTCTACTAACAAATATATTTAATACCTAAGAGTAAAATATAAGTTATTTTAATATAAAGAGTGAATAATAAACAAACATTTAGCTCGTAAATCAACGATCTGAATTTATATTTAGGGCCCTGTATGGCAAGAAATTTCGAGTTATAACCTTTTTTTTTAACATAAATAATAGATAAATCTAAGTTACTTTAATAATAATTGAAAACATAAAATTTTAATTTATTTTTTCAATTTATACATACATATCCTTAATCTAACATATACTGTCACATATGTAGATTTTATTCCTGGGTATAGAAAGTTTAGGACTGGAGAAGGAGGAGCATCCACAAACCAAATGGTTTCTTGAATTCATTTTCACATCATCTGGAAGGTCTTTGTCAGCATAAGGTATGGTATATCTAAAAAAATAAACCATTTTTACCAAAAATAATTAGGTTTGATTTCCTTTAACAATAGGAACCTCATTTATTTAATGTGATAAAAAGTTAATAAAATATCGAAAAAAGGAAAAAGTGCTTAAGGGGAAACTGATTATTTAAAATATTAACATAATGGTTAGAGTACTAAAGAGATAAAAAGTAATCAAGGCATGGGTTTTTGTTTATATCTTTTTTAATTCAATTTAATAGAAAAATTCAAGATAGGTATATGCAAGGTTTTGAGCATAGATATATATAAAATGCGAAATAAACTATTTAACAGTGTACAGTGTACAACAAAACCACAAGTTTCATTTATCACTATCAGTTAATGGTTTAAAAAATCGATAATAGCATAATTAACTCACTGTTATGTTTTTCTCTTATTTTTCATGAAATATGAGTGTATTTTTATTTCGCTATTTTAAATACATAATTTTCCATTTTTTTTTTTTTACAGATTTTAAACACTCTTAAATCGTTATAATTTTGTTTTAGATATGTCATCATATATCAAAATTAAAGACACTGTAAGTGAAAGAAATTAAATATTTTGCCTTTTTTGCTATTCAAAATTCACCAAAAGCTGTTTAGATAATATGAAAATATTAGAAAGGTTTCTTACTGCATTGGAAAAGACATAAAATTATAGAAAATGTCATAACATTGGATTAAATCAAGTGTTAAATATGTCTAATTTGAAAAAAGGTCCAAGTGACGTCTTGTGGGGATTTTTATACAAAATAGAGTATTTTCAGAAGAAAAATTACACACTGATAAGTGATGTGGATAATAAATTAAAAGACCAAGGCTTCTTGGATAGATTTTTTTATATAAAACTAAGGTATGATCTGTAGAATACTTATAAAAAGGGTTATTTCCATACGTTAAAATATATAATTTGAAAATTAATGACCATGAGGTGTCTTTATGAATCTTTAATACAAAATGGTATTTTCTGGAGAGAAATTGCACCTCAAGTGATATAGACAATAAATTAAAAGTCCAAGTGTATCTTAAATAGATTTTTCTATAAAAATAGGGTATGTTCTGTAGAATACTTACAAAAAAGGATTATTTCGTTCTGTTAAAAATGTATAATTTGAAAATTAAAGACCCATGAGATGTCTTTCATGGATTTTTTATACAAAATATGGTATGTCTCGAGAGAAATTGTACATAATAAAGTGATATGGGCAATTAAAGAAAGGTCCAAGTGTATCTTGTATAGATTTTTTATATGAAAATAGGATATATTCTGTAGCATACTTACATAAAAGGATATATGTTCTACAAAAAATCCTCATAAACTTCCAGAAGGGCCACACAGTCCCAAATAGCATAAATTTTAATATACTTTTCAGTTCTATTATGTATCTCTTCTGGGCGTATTACGTTTACCTACAAAAAATGTTTAATACTAAATTTCAGTTATTGATTTTATCTATTAGATATATAGTTATCACAATCAGTTGATGATTTAATAAATCGATAATAGTCATAACTTCCTCACAGATATGTTTTTCTCTTTTTTTTTTCATAACAAAGAGTTGAAAGCCATGTTTCAATGTTAACACTTTAGTTACTGTTGTTGCCGAAATTGCTGCCACAATAGAAGTATTCAGGAATTTAGATTTTACCTAAATTTGGAAAAGTTACAATATTTTTCTGCAAATTAACAAAAAAATACAACTGAAATTGTTACTTTTTAAAAATGAAACTTCTTGTTTTAAAATTGATACTTGCATCAAAGGAGAACTTATATCATATAATTTGTTCCACTGTACAGTACCCATAAGCAACTTAAAAACTAACCTTCATTGGTCTGTTGTGGGTATTGTTGTGATAAATGCAAATATGTTTGACTAAATGCAAGCTTATTCTAAAAAATTCTAGTTAGTAAAAAATTAAATAGCGGTAAGGTCTTTAATTTTTAAATAACAAATAAAAAACTAATTTATATACATTAGGGTAAAATTTACGCAGATGTTAATAAGCTGTCCTATTGCTTTTTATGATATATTAGTAAATAGGCTGTCATTCTAAACGAAACAAACGTCTGCATATTTGATTTTTCTCGCTAAAAATTGACTTCAAATATTTTTATTCTTGTCTGGCTGGTTCTATATCCTGTTTATTTCACATTGGGAGTATTTGTTACATGACCAATTCTTTCTTGAATGTATTTCTGGTCCATATGTGAACCATTGCTGATATTAAGTAATACATACCTAAAAAATACCTTTTTCAAAATTTTTTATTAAGAAAAGAAAGTAAAGCTATAAGAACATCCTTTTGCAGAATTAAGAAAATCAATATTTCTGTTTCAAATATTTATAAGCCCTCTTTTTCACAAAGTAGTTCTGCTTTCTTATACCTTTACATAGAATGTGCTTATATGTCTCAAATACTACTAAAATATAATTTGTGAAATTTCACTCATTGAAAAATTTTCTAGGTTGACATTTTATGATAAAAAATGTAACGAAAGCTACCTCTTAAGGTTTTCTTAAGTATTTTATCAGAAAAACACTAAAATGTACTTAACATAAAAAAAATCAATTACGTAATTTGAAAAAATATTTTTTTTCCGACAAAAAAAAATAACCTAAAAACACCTCTCTAAATTTTAGGCAGGCAGAAACTAAATAAAATGCTCTCTAAACCTAAATAACTCATCGACCATTTGATGAAACTATATAATAAAAGAAAAATCAATCCGCCATTTTTGTCGTGCGAGGTATACAAGAGGTTTCACGAACGGTATCATCCATTCCACGAGCAATTCACAATGCATCTATCATATCGATTTTTATAAAGCATTCTGTTCCCATTAGATATTTACTATAAAAATTACTATTTAACTACGTAAATTGAAAATATACTGCCTTTTATTTAACAGAAAATAATTTAAAAAACACGCAAAACATATTGAAATCAGTTAACATTCGATTAAACTGTAAAATAAAAGAAAATAAATCCCAGGCCTCTGTTATTTACCGGCATCCATTTAGCGTGCCAGCCATGTAAGCCATTGCAGACATAAGGTACAATCTAAAAATTTTCTGTGCTCCTCATTGTCTGACTTGATTAATTTACAGAAACAATACCTTAATATCTCACTAAGACAGCAATAATGCTATATTAACAATGCAGTAACGCTAACGGTTTAATTTCCCATTACCGATATTTAAGATATCATCTTGTTAGACTTTATGAATAAAAATAAAACGATTTTTTTAGATTACCATTCGCACTGGAATTATATCAAAATTTATAATAAAACGTACCTCTTTAAATTTTCTTAAGAGTTTATCCGAACAAAAGCTGATTAAAGATGCATTGAATATGTAAAATTCAATTAAAAAATTTGTAATAAAAGAACATTATCGGCCATTATGGTTGTGGTATGAATATTGACATGAAACTGACACACTTGTTAACAGCAGCTCCAGCGGTGGATTCATAAAAAGATTGGGTCTCTTGCCTCACATTGAACATTCCATAAATTACAGTTACCATCAGCATTTTTTTAGTACTGGAATTCATACTTTTAAACTTTACTATGTGTCTACTTCTATTTCTTATCAACAATAACATTGTGCGTGCGTGCGTGCGTGCGTGCGTGCGTGTGTGTGTGTGTGTGTGTGTGTGTGTGTGTGTGTGTCACTGACAATGATCTTTCATTAGAAATTAACTAAAAATCATTCTGATTCATTTAAAATAATATCTGTGAAGCTAAGTTAACATATCTGTACATGATGTTTCACTAAAAGTATTTTTATCAATAAAAAATTTTGTTACAGATACGACTAGTAATAGTATTTATTTAAATTATAAAATCGGATCTTGCTGTCATGAAATAGTATAACAAACATTTTTGTTGCCTAAGCTGCATTACTTTTTAACGAAAATAATGTAATTAATACTGATTTGTTTTTATATAACAGTTCCAAAAATCGGATTGTCGATTGGGTAGTAGTTCACCCTTTCCACGCTTTAAACTTGGTCATGGCCTTAAAAAATATACGAGTATATGCTAATGTCCATGAAAGCTGGCGTGATAATTCACCCCCCACTTTTTAAACTTAATCTAGGCCTTGAAAATATGTAAGCTTCCTCGATGCCTTGAAAACTTGCGCTCGAGCTAACATATGTGATGAATATATATGACGTCATTTGACCCTGAAGTATACCATTATAAACGCTCCAAAGCGCAGTGGAATGATTTTTATATTCACGTTGATATCAGTGGCATTAACTTTAAAATATTTTGTTTGTAGTGCATATTTCAAAAGTGATTGCTGTTACAAGTAATTTTTATCTATTACATTTTTCCACAGCGCGTATTCCAAAACTTTTTTAAATAATTTGACTTTTTGTTTCTTACCATTTTACTTCTTTAATAAAATTCTGTGTACTTTTCAAAAATAATCTTTTATAAAGTAACTATTTCCCAAAGACACTCCCCGAATTTCCCTCGCAGTATTTAAAGGAGAAAAATGCCTCTTTAATATTTCTGTTTTTCTAATATCATGGATTTTTTATACAAAAGCATTTTGTTCTTATAGTTCCTTGTAAACTCTGATTCTTTTACTTTCTGTCTACGAGCTAAGTTCAAAATCTTGTACTTCTCCTGCAGAAACCAAGAGATATAGATTAGATAATGTCGAAATAAAAGCCAAGTATCTATGAATGAATGAATGAATGAAAAAGGGGTGGTGATACTAGATCATCGATGCTTAGGCCTCCATTGGGCCCTTTACATACCACCATATCTGCAGGTTATTCGAGGCCGATCGCCTTTGCGAATCCAAGAAGCCTCGTTAGTTGAACTTGCCTAACTGTTTCCGGTAACAAAATTTTATCTCCGAAATATCTCTGCTTCGATCCGTTGAGTGCTGGGCACTCTCTGAGAACATCTCCAACAGTTTCATCCTCCTCCAAACACCATCTGCATGTCGGGTCGTCTTCGACACCGATTCTATAAAGATGGCCCCTGAGGTGACAATGTCCTGTCAGCTCCTTAATAAGTCATGCACTAGGCCCAGCTATATGTATTTTAGCACACCTCATTTCAGGAGCTCCCCTCCACGATCCAATAAATTTGCTTTTCAGCAACGATTTTAATTCCCTTTTGCCAATAGCAATTGGGACAGGTAATATTGGTTGGGGTCCATACGGTTCAGTCGCCGAATCCAACTTTGCCAGATTGTCTGCTTTCTCATTCCCGCGTATGCCTGAGTGTCTAAGGACCCATACGAGTCTGACTGTGCAGACCTTCCTTGTCATACTATTTGGTATATCCTTGCAATCTGACACCAGTTGCGAAATCATCAAACTGGACTGCCAATATCGCAGCCTTACTGTCTGAACATATATTTATTACTCTATTCCTGTCTATGCCCCTCTCAAAAAGATGGGCACACTGTAGAATAGCATAAATTTCCGCTGCAAAAATTGTCGCACATTGTCCAAGAGGGTAGTACTTTCTGACTCCCGTGCTCCTGCCGAACACTCCGGCTCCAACTCTTCCATCTTGTTGAAATCCATCAGTATACCACCAGGATCCATTTTTCGGAAGATTTTGTTCTCCCTCCCAATCCTCTTTACTTGGCAGGAATATCTCCGGGGAGAGGTTGGGTTTTAAAAACGGCGTCATGTAATCTGTCCGCATGGGGAGTGATGGACACCTCTCCACCGCGCTTTCCCAGATACCTGAGTGACTGCCCGTTCCAATTCCAATATGTCTCAGGCAACTGAGACGATAAACAGTCTTTAGGGCCTCGTTCTCTATGTATAAGTGAAGAGGAGGCAGGTTCGCCAGGACTTCCAGAGCCCTGGTGGGAGCACTGCTCATCGCACTCAATACTCCCACACAAGCCATTCTCTGAACTTTGTCAAGTTGAAGAATGTATTTGCGCTTTGTTGTACTACGCCACCATACAATAGCGGCGTACGTTATCATGGGGCGGATCACCATAGTGTATATCCAAAATAGTACTTTAAGTGTCAGTCCCTATGTACATCCAAAGGCTTGTTTACAAGCCCAGAAAGCACATATGGCTTTCTTGGATCGAGCTTCAATATGATCATTCCAGCTCAGTCGTGAGTCCAGAATTACTCCCAGGTACTTAACTTTCCCCATAAGTTGAAGAGTCCTTCCCACCAATGTAATTGTAGGAAGTCTCCCATTTTTCTCTTTTTTGTAAAGAGTACTATCTCGGCCCTCCCTGCGGCACCATCGTTTCGTGATCCGGAAGGCCCGCATCATTGGCCCCTCCAGGTACAAAACATGGCGACCAGGGCACATTCATCAGCATAGGCCTGTGTATACAAACTGGAATCATTCAGTTCACTCAACAGGCTGTCCACCACAAGGTTCCACAGCAAAGGCGACAGAAGTCCTCCCCCTGGACAGCCCCTACTTGACAGTGCTTTCACAGTTACATTGTTAAGCTCAGCATATATTATTTTCTTAGTTAACATTACTCTGATCCATGCGACTATTGTCAGTTCAGAGCCTCGTCGTTGTAGAGCATTGCATATCGAATCGTGAGACGTCACCCAATAGCGCGCCCTCGACTCTTGTGACGAGTCGATGTAGCGCCGCATCTGTGGACTTTTCTGCCTGATAGGCAAATTGCAAAGGATATAAGGGATATTGCACCATTATCCCTTCCTTGATGTGCCTATCAACCAACCTATCCAGTGTCTTTAATAAGAAACTGGTCAGGCTGATAGGACGGAAAGTAGTCTGTTCTTCCTACCTTGGGAATAAAGACTACTTTTGTTTCCCTCCACGCCATCGGTATGTATCCCAAGCTCAAAATTGAGCAGGCTGAGGGCATGCTTTCTATGCTCTCGCAATATTTCTTCCACATGTTCCTCTGTGAGTCCCTTTTATATTATTCCTAGCATATTTCAGTCCGGTATTTTAGCGTTTTTTTGTGGTTCTCGATTTGAGAGTTCCATCGGGATATTTTGGAGTTTATGGGCCTTTGTCTTATTTGACAGCTAGCCTGAAATGAACCCCGAAGTGCATCACTGATTTGTTCGGTAACGATTTTCAAATCAGCTTCATCACGGTATCTCGATAAGAACCCTTTGACTCTGCTTCTCAGTTCTTCCCGAAAGAGATCCCAGTTTGTAGTTCTAGGGTCTTGGTATTCCGCTACTGCTGCATTTTGTTCAACGACATTTCAAATAGGATGTGTCGGTGATCTGACAGTGCACGCACGCACGCACGCACGAACGCACGCACGCACGCACGCACGCACGCACATAAATTTTGATATAAATCCAGTGCGAATGGTAATATTAAACAAAATCGTTTTATTTTTATTCATAAAATCTAATAAGATGATTAGGTTTAGAGAGCATTTTTAATTACTTTCTGTTAGAAAAAATGCTTAAAATTTAGAAAGGTGTTTTTAGATTATTTTTTTTGTCGTTAATAGACTATTTTTTCAAATTACGTTAGTGATTTTTTTTTATGTTAAGTACATTTTAGTGTTTTTCTGATAAAATACTTAAGAAAACCTAAGAGGTAACTTTCGTTACATTTTTTATCATAAAATGTCAACCTAGAAAACTTTTCAATGAGGGAATTCACAAATTATTTTTAGTAGTATTTGAGACATATAAGTCCATTCTATGTAAAGGTATAAGAAACCAGAACTCGTTTGTGAAAAGAGGGCTGATAAATATTTAAAACAGAAATATTGATTTTCTTAATTCTGCAGAAGAGTATTCTTCTTATAGCTTTATTTTCTTTTCTTAATAAAGAAAAAATAAAAAATTTTGAAAAAGGTATTTTTTTAGATATGTCTTGCTTTATTTCGGCAATGGTTTACATATGGACCAGAAATACATTTAAAAAAGAATTTAGCATTTAACAAATACTCCCGATGTGAAATAAGCAGGGTATACCACCAGCCAGACAAGAATAAAAATATTTGAAGTCAATTTTGAGCGAGAAAAATAAAATATGCAGACGTTTGTTTCGTTTATTTGTGGTGGTGGGGCGACGAGGATGTCAAGAATGTCAGCCTATTTACTAATAAATAATAAAAAGAAATAGGACAGCTTATTAACATCTGCGTAAATTTTACCCTAATGTTTATAAATTAGTTTTTTATTTGTTATTTAAAAATTTAACACCTTAATTCTATTTAATTTTTTACTAACTCGAACTTTTTAAAATAAGCTTGAATTTAGTCAAACATATTTGCATTTATCACAACAATACCCGCAACAGACCAATGAAGGTCAGTTTTTAAGTTGTTTATGGGTACTGTACAGTAGAACAAATTATATAATATAAGTTCTCCTTTGATGCAAGTATCAATTTTAAAACAAGAAGTTTCATTTTTAAAAAGTAACAATTTTACTTGTATTTTTTTGTTAATTTGAAGAAAAATATTGTAACTTTTCCAATTTTAGGTAAAATCTAAATTCTTTAATACTTAAATTGTGGCAACAATTTCGGCATCAACAGTAACTAACGTGTTAACATCGAAACATGGCGTTAACCTCTCTGTTATGAAAAAAAGAGAAAAACATATTTGTGAGGAAGTTATGACTATTATCGATTTATTAAACCATCAACTCATTGTGATAACTTTATATCTAATAGATAAAATCAATAACTGAAATTTTATATTAAACATTTTTTGTAGGTAAACGTAACACGTCCAGAAGAGATACATAATAGAGCTGAAAAGTATATTGAAATAAATGCTACTTGGGACTGTGTGACCCTTCTGGAAGTTTATGAGGATTTTTTGTAGAACATATATCCTTTTATGTAAGTATGCTATAGAATATACCCTATTTTTATATAAAAAATCTCCACAAGATACACATAGACCTTTTTTTTATTGCCCATATCACTTAGTGTATAATTTCTCTCGAGATATGCCATATTTTGTATAACAAATCCATGAAAGACATCTCATGGAGGTTTTAACATATGGAAATAACCCTTTTACAAGTATTCTACAAAACATACCTTAGTTTAATATAAAAAATTTATCTAAGAAACCTTGGTCTTTAAATTTATTATTCATATCACTTAGTCAGTGTGTTATTTCTCTCCTGAAAACACTCTATTTTGTATAAAAATCCCCACAAGACGCTTCTTGGACTTTTTCTCAAATTAGACATATTTAACATTTGATCTAACCCAATGTTATGGCAGTTTCTATAATTTTATGTCTTTTCCAATGCAGTAAAAAACCTTTTAACATTATTTTTCATATTCTTTTGTAAAGCTTTTGGTGAATTTTTGAGTAGACAACAAAAGGTAAAATATTTAGTTTCTTACAACCGTGCTTTTAATTTTAATATAAAATATCATATCTAAACGAAATTATGACCCATCATTTAAAGTATTTTACAGAACATGCCCTATTTTTATATAAAAAATCTATACAAGATATACTTGAATCTTTAACTTATTGTTCATATTACTTAGTCTGTGTGTAATTTTTCTCCTGAAAACACCCTATTTTCTTATAAAAATCCACATAAGACATCACTTGAGCATTCAGTTTTTCAAATTACAAATTTTTTACACTGAACCTAACTTATTATTATAACATTTTTTTTTAATTTTATGCCTTTTCCAAAGCAGTAAGAAACTTTTCTAATATTATTTTCATATTATTTATACAGTTTTTGGTGAATTTTTGAGTAGAAACGAAGGCAAAATATTTCATTTTTTACACCACAGTGTTTTTAATTTTGATATAAGATGTTATTTGGAGTATTCTATAGAACATTCCCTATTTTTTTTATAGAAAATCTATATAAGATATACTTGGATCTTTAAATTATTGCTCATATCACTTAATCAGCGTGTACTTCCTTTCCTGAAAACATTCTAATTTGTATAAAAATCCACAAAAGACACCACTTGGGTTTTAATTTTTTAAATTTTACATTTTTAACACTTGACCTAACCCATTATTATAACATTTTTTCTATAATTTTATATCTTTTTCAACGCAGTAAGAAACCTTTGTAACATTATTTTATTTTTCATATTATTTTTACAGCTTTTGGAGAATTTTTGAGTAGTCAACATAGGCAAAATATTGTATTTCTTACCTCATAATGCTTTTAATTTTAATATAAAATCTCATATCTAAACGAAATTATGATCCACCATTTAAAGTATTTTACGGAACATGCGCTATTTTTATATAAGGAATTTTACAAGATATACTTGGACCTTTAATTTATTGTCCATATTACCTAGTCTGTGTGTAATTTCTCTTCTGAAAACACCCTATTTTTGTATAAAAATCAAACAGCCATCACTTGAGCCTTCAATTTTTAAAATTACACATTTTTAACACTTGACCTAACTCATTATTAT
This sequence comes from Diaprepes abbreviatus, assembly GCA_034092305.1. NCBI lineage: Eukaryota > Metazoa > Arthropoda > Insecta > Coleoptera > Curculionidae > Diaprepes > Diaprepes abbreviatus. The sequence continues at coordinate 3,061,179 of JASJET010000103.1, forward strand.
AGCATTTTTTATAATTTTATGTCATTTCCAATACAGTAAGGAACCTTTCTAATATTTTCATATTATTTAAACTGCTTTTGGTGAATTTTGAATAGCAACAAAGGCAAAATATTTAATTTCTTACACTTACAGTGTTTTTAATTTTGATATATGTTGACATATCTAAAACAAAATTATAACAATTTAAAAGTGTTTAAAATCTGTAAAAAAAAATGGGAAATTATATATTTAAAATAGCGAAATAAAAAGACACTCATATTTCAGGAAAAATAAGAGAAAAGCATAACAGTGAGTTAGTTATGATATTATCGATTTTTTAAACCATTAACTCATAGTGATAAATGAAACTTGTGGTTTTGCTGTACACTGTACACTGTTAAATAGTTTATTTCATATTTTATTTATACCTATGCTCAAAACCTTGCTTATACCTATCCTAAACTTTTCTATTATATTGAGTTAAAAAAGATACAAACAAAAACTCATGCTTTGATTACTTTTTATCTCTTTAGTACTTTAAACATTATGTTAATATTTTAAATAATCAATTTCCCCTTAAACACTTTTTATTTTTTCGATATTTTATTAACTTTTTATCACATTAAATAAACAAGGTTCCTATTGTTAAAGGAAATCAAACCTAATTATTTTTTGTAAAAATGGTTTATTTTTTTAGATACACCATACCTTATGCTGACAAAGACCCTCCAGATGATGTGAAAATCGATTCAAGAAACTATTTGGTTTGTGGATGCTCCTTCTTTTCCAGTCCTAAACATTCTATACCCGGGAATAAAATCTAAATATGTGACAGTATATGTCAGATTAAGGATATGTTTGTATAAATTAAAATTTTATGTTTTCAATTATTATTAAAGTAACTTCGATTTGTTTATTATTTATGTCAAAAAAATGGTTATAACTCGAAATTTCTAGCTTCTTAGTTAATAAATATATTTATATATATTATATATATATATATATATATATATATATATATATATATATATATATATATATATATATATATATATATATATATATATATATATATATATATATATATATATATATATATATATATATATATATATATATATATAATTTCCCCCATGTGTTCTAAGGGGCACAGCGTATAACTCGTAGCTTCGTATCAACTCTTTTTTTCAAATTTTACCTTTTAAAATTTAAAAAACTATATATATCAAATGGTGTTTTCTCTAAACTTTAACGCGCATTCACTATTTGTCATGACAGCTGACGTATATGACAGATAACAACTAGAAAATGGGACTCCGGGGACGTAGTCCTAAAAAGTAGGACATATAAAATAATGGCAATACAGTATTCCTACCATCATCTATACAATTAGCTACAAACTTGTTAAAATTAAATTGTAAAATGGAGTGTTTGCATCACCACGGGCCGCCGTAAGTTCTCTATTTACAGAATTTCCTTGTTAGACTCTCTACAAGTCTTTAAATCGAATGAAATATTTTTTCAAATTCCAATAGGTAATTTTTTACTGAACAGAATTTTTTCACTCTAAAAAAATGGGACCTCATAAAAGTGGGGATAAGGCCTAATCTAAATGATTGCTGACGTATATGACAATTGATAGCTGATGTATATGACAAAATCCAACGCCCAAATGGGGGGCCCTTAGGTGGAGGTTCGGGGAAATATATGGCCTTTAAACGGAGCTTGAAGGGGATCCGTGAGTAGAGACCTAGAAAATGGGGCCTTCGGCCGGAATTTGAACTTGAGTCCTATGGAGCCCGCGGGCAGAGCTCTAGAAAATAGGGTCCCTGGATGGAACTTTATAGGAGTCCTATGGGGTACCTGGGAGTAGTACTAGAAAATGGAGACTCGACGTAGTTCTGAAAAATGAGGATCGCGGACGGAACTTTAGCGGAGATCTATTGGGTACTCGTTTGGAGCACTAGAAAATGGGGCCCTTAAAAAATTTGTGGGGCAGTTCTAAAATAGGATTCCCAATGGGGGACGCAGCCCGGTGTATAACGACAGTATGGCCACTAAACTTATATGAAACTATCCAAGGTCGCCCAACTACGTCACATAGCTTCAAGGTCTCACACCCAAGATGGCCTCCAGCAAAGTCAAAGCGATCTTAAACAAGGCCAAGGTCACGGTCACGCACACAACCTTGAACACAACATTTTTCAAGACCGATGCCATATCAACGCCAGGTCGAATATCATGGCCAAAGTCAAGGCAAAGGTGAAGGTCAAGGAGGGAAGATTGAGTAAATCGGGTAATGCCCACTACTTAAGACAGGCAGATGTAATAGAGAAAATTAAAAAAAAATAAATATAATAGGTCTAACTTCTATTACTTATTAGTATTCTAAATTAAAATTATAGGAAATAAAACCAGGTAAATAGAGGCCCATATATTTATTTTTTACTTCTTTCTAGAAAATATTTGAATCTCTGAAAAGTTAATCACCAGCGTGAATTATTGCAAGCTCCTCTGTGGGGCTATCTGACAGAAATGCGATTATGCATGAAAAATTGCAATGGGCAAAAATTTTGGTAACAACTTACACAAAGGTTATTAACTTTCCTGACCTTAAAAAAATGAAACTCAAATTAAGAAAGATAGAGTAAGTTAAATTTGATAGTATCCTGCACTGGCTAGTTTAGAAAATATTTTAAATTGAGTAATTAAAATTTCAATTAATTTATTAATGTAACATTTAGTAGATTAACGTAAATAATTATCAAACTGTTAATTGGACCACTTTTGGACACTGAAAAGAATCATAAAGGCCTCAATTACAGAAATAAAGCAATATTTATTATTTGATGTTGTAGAGCTTCGCAGTCGACTACATTTCACTTTACAAATTATTGGCTTGCCACAAGAATCTACTTCTGTTCGATTGTTTATTTAATTTGGCAAAAAGATGACTATCAAAATAGAATAATAAAGTCCAAATGTTTAAATTCATTCAATAAAAGATTTTAAACTATGCACAGAAGAATATCTTACCTATTAGCCCTCTAAGGTAATCGAACGAGAAATTTTTAGTTAGTGTACTAAGCGATCAAAAAAAAAAAAAAATAGTAATACCCATAAGGTTTAACAGAGATATTCCGTGTACATATTTTCGCTATAACTAGACACTTAGCTAAGGAACTCAAGTGTCGTAACACAACCTGTGAAGTAGGGATGTCGTTACCCTGGGTTAACACTGTGATTGTACAAATCAGAGGCTCCAAAGAATAAAAATGCAGCACAACTCCCAAAACTACACATTGTTTTCACAACACTGTATATTACATAATTTTATTTAAAAGATAACTGCAAAAAATATATATGAATATAACTGCAAAAATATATATGAAGACGTATACAGAAGATATCCTGAAGATACCTTAAGACATATGAAATATATCCAGAAGACTCTAGAATAATGAAATTAAAATCCAACTCAATCAGTCGTACAAAAAGCTTGCGCAAAACCTAATGACAATGTTAAGACAGACAGTGTAAATGAATACGGTGAAAACAAATCTTGGGGATTGCCATTTTTAATGCATATGCAAACAGACAATTTGATATCAGCAACTCCGTTAAGAGCCACAGAATCGGTGCTCTTTTGATCCAAAAACCCAATTACATAGCTTTTAGGTGTGATAGTCTAAATAGATCACTCAAGAAATGAAGATTCTGTTAAATAGTGCTTTGTAGCTACCTCTATTTCTGACTCAGATGATGTTTGGATGGATCATTTATCAAAGTTAAATTAAAGGACAGACTCTAGGATTTTTGGAGCCCCCAAGTAACTTTCAAAACTTAACTAACATATTTAGCAGCATCGAAGCAATCCCAGTAGGAGAGGATTTCAATGCAAAAGTCTCTGAGGTGTCAGGAGCACGAATAATAGGGGCTTTGTTCATAAGAATGCTTTCAAATTTGTTATAAGTTATCGTACCTAATGAACCAATCTATTTAGGGGCTGTAAGGATTACGAGAAGTCTTAAAACATCTTCGTCTTCAAAAATACCGGTACATTGTTTAGACCGTTGATTCTACATGAACTGACATCGAACCATCGGTCAGTAATGATAGGCTATGGCGATCCAAAATCACAAGGCGAGGTATTTTATACAAGAACTTTCACCAGTTGGGCAAAATACAAAGAATTTTTGAGGAAGCCAAGTATCCAGAGGTAACTCAGGAAGCAAGTACCCTGGAGGATGTGGCTGATAAGATAACTTTTACTATTACAGAAGCCCTCGTTAAAGTCTTGGCACCAAGTTTCGAGAAAATAATTGACTCAAGAACAGGGCTTATAGGACTAGTGATCATAACAGGCTAATAGAGCAGCTCAAGAGATTCGGAGACACTTGCCAGCTAAAACTGTATAGCTAAGTACAATCGAAACTTAGAAAGTAAATTAAGATCTCTGTAAACCCAAGAAAAAAGTATTTACAAAATGACTAGATGCCTACAAAAGATAAAAAAAAACCCTACCACATATCATGTAGAGACATTACTGGATCTTTTAGAATGGTAAATAATTCAACAGACAAACAGTTCGCATACAAGTTCCATAACCAATTCCATCTCAATCACAGCACCGATGGAAAGAAGCAAACATCAACAAAACTGTATTTTTCTATAATGCCATACGCCTTTAAAATCCAGGAATACCAGTTAATGTCCTTAACAGAGTCCAGGACTTTACTGCATATCTCAATACAAAGGAAACGCTAGGTCTGGATAGTCTGCCTAACGTGGCTCTAAAAGGTCTCCCTTTCGGTTATCACCAACGCGACTAATGCCTTCTACATTCAGGTTATTCTAATGAAAAAGAAAATAGATAACTCCACGGATAGGCTAGGGAAGCTGAGAAATTACATTTAAACGCTTGACAGATTTCATAACCGAAAGGAATATCTTGCCTTCGGAATAGTTCGGATTCATGGAAAATCATAGCTGCATTCAAGAGACCACTAGACTGGCAACTCTTAAAATACTGGATTTCAAAAGAAAATTCTACATACAGGTAATCTTCTTTGATAACAGCAATGCCTTTTAGAGAGTGTAGCATAACGATCTTATAGTGGAACTTATAAGATCGGATATTTCCAACTATCTTGTATGACTAGTTTCAAGTTTTCTAGACAACAGGAGTTTTATTGTATCCTTAGATGCCTACATATCAACACCAAGGCCGATCAGAGTGCCGTTCCCTAAGAGCTCCTCTTTGTCCCCCACTCTGTTGAGCCTATACATAACAGACATACCAATCAATTTTCATAGCAAACTGTTCATATTCGCTGACTATATTCCCACTGGGACTTCCCCCTGGAAAATTTCGCTTTATTATTCTTAAACTGCTACAATACGTTAATAAATTTGACGATTGGAAAATTAAAATTAATCGAAATAAGATGTTATCTTCTTGTGTGGATCAAAATTTGATCATCTACACTAGGTAGGCTCGAAAGCTCACAAAATAAAAGGCCTAATATGTAACGCACCATATTTTGTTAGAAGTGAATATAATGTTCAGAGATCTAAATTGCGAAATATTCGCTGCTTTTCTAAAATTAATGTTGACCAAATACATAGATAAAGTACAACATTCTGGTTAGATCGCCATTTAAGAAAAAAGAGTTCACTGTAACAATCTCCACAGCTAAATTACACCTTTTTTTTATAACCATAACTAGTGTATCTATATCAAAAAGAGCAAAAGGAAAGGGTCCGTCTCAAAAAATACAAAGATGATCCAATGTGAAAATTCCCTTAGCTGATCTTCAAATAACAGGAACCGAAATTGCCCAATGCGATTTTGATGAACCGTTTATAAGCTTCTACAAAAGCCAAACTAATTGACGGATGTGTACTCCCAGATTAATGCAGAAACATATACATTTATACATATAGGAAAGAGCCAACTAAACCGAGAGACTTAAGTGAGCTGCAGTCAAAAGGATGGTTAGTCAAGCTTTCGAGAAATTTTATTCCCTTCATCAGAACTTCTACAAAAGAGAAAATAACCATCTTTAATTCTATTCTTATAAAATAAAAATAAAGAAAAAAAACTACCAAAAAGAGCATATATGAAAGGCCAGGTTTTGTTCAACAGAGACAGTCATAAGCAGTTAACAATAAGATCACATAATATGAAAAGAAATATTTTAAAAAGCATTGTAACAGAGGAGTGTTTTTTGTGCTCTTACGGAGCATTTTCTAAATAAGGGTCATATGATGAACTTTGAGAGACCAAAAATCCTAGCAAAAGAAAATAACTTTCATAAAATGTCTTCCTAGAAATGGTTCGCACAAACAACAAACCACTTTCCATGAACAAAATAGGAGACATAGAAAACCTCAGCATAATATATAAGTACTTGCTACAACTAGAAAATAATGGAAATCGGACCCCACTGTTAATTTTTCTCAGTCGGATACTTTTTAGTCACTGTTCTGAATGTTATTATCACACTTGTCCAACTGGGTGCAGAGTTCACCTTTCTTGATTTGTAAAGCTTTGATAGTTATGACTAATTTAAGTAGTAATCTTCATTTTTCATCTGCTTTTCATTAAATAACATAATAATTTTCGAGAACTGTTACCTTCGCTCCCAGAACGATTACCTGTTCTTGGGCAGTGTAAACTTTATCGATTAAAACGGGCTTTTATAGCCAACTGTCCATTTCATTCATGAATTTAAGATGGCGTTTCAACGACGTCTACGTGCTAGAAATTAGTTTCTCAACTAAATTAGAGAATTTTTGCCTTTTAAAATATTTCTTTTCATATTATATGATCTTATTGTCAAGTTCTAATGACTGTTTCTGTTAAACAAAACCTGGTTTTTCATTTATACTCACTTTGTTAGATCTTTTTTCTTTATTTTTATTCTATAAAAATTGAATTAAGGAAGGTTATTTTCTCTTTTGTAGAAGTCCTGATGAAGGGAATAAAATTTCTCGAAAGCTATACTAACAAATGTAGCATTTAAATTTACCAGTTAGCATCAATGCTACACGTTTTTAGTAATCACTACATTGTATAAAACAAAGTCGCTTTCTCTGTCCCTATGTCCCTTTGTATGCTTAAATATTTAAAACTACGCACCGGATTTTGATGCGGTTTTCTTCAATAGATAGAGTGATTCAAGAGGAAGGTTTATATGTATAATAACATCCATTAAATAGTGGAGAAATACTGTTATTTTTGAGGTTTCTAATGTGATGTCGTTAATTATCATATTTTTTTCCGCTTATATTGCAAACGCAGGCTGAACCCTACGAGATTTATCAAAATAATGTACTAATTATTTGTACACATTGAAAAGGTCTACAGAAAACTCCGCGATGGTATATGTCTATCTCTCATGGATATCCCACAATAACATTTTTTTGTCATTTACTTTTTACGACAAATAATGGCAAATTTTGAAGCGATTTTAACCAATACAGCATTAATCCTTATCCAATTAAATAGCTTAAATACATTGTTGATTTAATATAGATCTATATGGTCCTTTACAGCACAAGATTTAAATGAATATTTTCGAAGATATTACAGATTTAAAATTGCGGGAAGTAGCGCTTGCGGCGGTACTGGCCGACCGGGGCGGCGGCAGCGTGCCTATAAATAGCGCGTCGGGGGCCGATGTAATAATTGTTGTAAAAATAAAATAAATAGTCACAGTTTTTCTGTAGTGTATTTAGTATCAGCATTGCACCCGTGCGAAGCCGGGGCGGGTCGCTAGTATGATATAATTTGTATATTTTTACCTGATTAAATTTAATTATTTATACCGTAATTTAAAATAGTAAACATGGAATTTGTTTTTTTTTGGTTCACAACTCTTTTGGTCTTGTAACTTATCACTCTTTTTTCTTAACACAGTTTGTAAATTGCTGTAGTTTATATATCACATTATTTGGTTTGAATTTAAAAGTCGTAAAATATTTTATTTTTAATAAACTCTCATTTATTTACATTCCATTTCAGTATTAAAAGTATAAAGTTATAGTCGGTAATGTGAGGATGTATTCCCGATTCGTTGACACGAGCACGGCATGTCGAGACCGATCATTTAAGGTTGAGTATGCAGTATGGAATTTGTGGCAATTTTTTTTGAACTTTGGCTTAATCATGATTAGTAACTTTGGACTGTTTAATCATAATTTTCTCTTTGATAATTTTCCATGGCATGCCAATATTTGATGTATTACCTGGTGGTCAGTGTAAGTTCGGAACTAGGTTAGAGTGCTCCAGGTTGAGAATAAGGTTGGCAAAAGTAAATACAAATATCCCTAAGATTTGTCACGTCTGGTTGGAAGAGAGATCTTTATTTTCGTTTCCTTTACTGTTGAACCGTCTAAGGCAGCAGACCAATCCTGCCATTAGCTTTGAAAGGGCAGACGGTCCAGTGTTTTTTAAAAGTCCAATGATCAATGAGGTAAGATTTTGCCCCTTATCTTTACGAACATGTGGTAAAAACAACATTTTATTTCAGGGCTATCTGAAGCCAGTTTTTTTTTTATCTTTGGGCTTCATCTCACTCTTTTCATTTTGATATTGCTGTCAAGACTTTTTGATGGTTCCGGCCCTAGTTTTCCTGTCCGTGTGACCACGACTATTTTAACCTTACCCTGCGTTTTGTTGGTGAGTTGGAAGTGGCCCTGTGAAGCCTCCATTCATCCACAACACAACAGGAATCCTAGCAACAGCGCTAGAAGTGAGAGGTACCATAGCATAGACCAGGTAGGAGAAAACTTTAAGTTAAAGAATTGGAGCTATAAATCAATTTTTTTTAAATACAAACAAAACAACCTAAATATATTTTAATGTGGTATAATAACATGTAAGAACTTTTTGATAACTCTATAAAACTTACGTTATTGGCAATTAAAGGTTCTAGAACATTTGCGGCCAAATTTTATATAACCTTTTAAAACGAGGTAACAACCATAGTTATCAAGAAAGTATGAAAACATTGTAGGCACCATTCTAATTTATGTACATAATATTTTTTTTTGAATAAAATGGAATTATTATTTTGTTTTAATTAAGTCGTTTCATTGTGGAGCTATACATCAACAGTCAATAAATTAAAATCATTCCTCATACCTAAGTGTTTTCCTGTTTAATCACTAGGTAAGTAACACAGATAATGTAAAACAGGTGGCGCCTATTGGGTAATCAAAGCAGAGCACAACTATCTCTAAAAGAGATACGAACCTAGCCTCCGACATATTGAGCTGCCGTACGCATCCGTTGCCGTACCCTATAAAAAGAGAGACGCCGCAAAAAATGGCGCCCAACGTGGAGCTTGTGCTTTGTTTTGAATTTTTATATTTTACTGGTGTTTAGCAAAATAATTTAACGTTGAGTATCCTAAATTAAATTGAAATTTCTATGCGGTTAAATTCATGTGTCAGATTTAAATTAATTTTCATTAGAAATATATTTTTTTGTAATTCCATTTTGTTTCGACTGAGTAATGACAATTTTATAAAAGCTAGGAAACATTCACAGGTTACTTCATTAAACTTTCTCCAAGGTACAATAAGGTTATATTTTATATATTTTTTTAAGAGCCCTCATTGATTTTAATATCACAGTAACTTCACAGTATTTTAGGTATTTTACAGCTTATAGTAGTGAATTTTGTACTTTTTATGTACAGGGTGTTCAGGTGGACACAGTTTTTTATACGTTTATGTAAGGTCTATCATTTTGGCTAAATTGCTGAAGATTTTCTAATTAGTTTGTAGGTCAATTTAGTTTAAAGGGCATTTTATATCGTACATATTTTTGACATTTTAAGTCTCGTGAAGATTTGCATAATTTTTTTGAGCTATTTAAAAGTTGTAGAATGATTTTACATTTTATCTCAGGTAGTAAAATATATGCCCCGTTAGAAATATTTTTTTGCTATTAAACAATACTTTTGGATCGATAAACAGTTTAAGAGTAAATGTTTTGTGATAAGAAAAATATTTAATTTTTTTTTCGGTATTTACAGATATTTTCCTAAACTTGATTTAAATATGTTAGAAGTCCAGCAAAAAGTAATCTAGAGAATTTAATTTTTTATTTAAATAAAAATGTGTTGTTGACTACGCCAAAGAAACTTGAGATTTATTTTTTTCTTTACTTTTATAGATAACAGGCTATGAATAGAAATAAATACCAATTTTAAAACTTGGCTTTGCTTAAAAATTTATGCATGACTAGTTGAGACTTATTATTCTGAAGTTTGATAAATTAAAATATTTTTTTATTCATACAGGGTGTACGATTACTGCTGTTTTTTTAAGTTTCCTCGTTTTAATGTTTGATCAATCAATCATTTGATTTCGACTTTAGTGGAGCCATATAATTGCTTTTGAAATAAAATAATTTTTTTCTATTTGATTTGCTATACAGGGTACGACAAATTGTTTGTTTTATAGAATTGATTTAACGTTAGAAATACGGTTATTGTTTTCAACTAAGTAAAGAATACTTTGTCATTTAAAAATAATAACTTGATTTAGTGTATTTATTTTCAAACTTTATATTATCATGGATATTTATAATTTTCAACCCAATCATTTACTTGAATATGAGTTGGACTACGAGTTAAAAATTCGTTTGTTAACTTCTTTACGTACTGTTGCAGACAAACGCAAGATACTTGCTAGAATTCTAAAGAGAGAACAATCGAGTCCGGGTAAAGATATTAACTTAAATATTTGTACTTTGACTTTTGAGGAAGAAAAAATCAGTATACAACGCAGTTTAGACTCTATACAAGGGGTGATAGATGAATTTGATGGCAATGCTAATGATTCTCTTATTAATAGAGTGAAGTAGCGTTTAGCTCACGTGGTAGGAAGAGTAAAGAGAATTCCAATGCCCGAGAATGAAAATAGAGCTGCTGTAATATTTTCTTATATTCAAGAAGTGACCACGAGTTGTCTTTTATTGGAATCGAACTTGTTAGATAAAATTCCGGACGGTCAGCATGTTGAACGTACAACATCTCAGTTGCCGGTGATCAATGTAGCAGCACCTGTAGTGCATTGCGCGACGCGTATTTTACCCATTAGTGAGTGGCAAGTTAATTTTAATGGGGACGCGAAAAAACTTTATCCATTTTTGGAAAGGTTAACTGAATTAGCGCAGACACGTAATGTTTCTCCGCAGGAGTTATTTAATTCAGCTGCCGAATTTTCATAGGAGACGCGTTTGTGTGGTATCGAAGTGTTAAATCTTCGGTAACTGATTGGGATTCATTGATTACCAGATTTCAATAGTAGGTTGGCTTTAATAGATGTTAATAATATTTCGGAACTTTCAGAACTTTGTCGTAAGTTAGAAGAAGCTGATTACCTTAAAGATAAATCTAGGCCTAAGGATGAAATTGCTAGCATCAACAGTATGGCTAACACCAACGAAAGTTTACATAATAATACCCATTTTAACAAGCAAAATAATTCTAGAAAGAATTTCAAAAAAGATGGTCAAAAATTTTCTCATTTTCATTCTAAAAATTTACCTTCTATATCTAACAACAAACCTGATAAAAATTTGAATAAAAATAATTCTAATAAAGAGAATATATCTAAAGCTTCTGTAACATGTTGGAATTGTAAACAGCCTAATCATGTTTATTTGGACTGTAAGGCCCCTAGAGGTTTATTTTGTTTTAAATGTGGCGAACCTAACACCAAATCTTCAGAGTGCCCTAAATGTTCAAAAAACTAGTAAGGGAAGTGAATCGAAGAGGCAGTTTCACCTTTCCCAGAACTCATGCCTCATTTAATTATCGTAGTTTTCATAAGTCTTTTAAAAAATCAAAAATATTTTTTAATTCTAATAATAAAAATTTAAAAAGAGAATATTTTAGCCATATAGATTGAAAAAACTGGCTGAATACAGTTTCTAAATTTTTTAAAGATAGTACTTCTTTTAATCGACTCCATTTTTCTGAAAACAAGCAAGTTTCGCCCTTATTCATTAATAAACATTTAGATAACCGACCTTACATAAATGTGAAGTTGCTTGATCTGGACATTACGGTTTTATTGGATTCAGGTGCTAAATCTTCTATAGTTGGTTCTAGAGGTGTAGATATTTTAGGTAATTTAGGTCTTAAGATATGCCCAGCACAAATTAAGAATATGTGTACTGCTGATGGTAAACAGCAAAGTGTTAAAGGCACAGTTGATTTACCTCTCGTTATTGACAATTCTTGTCAAGTTATTAATGCTCTAGTGGTTTCTTCATTGCCACAAGCATTTATATTTTGGTGTGACTTTGCGAGAAAATTTAATATTTTAGTAAATTGTAAGAATAATTCTTGGCATGTGCAAGATATAAATTCTAAATTAGAAGTGTCCAATAATGATTTGAGTCACTCTTTTAATAGTTGTAATTTGAGATTACATTCTTTGGATGAACTTTCTACAGCAGAGCGCGAACAAGCGGAAAAAATTATTGAATCATTTAATGAAATTTGTAGTAAAGATAGATTAGGTCGTACGGATAAAAATACTTTGACAATTGACACGGGTGACGCGCTTCCTTTTAAAAAGAGACCGTTTGTTTTGTCCCCATATATGTCAGAAATTTTGAACGATGAGTTGGATGAGATGTTAAAGTTAGGTGTCGTAGAGCCATCTACAGGTCCATGGTGTTCTCCTGTTTTATTGGTTAAGAAACCAAATGGAACGTACCGATTATGTTTTGATGGACGTTCACTTAATGAAGTCAGTCGTCCTGACCGGTATCCAATGCCTAATATTGACAGAATTTTAACATCTCTTCGAAATGCTAAATATATTTCATCGATAGACCTTCGAAAAGCTTTTTGGCAGATCCCTTTGGATAGATCTTCGAAAGAAAAAACAGCTTTTGCAGTAGTCGGAAGAGGACTTTTCCAGTTTGTTACCATGCCCTTTGGCCTCAGAAATGCCGCACAGACGCAACAGCGCCTGGTAGATGCAATATTTGGTCCTCGCTATGAGCCAAATATATTCACCTATCTGGATGATATTTTAGTAGTGTCGGAAGACTTTGATTCACACCTCAGATTGTTATCAGAGGTCAAAGAAAAATTGAAAGATGCCAATCTAACTATAAATCTGGAAAAATGTGACTTTTTCAAAACATCTTTAAAATTTTTAGGCTATATCGTGGGTTCGAATTCTTTGCGTACTGACCCCGATAAGGTTTCTAGTATGATTAATTATTGCAGACCTAGAAATACTACTGAATTAAAGCGTTTTGTTGGTCTTTGCTCATGGTATAGAAGATTCATAAAGGATTTTTCTACTCTGATGTCTCCAATAACTGATATTCTAAAAGGACGTAGGAAAGGACAAAAAATTTAATGGAATAGTGCAGCTGAAGAATATTTTATTAAAATTAAACAACTTTTAGTATCTGCTCCTATATTATCTCAACCAGACTTTTCACAGCGATTCTATATAGCGAGCGACGCATCAAATACAGGTTTAGGAGGAGTTCTAACGCAGATAATTGATGGTGAAGAGCGAGTGATTGCCTACGCCAGTAGATCTTTATCTAGAGCAGAGCGAAACTATTCTGTAGTGGAAAAAGAATGCCTGGGTGTACTTTTTCGTATTGAAAAATTCCGAGGATTTATTGAAGGTGTTCCTTTTACTGTCATTACAGATCATTATAGTTTATTGTGGCTTAACACTCTAAAAAATCCAAGTGGAAAATTAGCTCGTTGGGCTGTTCGACTTAGACAGCATACATTTGATTTAGTACACAGAAAAGGAGCTCAAAATGTCATTCCAGATGCCTTGTCCCGTAATCCACATAGAGAAGAAGTGATAGAAGATTCCGATTCAAGCAGTAAGGAAGAATTAGTGGTGGGAACCCTAGATGTCGATCGTATTGATCCGTGGTACGATAATTTACGCCAGAAAATTTTAGATAATTCAAACAATTATCCACAATGGAAAGTGGATAATGATTTTGTTTTGAAATTTGTCCTAAACTGCCTTTCTATGAATGTGAATGTTCCTGAATGGAAATACTTAGTACCTAAACCACAAAGAGCAGAAATTATTGACTCTTGTCATAGTCCTCCGAACTGTGGTCATTTCGGATTTTATAAGACATTTCATCGGCTACAAGAAAGATATAATTGGCCAAAAAATGCGCCAAGACATTCTTAAATTTGTTAAGAATTGTTTAGTCTGTGGAGCTCAGAAAGCACCAAATACTTCGCAAATGGGATACATGGGTAAAGAGAAATCAGTAGATTATCCATTTCAAGTAATAGCAGTAGACTTAATAGGCCCTCTACCTCGTTCAAGAAAAGGAAGCAAATGGCTTTTAGTAGTCGCTTGTTGATTTACCAAGTACACTTCACTTTTTCCTTTAAGAAGTTCCAAAGTTCAATATATTGAAGAGGTACTAGAAAATAAAGTTTTTCATGTTCATGGTCCTCCATCTCTACTTATTTGCGATAATGGCCCACAGTTTGTTTCAAAAACTTTCAAGAAATTAAGTCAAACATATGAGTTTAATATAAGATTTAATCCTGTTTATTCACCACAATGTAATTTCGTAGAAAGAAATAATAGGACAATTGGTACAGCAATTAGGAGTTACATAGACAGCCACGAAAATTGGGATAAAAAAATAGCTAAAATTCAACAAGCTATTAATACTTCAAGACATGAAGTCACCGGTTTTACTCCAGCGTTTTTAGTTTACGGTAGGCATGTTCCTTTGTCAGGTAGTTATTACAAAGATTTGAATGTCGACGTCAGTGTTGATGATGAAATAATTCCTGGTGACAGAAATGCCTATGCGGTTAACTTAAAAGGTCTAAAAGATATCTTTGTTGAAGTGAGAATGAAGATTCATAAAGCGTATGAACGTAATTCTCGTGCGTATAATCTTAGAAAACGCGATATTTCTTTTAATATAGGTAACCATGTCTGGCGTAAAAATAAAGTTTTTTCAAGTGCTGTAGATAAGTTTACCGCAAAGTTAGTCCCCAAATATGTTCATTGTAAAGTAAGAAAGAAACTTTCCAACCTTATTTATGACTTAGATAATATTGATGGTTCTAAAGCTGGAAAGTGGCATATCAAAGATCTAAAACCTTTCAATGATTCTATTTCAGAGAATTCTGATTCTGACCTTTCAGAAGAAGAATAAGTTTATTATGTTTTGAAAAGTTTGCTTCAGAGTTGTAAGTTTGTTTAGGATACTTACTGGTGCTGGCACGTATTGATTTTTGGTTATTAGCAGTTTTGTTACTTTTAAGTTTACTAAGTTTCTGGGAAGTTTGCTTCCAAGTAAATAAGTTAATTATTGAGTGATGACTCGTAGTGATTTTTAGTTATAAGCTGTATTGCTATTTTTTTAGGAATTTTGGATACTGGCCATATCCGAAGTATTGCTTAAGTGATAGGTTTTTACCTTGTTTTTTTTTTGAAGCAAACATTTAAAGCTTTTATATCTTCTGAGGAAAGGTTAGTTTAAGTATGGACTGGTTTCGAATAAATATTAATATCGCTTGGATCTTGTATAACCTAAGGGCTGGTTATTTTGAAATTGTAGAGTTTTGGTGTATTCTAATGAAAGATATCTTAGTTATTACGAGGTATCATATCCTGTAAGCTATTTTCTTAGTTTGTTTTTATAGGCTGTGGAGTGTTGGGTGCTGCCACACATCATTCAAACATGCTTAGGCATGCCAAGTCGGAAGGGTGAGCATGGGGGGTGTTAATTTTGGCGTGTCATGCCTAATGAGCTGGCACCATAGCTGGGTTGCACTACTGTGTTTCGCCTGAGCTTCGGTCTCTGGTCGTTTTGTATGTTGGGCTGGTTGCAGTGCCACTTTACGGAACACCCTAATTCTCAGTTTTTGTTTTCAAGCTTACAGTAATGCGTTAGGCATTTTTTTAGTCTGGTGAAAACTATATTTTACTCCCTTTTGTAGGTGGATATCTGGGTCACCAATTCTGTTGTTCTTCCACCTTTCGGACACCATAATGTGGTGGGTGCTCCTGGTCTTTTCGGGCGTGGGTGAGTATGTTCATCAGATTTTCTGGAGTGAGGCCAGTACACGAGATTTTTTCATGCTGCTTGAAAAGGCGCAATGCTGGCTTAGTAATTTTCTCGTTTTTTCCACTCCGAAATTTGGTGGATATGACTCGTTCTCGTTTGGAATTATTGGTGGGCATTTCACTTTGGGATGGTTTCCCGGAAATTTGTTTGAATGCTTAGAGCATTCGATTCTACAGCGAGTTGTATATAAATAAATCTGAAGTTGTATAGTGTTGATATATAATGGTCTCATAACTGGATTTGTTACGGCCGTGTGTCTAAATATACTTCTGATAAGTTTGTCCTAATTTAAATCTATAGTCATGACAATCTGTTTACTTGTATTAACAATTCTGGGTATATAATGTTAGAGATTTTTTTTTGTACATTCTAGTTTATGATATTTTATCTTTTAAGTGATTTCTTTTGTATTTGTAAAATTTATTCAGAGGTTGTAATTCTGAACTTATATGTAATTTGGCAGACCTTTACCAATTTTGACTCTTCACAAATTTGTAGTTTTCCAGATTTGACTTACAGATGTTATGTTCCACAAGGACGTGTGATACGCGTAGATATCAATCCAAATGTTTTTCCAAGGACAGGGTTATATTTTTCTTTGTTTTCAAAATAGCCTATCAAGATAGTCTATTTTTTTTTCGGAAAGGGGTAAATGTAGCATTTAAATTTACCAGTTAGCATCAATGCTACACGTTTTTAGTAATATGATATAATTTGTATATTTTTACCTGATTAAATTTAATTATTTATCCCGTAATTTAAAATAGTAAACATGGAATTTGTTTTTTTTTGGTTCACAACTCTTTTGGTCTTGTAACTTATCACTCTCTTTTCTTAACACAGTTTGTAAATTGCTGTAGTTTATATATCACATTATTTGGTTTGAATTTAAAAGTCGTAAAATATTTTATTTTTAATAAACTCTCATTTATTTACATTCCATTTCAGTATTAAAAGTATAAGGTTATAGTCGGTAATGTGAGGATGTATTCCTGATTCGTTGACACGAGCACGGCATGTCGAGACCGATCATTTAAGGTTGAGTATGCAGTATGGAATTTGTGGCAATTTTTTTTGAACTTTGTTTTAATCATGATTAGTAACTTTGGACTGTTTGATCATAATTTTCTCTTTGATAATTTTCCATGGCATTCCAATATTTGATGTATTACCTGGTGGTCAGTGTAAGTTCGGAACTAGGTTAGAGTGCTCCAGGTTGAGAATAAGGTTGGCAAAAGTAAATACAAATATCCCTAAGATTTGTCACGTCTGGTTGGAAGAGAGATCTTTATTTTCGTTTCCTTTACTGTTGAACCGTCGAAGGCAGCAGACCAATCCTGCCATTAGCTTTGAAAGGGCAGACGGTCCAGTGTTTTTTAAAAGTCCAGTGATCAATGAGGTAAGATTTTGCCCCTTATCTTTACGAACATGTGGTAAAAACAACATTTTATTTCAGGGCTATCTGAAGCCAGTTTTTTTTTATCTTTGGGCTTCATCTCACTCTTTTCATTTTGATATTGCTGTCAAGACTTTTTGATGGTTCCGACCCTAGTTTTCCTGTCCGTGTGACCACGACTATTTTAACCTTACCCTGCGTTTTGTTGGTGAGTTGGAAGTGGCCCTGTGAAGCCTCCTTTCATCCACAACACAACAGGAATCCTAGCAACAGCGCTAGAAGTGAGAGGTACCATAGCAAAGACCAGGTAGGAGAAAACTTTAAGTTAAAGAATTGGAGCTATAAATCAATTTTTTTTAAATACAAACAAAACAACCTAAATATATTTTAATGTGATATAATAACATGTAAGAACTTTTTGATAACTCTATAAAACTTACGTTATTGGCAATTAAAGGTTCTAGAACATTTGCGGCCAAATGTTATATAACCTTTTAAAACGAGGTAACAACCATAGTTATCAAGAAAGTATAAAAACATTGTAGGCACCATTCTAATTTATGTATATAATAATTTTTTTTGAATAAAATGGAATTGTTATTTTGTTTTAATTAAGTCGTTTCATTGTAGAGCTATACACCAACAGTCAATAAATTAAAATCATTCCTCATACCTAAGTGTTTTCCTGTTTAATCAATAGGTAAGTAACACAGATAATGTAAAACAGGTGGCGCCTATTGGGTAATCAAAGCAGAGCACAACTATCTCTAAAAGAGATACGAACCTAGCCTCCGACATATTGAGCTGCCGTACGCATCCGATGCCGGACCCTGTAAAAAGGGAGACGCCGCACAAAAAAGAGTTTTCTTTTCTGGCCAACCATCCTTCCGACTGCAGCCCCACAAAAGTACCTTAAGCCTCTTGGTATAGTTGGCTTTTTCTTAACTAGTTCAATCAAGAGATTACCTCTTATTTACATATATATATATATATATATATATATATATATATATATATATATATATATATATATATATATAGTGCCTTCATTTCAAAACGAACCATCCTTAATAACTTTCTTAAATAGAAAAATTTTAAAAAAAGAAAAAACACGTCAATTTAGATATACAGGGGGAAGTTTAATTTTGCATTTGTTAAAAGTCTGTCAATCACCTCCTCAACTCCAGCTAACCTCACTTTGATATGTCAAATGGGAACCCCCACCTTGTGACACATCATTGTAAGCAGCATAAAATTGTCTATCCAACCGTATAAAAAAAATTAAATCGGTTGACGTACAAGCGAACAGTGTGCAAAAATGTCTTGTAATAATGCATAATATATCGGCCTCGAACTTTGGTATGTCAAATGATTACCCTATAGTGTGATACATCATTTTAAAGGACGTACGATCTGCTATCCAACGATGTCAAAAAAAATTAAGTTAAGAGACGTTATAGGCAATTAGGATGCAAAAATGTGTGTTAAATATAAGCAGTTTATTCAGTTATATTCAGTTGAAGAAAATTATTTTATTAAATTTTCAAAATGTGCGCCGTTTTTAGCGAGACAATAAAAAAGCCTATTTTGAAATTCCACACGAACATTGGCAAGGGTTTCTCTGCTAATTCCTCTACATTCCCGAACAATTCGATCTTTTAAATCGTCAATATTTTCAGGTGGGGTTTTATAAACCTTGCTTTTTAAATACCCCCAAAGAAAAAAGTCTAGAGGGGTTAGGTCTGGAGACCGTGCTGGCCATTCAATTGCACCACGTCTGCCAATCCACGTCCCTGGAAAATTTTCATCAAGCCACTCTCGAATTGCCAAAGCGTAGTGCGGGGGAGCTCCATCTTGCTGGAAATGCAAATTATTTTCATTTAGTACCATAACAGCATTTTCATCCACTTGATTTTCTAAAGATTGCACAATGGCAGGGTATATTGTGTTTTCTAAAAGGTTTAAATAAATTTGCCCAGTTAAATTATCTTCCAAAAAAAATGGCCCGATGATTTCATTGCCATAAATTCCTGCCCACACGTTAATTTTTTCGGGATATTGAGTATGCCCTTCTCGGAAAAGGTGCGGATTTTCATTATCCCAGTATCTGCAGTTATGTCTGTTAACCAGTCCATTTAGAAAAAAAGTTGATTCATCACTAAAGCAGATATTCTTAGGTAAATGGGGGTCCTCGTCAATTCGTTGGCACATTAATTCGCAAAATTGAATTCTCCTATCAAAATCGTCTTCTCCGAGTTCTTGAAGAATTTGAATTTTGTAGGGAAAAAACTTATTTTGTTTTAAAACTTTATGCACAGAGCCAGCAGAAATGTTGGTTAAATCTGCGACCTTTGAGATGGATAAAGTTGGATCTATTGCAAACTGTCCTAGTACCTCGATTTGGCATGCTTCATCTACAACCCTTTTCTCAATATATTTTTTATTACAAACGGATCCCGTTTCTTCAAACTTTCGTACCAATTCGAGTACATATTTATGGCCCACGTTTTTGTCTTGATGCCTCTCGTTAAATGCTCTGGCAGTTCTACGAGCGCACCGATCTTCAGCTCCATAGAGAAAAATTATTTCTATTCTTTCGGCTAGCGTATACACCATTTATATTCACGTTTCAACTAGGCGTCACAATGACAATTTTAACAATAATAAACAACTGGTGTTTAAAGATCTTAAAAATTTTATTTATTGCAGTGATTTTTTGTACCTATCAGGTACCGCAAAAAATATCATTGAAATAAATACACTAGATTGATTAGACCGCAATGAATTTTGCGATGAATTTTAAAACAGGCTTAGTTTTTTTCTCGCAAATATTTTAACTGTTTATTATTTTAAAAAAAAATATTTATTTTAAATTTAAAATAATATTTTACTCTATGAAGTAGCCATTTGACATAATAAAGTTTAATGTGATAAGGTGTCTATTATTACCACACATCTTTTCTTACTATTCGCTTGTACATCAACAGATTTTGTTTTTTTTTTATTGGCTAAATAGGAGATAGTATGCCCTTTAAAATGATGTATCACACTATAGGGTAATCATTTGACATACTAAAGTTCGAGGCCGATATATTATGCATTATTACAAGACATTTTTGCACACTGTTCGCTTGTACGTCAACCGATTTAATTTTTTTTATACGGTTGGATAGACAATTTTATGCTGCTTACAATGATGTGTCACAAGGTGGGGGTTCCCATTTGACATATCAAAGTGAGGTTAGCTGGAGGTGAGGAGGAGTTTTTCCGAGGAACGATATGCTTTTCGATTTCATCTCCTAGTTTTGCAATTTTGATTTGTCGTTTTTTCCAAGTATGTAATTAGATCTCTTCTAACTTGCTTGTAAGTGTGGTTGTGGAGACTTTCTGTCATCTTGATTTTGTACTCTTCTGTGTTCATGACTACAGTGGCGCTTCCTTTGTCTACTGGACTACGATGTTTTTGTTGTTTTTAAGATTGTTTAGGGCTTTTATTTGTGAGCGTTTTATGTTTGGTTTTGGTAGCTTTCTTGTTCTTAGCACGCAAACTACCTCCTGTCGTATTATTTCTCCTTCTGCTTATTCTCCTGACTTCTGGTGGGGCGTGGCTTCAATATGGGTCCTCATTTGGCATGGTCTCTGAACTTACTCCGTAGTTGAAGCTTTTACTTAGAACTTGTTTCTCGCCTACCAAAAGCTGATTACTGGAGATATTATGAACGATCTTTGTGATGTCTCTCGGCTTGGTTTAGTAACGAGTTTTTTGCTATAATTGGGTAAATTTATTTGTTTTGCTTTTTAATTTTGTTGTCCATGTCGGTTTCTGTTCTCCAGGAGGAAGTTTGGTCCACGTAATCCCAGAGTTGCGAGTGAATCTGTTTGCTTAGTTGTATGTGTAGATCGTAGCGAGTTTTTTCTGATTCTGCAAGTTGCTTTCGTTTTTCTCGAATCTGTTCCTGTAGAAGTGATTTGCTTTTGTTCTTTAGAATGATTTCCGTTTTTCTAGCTTTAAGGTAGTATGATAGTTTAGTACAAGTAGGCAGGATGTTGAGATGTTGGCGAAACGTCGTAAAGATTTTTCTACTGACGAACGGATTGAAAACCATAAAAAAACAGCAGTGTACATTCCACCATCATTGAAAACCTACAGTTTTTATTATTCAATTTGATATATTAGTTTCTATTCCACACTTTCATTGAAAAGCAAATTGGAATATTAGAAATTTAAAAAAAAAACAATTTTTGTTATCTCATACCAATTTTTCTTGAAAATTAATACTGTTATATTGAAATTTATCAGATTTTTAGAATAGATTGTGGAAAAAATAAACGGAAAACACATTGCAAGCAACTCTGAAGGCTTATATTTTACATATGAGCCATTTAAATAGAAAATGTTATACAATAAACACTATTGGATATATATATATATATATATATATATATATATATATATATATATATATATATATATATATATATATATACTAATTTTCTTTAATCATGCACATTAGATTCTTTGGAGGTTTCGCTCTTGGATTAGGTTTGTGATTTTTACAAAAAAACAACTTGTTTATGTTGACGTTTCGCCCATGAATATGAGCTTTTCCAAAACGTGTATTATTACAAGATTCCTACAACAAAAACTTAAAACAGATTTTAAAACACCCAACATTTACCAACACAATTTCAAAAGATCGAAAAAACAATTATGTAATGAAATAAAATAAGTTTTTTAAAATAGTAACACATATACGTACCTTGAAAATTCATCTTTTAAGTACAAGCAGACTAAATTTATTGACAAGATTTGATATATTTGTGGGTTTGTTTATTTGGTGTTGGACTTTTTATGTATTTATTTATACATGTCTTATATGTATATTGGTTTATTTCTTTATGTTATATACTGAAGGTTTAAAATTTATTGACTTTAATTATTAACTTAACAAATTATAATGTAATATAGTTGTTTTTACGATTTTTATCGAGATATTTCTTTAACATTTAATATTATTGTAGATATATATCTGCTATATCAAAATTCAAAAGTTTATGATCGATTTTTATTCTATTTTGTAACTTTCCGTCATAGTAACAATTATAATAATATGTAGTATTTGGTTAACTAAACTGCAATTTTTTCTCGTTGAAATTTTCGCATCCTTTGTCTATTTACTAGCTACATTTTGTGATTTCGAGTACTCACATTTTAACGAATAGAAAAATAAGCTACTTATTAGTTTAGTTATGAATGAAAATATTTCTTTACTACTACTTAAAAAAACAATTTGATTTTAGCGAATTTATAAGCGATACTGTTTTAGTAGTTACGAAGTATTGTTGAAACCCAACTATTTTTCATATATAATTACAATATTTTTAGGTTACGCCTATAGTTTATTGCATAATTGTAACCCAATAGTTAATTCTTAGATAAGTAAGTTACATGCACACAATTCTTCATGAGGATACATAGGAACAAGCTGACTATGCGCTTCCCACAGAAACAGCTTACTAAGAAAACCTTCAGAAAAGTCTATAAATATAGGTTAATTACTAATGTAAATCATTCTTGTGATCATAATACTTGTATTAACATTCAATTGTAAATCTTGTAGTTGCTCTGATTGTATTTTTAGAAATAAAGTAATTTTTAAAAACACAAAAACTTAATTAGTGTATCCTAAGCAAATACATTTGTTAACTAACCTAATTGGAAAAGTCCCAAACCTATAAAATCTTCTTGTATAAAAAATACAGAACTTTATTCCTGGCGCCCTTTTATCACAAATCAGCTAGACTTTACAAATCGGTTGTTTGACCAATGGTCTTGTAATAAAATAGATATACTTAGTTTCTTAAGTACGCCCATGACCGAATGGAGACAAGTAAAGTATAAATTGAATCCATGAGGTTGAAGGGCTCTCTCTTTTATCTTGTCAACGCAGAATAAGAAACATCATAACTACGAGGGCGTCGCATATATATATATATATATATATATATATATATATATATATATATATATATATATATATATATATATATATATATACTTTTTTGTAATATTTTCTTAGGTATAGGTTTTTCCATTAGACAAACAAAGGACAACAATTTTTCTGACGTTTGGCTCTACATAGTGAGCTTCTTCAAAGAGCTGGTATATTTATTTTAATTATACAAAATTACAAATTTTTTCTTAATAAACATATATCACAGTAATTACACATTACATTTATATTTTCAATTTAATCAAAATTAATAAAAATAAAACAGGTTTTACAACAGTCTTAAAGTTTAAAATTTAAAACAATACAATAGGTTAAAATAGTAAAAATTATAAAATAGTACATACCTTGAAAGTAGTTTTGTGGGTGGTTAAAAATAAATTCAATTATGATACTTGGTATGCAATTGATATGGATAGATTTCTTTTTATATATGCAAAAAATAGGAAAAAAGATTATTATTTCTTTTTAATACCGTTCTTTCATTTGCATGAGTGTTACTAAATCGTCCCAAGCATCCTTACAGTATTTCTCATATTTATTATAGAGTCGCTTCAAGTATGTTATATTAAAATATCAAATTATAGTATATCTGACTTAAGTTTTTGACATCTTGCTTGTCATTTACAACATTTTTATCTTTTTTTTGTGTATCATTTCTTTGATGACTAATTTATGATAATTTCTGTCACTATCTAAAATGTGGGCGTTTTTAAAATCAAATTCATGCTTAGTTATTTGCTCATGTTTATGTCGATACGTTTTTAGTACACTTGTGTCCATTAAACTACATCTGGTGAAATTAATTTATAATTTGCTGGTATTTGTATTGTATCAATGAATTGTTTAAATGTGAAAGAGTCCTGCACATAGTGATTCTTTTTTCCTGAGTAGTATAGAGGGCGGGGTTCTGTGACACCCGGATGGCATCTGTCCCTTTTCAGCTCTTTACCATCCGAAGAAGTGCTGAAATCCTCCTGAAACCCAAGCCAAAAAGGCCTTATTGCCAAAGAACGTGACGTAATAGCCTAAGAAGTGCCTGAAATCCTTCTGAAACCCTTGCCAAAAATGCCTTATTGCCGAAGAAGTTCTGAAAAATCCCTATCCAAAAAGGCTTTCCTTATTACCGAAGAAGTCCCTAAAAATCCCTATCCAAAAAGGCCTTATTGGCAAAGAAGTGTCCTAGTAGCTTAAGAAGGACCAAAAGAGTCCTTAGCCAAAAAGGCCTTATTGCCGAAGAAGTATCGACAATGACGTCATTTACCAGAGGCTGTTGTTTTGTAAAGTAGTTGGTAGAAAAAATAAATTGGAGTGGAATGTCGGGTAAAATAAAACAAAATTTTATATATCAGAGTGGTATATTGGGTAAATAAAATTACAAAAATAATTAAATATGTTATGCTACAATACTTTTTTGCCTGTTTTATTTTCACGTTTTAATACTTGAAAAAAAATGTAAAATCGTCTTAGCAAAATGAGGTTGTGTATTTTTTCGTTCTTTTTCTTCTTTGTAACACTTGAGACAAAGGTATTTCCCGCATTTATAATGTGCCTTAACTTTGTAACCAATTAAAAGTTTTTTGCATAATTTACACACACTATGAGCTTTACATAAACGACGAAAACCTCTTCTTGCTACTTGAATTTTATAATAGGTACTATTTTTACAACTGCCAAACGTACAAACTGGATTTTTAATCATCATCATCACTGTCATCTTCATCATCATCATCATCGTCTTCGTCATCACTGTCGTCGTCGTCGTCGTCGTCTTCTGAAGTAATTTCTTTCTCTTCTTCTTTTTTGTCACTGTTATAGAAATAAACTTCTATATAGTCATAATTTTCATTTTCATTAAAATAAAATTTTTCATATAAACTTTCTCCTTTATGCGATGATAAATTTTCAGTTCTGACTATTTTACCGTTTTTGAACCAAAACAATTTAATTGTATAATTGTAAGTCATGATTGTATCACTGATGGAATGAACCTTTTTCGTCAATATCAACTGGTTTTATAAATAGTAAAGGAGAAGGGGAAGAGGAGGAGGAGGAGAAGGAGGAGGAGGAGGATGATGATGATCAGAAGGTATAAAAACATTGATTTCACTAAAATTGCATCATTTTATTCAAGAAAAAAATGCCAGTACCAGAAAGAGTAAAGTGCCCTAAATGTAAGGGTGAAACCGATTTATATAATCATAAATGTGTGGCTTGTGAAGTACGTCAGTACCTTAAAGAAATCCATGGTGCTAAACATTTACCATCTCACTATTTAAATAGTCAAGAAAATAGAGGAAATGATCGTCAAAATGGTCAAGGTCCGTCTCCTTCTTCTTCTTATTCTTCAAGAAGATAATGATGTTGTTGATTATTATTATGAATTTTATATACAATATTAAGAAATAAAAAGTTTTAAATTAATTTTAAATGGTTTTTTATTTATATACACGTCAGGTATAGTGGAAAAAAACAAAAGTAATTAAAATATATATATATATATATATATATATATATATATATATATATATATATATATATATATATATATATATATATGTATATATATATATATATATATATATATATATATATATATATATATATATATATATATATATATATATATATATATATAGATTTATTTTGCATACACTGTACCGCTTCGTGTAATGAGAAGTGGTCCAACTTCTTCCACTTCAGAATCTGTATCTTTATCTTCTTCATAATACGATTCTAAATTTAATTTATATTCATCATCACCATCATCATCATCATCATCATCATCATCATTACTGTCATCATCATCATCATCATTATCATCATCATCATCATCATCATCATTATTTCTATCATTATTTTTATTTTCCTTTATCATTTCAATCTCTTTGTCCTCCTCCTCCTCCTCCACCTCCTTTTCCAGAATAAAAAAGATTAAAACATGTAAATTTAGAATTTAAAATTTATATCCCCAGGGTAGAGTATCGGTAAAAAAATAATTAACGTATCTCTTATCATCCTTTGGATTTAAAGCAAGCTTCTCTTGCTGAACTGTAAAAACCTCATGTTTTGAAGAAATTATTTGATTTTGAGTAATGTATGTTTTTTGATAATGGAATAAAGCACTATAATAATCATCAAAAGTGATATCTTTAATGAGTGACTTACTAACACCCTTTGCCTTTTTTATAATTCCAAAATTTGATATAAAACTGTTTATTTCTCTCTGGGTATGACAAAGATCTCTCATTTTTTGAATTCTTTCATTTTTTTTATCTTCGTTTGTTAATAGTTTAAGTGTGTATGATTTTGATCGTAAACCAATAAATTCGGTCATAATATTCCCATTATTTTCATCTTTCATTAATCCTAAGATTTTTTTATTTTTTAACGGAATATTGTACACATTATCACATGGATAGTCCGATGTATCAAATTTTTCAATGTTATCTTTGATAAAGTTGTAAATATCATTACATATAAAATGATAAATTAAACTATCAGTGTCAGTATACAATAACTTAACATTAGGACCAAATTTAGGTAAAATAAAATCATAATGAAAATTATACAAATAAGTTTTGAAAATATCTAAAATGCACATTCCCAAATATATTGGCTTGTTAAAATGTAATTTTAATTTTTTCATTTCAATGAGAATCATGTTTTCATCAAATATTTCACAGCTGTGAAAATTTGGTTGTGCTATATAATAATTAGCACCATATTTTCCACCCCATCTAGTAACTATTTTAACATCTCTATATTTTCTAATATTTTCCATTGTTTTTCCAAAACTAGCATTATTCATTAATTTTGGGTTGTTTTTTTCAAAGTCATTTGTAGCTGCTTGGCGTAATTTTGTATTTAAATCTATATATTTTTTTAACCAAGCCGATTGTTTAAATTGTAAGCATCTATGAATTTTATTAATTTTCAAACCAAACTTAACAGCCTGTTGCAAATTTAAATAATGTATTATATATCTTTTTTTGTCAAAAAAGGTTGTTAACAATTTGGGAATATTTGTTTCAGAATTGGGAGGAATTAAATGCTCTGGACAAAATGGTAGATCTTTATGAGTCTCAAAAAGTTCTTGAGGGTAATGAAGATCAACTTCAAGAATATAACCATGTGTGTTATTTTCATTAATATTTAGTAAATAGTTTTGAAATGCATTTGCATCACAATCATTTTGTATATCTAACCACTCAAATTCTCCTGTAGGTAGAACACAACTCATTGCCGTTCCATAAAGGTTATTAACATCAAAGTACATAAGATATGATTCTGGAATTTCAGGGTTATAATCAGTTTCCATATATCTGTTATTTGCTTTGGCATATCGATTAGAACACTGAGAAATTCCTCCTCTAATCCCACATTCAAAAAAATAAATCATGTCAATGTCATCTAACAGTTCCAATTCCACGTTACTAATTTTTAGCATAGCATCAAATGCAAGTCCTGGAGCAGTATAATAGTGAAGACTGTCCAGGCCATAATGTTTTAAGCATGTTTGTCGAAAATTTTCAAAAACGTCCGCTAAAAGAATCACATCTGTTTTTAAATACAATTCAGCATATTCTTGTATTCCAAACATTACATGCATGTTTGTAATCCTCTCCACAAATATCTTTATTGCTGATCTTGCTATGGAATTTTTCCATGGGTGGTAAACATTTATCGCTTAATTTTTCCCAACAATCAAGATATTCATAGGGGAAGATTCCTTTACGTGTAACTAATTTAAATTTTTCATCATCGTTAAAAAATTTTCGACAAACTGTTTTTTGTGAATCGTTTAAATATGATGCTAATTTATCAAGACTACTAGCCATAAATCTGAAAGAATCTAAAAAACGAAACTGAATTTTGGTGTTTTCTATATGCTTAGTAAAAGATATGTATTTTTCCTTATTAAGTGGAAGTAAAGACATTGAACCTTTAATTTCAGTGCACAATGATTTAATTAAAAAATGGCTATCGTAGCCTGATAGATTGTGAAATACTACAGGAACAACATGAGAGTCTTGAAATCGTAAATTACAATAATTGTGAGCTGGTCCACGGTATTTTCCTGTCAGATGACAATGATCTCGTACTTTGACATCACCCTGGTAAAATGGTTTTGCATACAAGTAACATTTGTCTGCGTAATAGAAGTTATTTTTTTCGTCACTAGTTAACGGTTGCATTGAAACAGGATTTAGCAGAATATTATTGATATCATGAGCAATTTTGAAAAGGTGTTGAACAAACCAAATTTCACAATTTTTTCTTGTAAACATGTCAAATCTAGAAAGTGAGTCGTCGTATAAACATTTTAGATAAAATGCAACGCTAAAAGCTTCATGTTTTTGGACTCGTTGCGTTTTACCTACATAGTTGTTTGAATAGGTATTAGTCAATAAGCTTTCAATATCAGCATATATCACAAATGGGACACAATTTTGATTTTTAATATTTTTAAATTTTAAGATTTTATCTCTAGGCAAAATAATTTTAGAACTGTTTAACATTTTGCAATCTATTAAATGCCTATCTAAAATAGATTCAGTCTTAAAATGATTGAGACATCTCTCACAAAACCATTTACGGTTTTTCAAATTCCCCACTTGATTACTAACTAATCGATCTAAGTTTTTAATATATGCAAAATGAAAATATGGTTTTTCTTGAAGCTCATCATCGTCATCATCGTTCCTATTTTGTTTCAAATTGTTGTAATATTCACAAGAGATCATTAGTAAATTAATTCGAGGTGTAAAGTCAGTCTTACTTAAAACTAATGGAACAATTTCTTTATCATTATCAAGAACTGTAAAAATGTTAATTGATAAATTATTCATTTTTTCAAATTCTGAAATATCTTTAAGGGCAATGGGAAATTTTATGCCATCAAATTTTAAAATTTGTCTCACATTCGGGTATGATGAGATTCAGTTTGGATTTTTATTAGCAGGTGGTGGATACAAAGCAGCTGCGACTGCATATAGGAAACAAAATTCATCATTATTTTTTACCTTTACAACACTTTTAGTTTTTTGAATAAAACTAGGTAAAGAAATATAAGTTGAAATACCACCCCTAAGAGGATTATAAGAGTTAATGTTGACTTTAAGATACAAAATTTTAAATAGACTCCAACCCGAATCACGTTCCTGAAATTCTTCAAGTTTAACGAGAATTTTATTTTGTATATTTTCATTGTACCAGGAACGCAAATCGGTGATATGGTCAATGCAAATGTTTTTACTCGAAAAAAATTTAAAAGCAGTTTCATTAGTTTGAGGTTTTATAAACAAGCCAGCAAAAGAAGCATTAACTTTTAATAAAGATTTTTTTAATTCCTTTTTAATTTTAAGTGAAAAACTTCTAAAACATTTTTTCAAAAAATCTTTCGGGTCTTTAATATTTAAATTTGAAATGAGTCCAGTTTTTATTCTTCCATTAAAACATGAATCAATATCTTGCCATATAAGGTTTCTTTTTTTTATCCCATTGTACTTAATTTTAAAGTTTATAAGATAATTTTTTAAGATACTTAAATTAGACTCAATTCGAGAGAAGTTTTTTACATATTTTTTGTCTTTACATTTTATAGCCATTTTTAAATGTCTTATAATTTTCATGATTTGTGTAATAAAATTTTGATACTCTGCCCTAGTTTTAATTATTCTTGTTACATGTTCTACCTTTTTTATCGCTTCCGTTGATATTTCATCCAAAAATTTGTTT
This sequence comes from Diaprepes abbreviatus, assembly GCA_034092305.1. NCBI lineage: Eukaryota > Metazoa > Arthropoda > Insecta > Coleoptera > Curculionidae > Diaprepes > Diaprepes abbreviatus. The sequence continues at coordinate 3,091,435 of JASJET010000103.1, forward strand.
TGATTCATGATTAACTATAAATAAATAAATAAATCGTTATTTCAATGGTGTCTTTTTAATTTGAAATTGAAAAAATCTATCCACTGTTCCTCCAAATTAAATTATGCCCTATCGTTTAACCTTCCGCGAACAGTGAATTTATACACATACATACATACATACATACACCCTGGTATGGGGTGATGATGACGATGTACTACTCACTGTTCCTTGGGTCTCGAATCTAATAAAATATTCCTAGCGTTAAACCTTCCGCGAACAGCGAATTTATACACATACACCCTGTATAGTAGGGTGATGTTACTCACTGTTCCTTGGGTCACGAATCTAAAAAAAATATTCCTAGCGTTAAACCTTCCGCGAACAGCGAATTTATACACATACACCCTGTATAGTAGGGTGATGTTACTCACTGTTCCTTGGGTCGCGAATCTAAATTTTTTTCACTTCACTTCACTTCTTAATATTATAAATAATAAAAAAAAAACTTACCAATGGTTCTATTTGGTCTTCTTTGTTATAGTTGGCTTCTGATTTGTTTTCTTTTGACTGCTTGATTTTGTACTGTATGCTCGACTAGGCAAATCGAGCGCTTTTATATGTTTTATGACGACAAAGAAACATGCACAAGATAAGTTAAAATTAATGCAAAACATGTGAGTGATAGTTTTTATCAATAGAAAAATGCAATCAAACATATAACACATGATCTAAATATTGCAACTATAGGAAAATTTGCCAAGATACATGTATGTAACTTTTATCAGGCAAGAAATGCATGTTCAATGTTATTACAAGTTTTTAGGAAATTTTCTGTTGTATGACTATCAAACGTGACGTTAGTTATTTTTTTCAAAACGTATATAAATACGACTAGGAATTATTAGAGAAGCATAGTCAATCGATCAATCAATCAAGAAGTTAGTAGTACAGAATAATAAGCAACATGGCCAGTAGCAACCCCCTAGTTACTCCATCTACCATTGTGGTGTTGACAGAGGATCCTGTGAACCTCCCGCTGAAATGGTGTGCAGTAGCGGTTAAACAATTATTTCCGTAAGTATTTTTTTAATTATTTATTATTTTTTTGCCACTGTGACTTTAAACTTTAATTTGAATATTTAAAGCCCTATTTTTCGTTATACAAAAAGTGTATTTGATTTCTGGAATAGGAAAAAATCATTTATCAGTAGTGCCATATAGCCACAAATTATTTACCAAGTTTCATCTTGATCCCATTAAATATTCCCATGATATAAGGACTCTAATGGATTTTAATTATTAGGAGCACAGAAGTGAAGAGGAGATTTTTCAAATTTTAACCATTTTTAAAGCTTTATATCTTCTAAACGAAACGTCACAGGAAGATGCGGTTTTTTCCCTTAAATTCTACATTTGTTGTCTTATAACATTTTAAGGTCCATGTATTTATTAATTGTATAGATGTTCCTACAAATAACCACAAAATTAGCTATATTTTTAATAAATTTAAAATTTTAATGATTTTTGAAGCTGTATATCTTCTAAACGAAACGTCAGAGGAAGATGAAGTTTTTTTCCTTAAATTTTACGTTTGTTGTCTTATAACATTTTTAAGGTCAATGCATTTATTAATTGTATAGATGTTCCCACAAACAACCTCAATATTTGCTTTTTTTTTTTTAAAAAATAAACTTAAAATTTTAACGATCTTTCAAGCTGTATATCTTCCAAACAAAACGAAACGTCACAGAAGCGTAATTTTTTTTTTTGCTAAATCTACATTTAATTTACTTTAATAAATATTATTATTATTATTATTATTATTTCATAATTTTTATCATCATCATTTCTACGGTGTTTTTAATTTACTTTTTTTGTTTCAGATGGGGCCTGAGGGACATTAAAATAGTTAAGGACAAGTTATTTGTCCATCTAAATTATACGCCAGCGGCGAAGTCGCTGAAACAAAAATTTGGCTCGCTTCCCGTTCGCTACATGAGGGTGCATATGGATAATGAGGAGGAATTTAAAATCCTAGAAAAAGTGGTCTGACGCTACCGATTTAATTTGGTGGCTGAAGATGCACCTCTTGAAACAGGTCCAATAAAAAAGGTCCTACCCTCCCCATACTATATGGCACCGGCCATAACCTATGATGATGATGATGATGATGAGGAAGAGGACGGTGAAGTAGAAGAGGAGCAAAAGAAGGATGTTGCCGAGAATTTGAATTATTTCAAACCTCCACCTACAAAAAGGTTGAAAAACATTGTAGGTGCATCATCGTCATCGTCATCGTCATCATCGTCGATGTTATCATCATCATCATCATCATCGTCATCGTCAATGTCAAAAAGGAAACGGAAGGTGGCACCAGCAACAGCAACGATGACAACAACAACAACATCTACAGCAGCAGCAGCAGCCGCAGCAGCCGAGTCCTTACAAGCAGCAGTGGCTGAAGCACTAGCGCCTGAAGAGGTAGGTGGTAGTGCTGTTAGTGGTGGTGGTGGCATCGATGATGATGATTTTATACTATTTCAAAGATGGTAAAAAAAAAACGATTGTAAATTTATATATATATATATATATATATATATATATATATATATATATATATATATATATATAAATATATTTTTTCATTAAATAATAATATTTGTTTTTTTACAAAACCCTTTAGTTTGTTTAGTAAAATCATTTCAACAGATGACGTCTGGAGCACAAAGGCAACAACAACAACAACAACAAGAACAAGATTATCCCTGTTGTGTTACCCCAGAATACAGAGACGGCTGCTTAACTCCACCAAAACTGTTTGAGATAGCTGCAAATAAAGTGAGTCATCACCTGAAAAATGCTCAAGATGCTTCTCGATTGGACTTACCAAAAGAGTGTCAAAGAGAGGTGAAGACTCAATATGGAAAAAAATTTTTTTTTACTAGTCAATAGGATTTTATATATATTACTAACAGATAAATAAAATACAAGTTCTTTAGTTTGTTTTTTTTTTATTTATTTAAAACAGTATACCATAAACCAGTGATACAAATTATAAACATTTTCTAAAGCACAATATACATTATTATTACAATCATGCATATGACAGTGGTGTTATTTAAATAATTCTTTCATTTTATCAACTGTTTTATATTTTGGATCATCTACAACATTAATAATGAGATTGGAAGAACCATTTAGGTATTTCTGCAACCACTCCATCTTTTCTTTGCCATTCACTATAACTGTCATATTTGTGGAACCAATATACACATTTAAAAACGCAGATATTTCTTCTGGTTTAAGTTTAGCGTGGTAGGCATCATTGCATCATCAACATTTTCACCCCAAAAATTATTTTCGATTCCATGTATATTATTAGTTGTATAATTGATAAAACTTTGTACCTTGTCACTAAATTCTCCCACATTTATTGGTAATTTCACTAATCTGTGCACATGTTCCTTGGTTAATGAATTGTAAATAGCTATTTCCTGACACATAAATGGTAAAACATCATACTGGAACCCTTGAACATCAACAAAAAGAATGTTTGTTTTATTTTCAACTGACATTTTTGACTGGTTTGGTATTCTTGTTATAGTTGTTGTTTTCTTCTAACAAAAAAAACTAAAATGGTTGTGTGTGACAGTTTCCTTCAAATTTATACACACACACACACACACACATCGTTTGGAGTGGGGATATATTTAATCAGTTTGTATTTTGACAATACTTGTTAGAGGATTATATTTAAGTTTTTTATCGTGTAAAATCAATACATAGGCACATGTGTCTGCTGGAATATTTTCACTGGTTTCAAATTCCAATCTGATGTCAACAGTGCCATTTTTCAATGTGTCCACTTGATAACAGCAATCTACCACTACTAAAGGTGCAATCTCGATAAATTTTTTAAATGTCAAACAAGGTTGTCCAACATTTCTATAGTAATAGGACTGTTGAAATCTGGCATACATTTCATACAAAATGCTCACTTGTTGTCTATCAAAATGAACATTTAAATTATCGTATGGATAAATTTCCGAATTGAGATAGGCTTTGAAATTGGTTAAGTTACAATGATCAAAGTGACTAATATCCTTTGATAATTGATTTCGTCGTTTCGTTTGAAAACCAAAAATGAGATAACGCGGCTTTTCTAACTGATTAATAGATTTTACATTCCAAGTATGTTGCGTGGATTGTTGCAAAAGCGGATACTCATGCAATTCCCATCCTCGAAATGCCACCGTTAAATCTCTTCCTTTTTCAATTTAACTTAAAAGTTTCAATTTTGCATCATCATCCACTCTAATATGTTCAATTTTCCATGTTATTTTATCGAGACGAATGTTTGGTTTTTCACCTGCCTTATTTGTAGTGACTGAATTGCCATCGGAAAAACTTCGTGTAAGCGTTAATTCTTGTTTAATATTTATGATGATTTTTCGAAAATCTTCAAAAACCCCCATAAGAATTTTTAGAGGAATACAAACATTAAAATGTCCTTTTGATAACATTTTCGGCTTTTCAAGATGATTCCAACCGGCATTGTGATAACGTAAACAGTCTTGTTCTGTAAAACTGACATAACCTTTTAGGAGAGATGTAATACCTGGATTTCTTACACGATCCACAACAGTTCCACCCAATTCATAGCGAATTTCATCAAATAAAAATGCAAAAGCATTATTTGTCAATTCAATGGTATCACTTGCTTTCCCATGTTCATCTACAACAACACCTTCAAGTTCGAGGAAACTTTCAGCTGGATATGTATAAATATCTTGAGTCTGAATAGGAATGCGAATTTCATCGGATTTATTTAAACTTGTATTGGCATAGGGTAAATAACTGTGGTATTCTTTACTGGTAATTGAATTATCACTGATGATTCTTTCACTCACGTTCAAAATATTCATTATTGCTACTATTACTACTACTACTACTACTACTACAACTACTACTAACAATTTCCTTTTTACAAAAACAAACTATAAAGAGTCTTCGTACACCAGATCTAAAATTCAATTTAAATCTGTACCAAAAGTTTGTCTTTTTAATTTTCTTTCTTCGAGCAATTTTTTCTTGCTTAATGTAACAATCTAAATCCCAAAGACTGTAAAAATTTGCGATTTTGTGATGTTAACCGTTTCAAGTTCTTTCGTACACTAGTTTTATCATACATTGTGGTTTTATTTATACTGCTACTACTACTACTATTGTTGTTGTTATCGTTTAGAGGATCAGAGTAATAAAGATGGTAATTGTATCTAAATACCATTTTTTTTCTATGTTGGCACTTCTTTCAGATGAACTCTGACTGTTATCAATTCCCGATTGAAATTAACTAAATCACCCTCTTGATCGGTTATTTTTATAATGATTTCATCCAAATAGTGAGTATTTATAGGTAAATAAATTACATTGGTGGGGGTTTCCACAATTTTATAACCTGGCGGTACAGTTGGATAAAACATGTGTAAAATATGAGACGGTTTATCATTATTGAAGGAATTGGTCACTAAATTACATTCACAACATATAGCATTAACTTTGGTTATATTAATGAGGTAATCGGATACATGAAGTTTTTGTGCTGTCAATGTTCGGTTTTTAAAACCAAGAATAGTATTGATAGAGTAAGGTTTTTCAAAATGAATATCCTTTGTTGATTTTATCTCACACCTTAAAGTATTATAATTTACGCGAATTTTAACTAAATCACTGGCTTCTTTTAAATTAGTAGGACTGTCTCTTTTCTTTTTCTTCTTCGATGGAATAGGAGGATCGTTTAATTTTACAATTTGATTTCTAGCATCATTCTGATTATCATTATTATTATCATCATCATCATCACTGCTCTCATTTTCTACTAATCTTTGTTGTTGTTGTTGTGGTATTGGCTCCTTTTGTTGTTGTTGTTGTTGTAATTTTTTAACACCTCTAAGAGAATCATTTATTGTACGAGAAATATCATTGATCTCGTATGTCCCTTCGGGTATTTCAATTACAGATTCACCAAAATAGAACTTATTGTTTGTTTTGTCAACATTTGGAATCGAGTTGTAGGTAACAAAATTAATTAAACCCAATTCATAATTCTTGGATTCTTGTAATATTATTGGTGGATGCAATTTTAGAGATAACAAAGACTTTCTACCTGATAAGGTAAATATATAACTCATGTTCTCTATTTAAAGGTTAAAATAAAACTAAAATCTATTTATTGTACAATATCTATTTATTTAAAAATTCTAAACATAAATGTCCACAATTAAATGTATTAAATTTCTGATAAATATCATAATTATAAATAATGTCTACTGGTCCATTTGAACGAAAATAGTCGATAACTTCCAAGGGTGGTCGAAGATTGCCAAAACTGTCAAAATATACAACTTTATTTCTAAATTTCTTATAGGCTGTCCAATGTGTCCCATGTCCATTCAGATTATCCAAATTTATTATACCTCTTTCATTGTTGGATTTAATTTTTTTGGTAAGGCATCACGCATAAATACACCACGAAAATGAGGAATACAAAATTGTTTGGCATACATAACCAAATCAATATTGGTTAATGGTCTATTTGGTAAATTTATTAACTGATTCGTGGTTGTAGTGGTGGTGGGTATAAAAAAACACCCAACCCCTTTTTATATGGTTTTAAAAATAGACCTTTACCTAAGGCTATACTTTCCATAGAACGGTTATGACGTTGTGATTCCTCCAATTGTTTTCGAGCAGCTCGTGCATCATTGATGGCTTTTGCTACACCGGCAGCTGCTCCACCCAAAGAGCCTAATGCAGACAGGGCAGCAAATATTGGTATAAGAGGTAAAACACCGCCAACTTTGGGAATTTTAATGACGCGAACACGATTGAAACTTGGTTGTTGTTTGAAATTTTTTTTAATTTGTTTTGCTGCATTCAACGCTACTAAAATAGCATTTCCCAAATTATTGGGTTTAGTTTTTAATATATGTTGTTTAATTTGTTTTAACACTTTTTCAAATTTAACTTTTTTTTTATACCAGCACTTTTTCGTTGTCCTTTTTGTCGTTGTTGTTGTTGTTGTTTATTTTTTCTCAATTTTCGTTGTTTATTTTTTTCAAATTTTCGTTGCTTTGGTTTTTGCTTACGTTTAGTTCTAACCATTTTGACAATTTGCAAGCTACTAAATCAATCGTTGTCTTTTTTCTATACTTATAGTATCAACATCGACATCATTATCATGATCAACCATTTTACGTTTCTTATTGTTCTCATTCTTTAATGATGATGATGATGATGATGACGGTGGATAATGTAATGGTTCATTTAAATCCAATTTTAACATCTTATTTTGACCATTTCTATCATCATCAACATTTCTAGTATCAAGTTTTCTTTTTGCTTTAAGTCTAAATGGTTTTGATAATGGTAAATTAATATTTTCAATATCAATATCCATTGGTTCTGCTTCTTCTTCTTTTTGTTTTTTCACATTTTTTCTCTTTTTTGTGGAATAATTACGAACTTTAGGGTTTTTTTTCTTAGTATTTTTGGTATTGTTTTTATTATTGTTTTTAGTTTTTACCAATGATGATGATGATGATGACGATGATGATTGATTTCTTTTCAATTCTTCAATACTTTTTCGAATATCATTTAATAAGTTCTGTGAAGTACGTTTTACTTTTTCCAATATTGTAAGAAACTTTTTAATACTTTGTTGTTGTTGTTGTTGTTGTATACCCATTCCAAGTTTTACTTTTGCCTTCATTATACCAGCTACTCCCAATGCACTTAGTCTTTCTCCTGTGGACGCGTCTCTCGATCTGAATCGTTTCATTGCATTCTTTGCTAATATATTGTCAGCTTGATGGCGAGATGTTAAATCTTTATTTTGCGAATATGCAATGTCATGAGCACGACAACTTTCATCCAATTGATTCACTCCACGATCACCACGTGATAAACGAGTCTGAAGTTTTGTACCCAGTCCACAAAAATTGTAACCAGGCAAATGCAGTTCAAATGGTAATTTATTTATCATATTGTTTACAAATCCTGAACCTGTATAAAATTTCATGTTGACAATTAATCAACAACTGACTATCAATGATATGTAACATGCTAATATACGTCATTTCTGTTTGAGTTCTCTGTTCTAAGTTATCTATATATACATATCTATTGAAATTATGAAAATTCTAAAACAAAAAACCAGTTTACCTATTGAGAACGCTGATGAGTTCAAACCACAAAATTCGTACAGAAAACATGGAATTTTATTTCCTTTTACAATACGATGTATCATTGTTGGTCCATCAAACTGTGGAAAAACGAATGTTATGATCTCGCTGATAGAACATGAAAATGGATTGAAATTTGAAAATGTTTATGTGTATTCACGTTCGCTCTACCAACCAAAATATTTATATTTAAATGAATTACTGACTCCTATAAAAGGAATAAATTATTATGCATTTAGTGCTAGTGAGAATATTGTGCATCCATCTGAAGCAAAATCCAATTCCATATTTATTTTTGATGATGTGGCATGTGACAATCAAGATATTATTCGAGAGTATTTTAGTATGGGTAGACACAATAATATTGACTCGTTTTATTTGTGTCAAACGTACGCAAAGATTCCCAAACATCTAATACGAGATAATGCCAATGTACTTATTCTCTTCAAACAAGACGATTTAAATTTAAAACATGTTTATAATGATCATGTTGGTTCTGATATGTCATTTGATAAGTTTAAAAATATGTGTTCGTATTGTTGGAAGAAACCATATGGATTTTTAACTATTTTTAAAGATTACAATCTCAACAACGGACGTTATCGACTGGGATTTGATCATTTTATAATAGCATGATATCTCCCAAAATAGCTTAGTCAAGATCCATACTTCATTATAAGCGGATTGTTGTATTTTCAACCTGATTAAACCTGTTTACAACCTGCTTAAACCTGTTTACAACCAGATCAGACCTGTTCCAAACGGATCAGAGGCTGTTTCTAAGCTGTTTAAAAGCTGATTAAAAGCTGATCAACACCTGTTGACTAAGCTGAATAAAAAAAAATATGAAATCTAGTGAAAAAGAACTTAAAAAAAATTTAATTCGTAAACGAAAAAACGTTAAAAATAAACTAAACCTATTAAAACATAGTGAAATTGTACAGGAACAAGTATTTTTGCCCATAACCAAACGTTTACAAAATATTCAAAGTGAATTAAGCACAAAAGCTACAGTTCCAACAGCAGCATCACCACCACCAAAAACTAAAGAACCATCTGAAATAAAAACTGACGATACATCTTTAGAATATCCTTTTCTAGTTGAAAATGAAAATGATGCTGATGATGATGATGATGCAAATAAGACACTAGATACAATAAATGAAACTGATAATGATGATGATGATGATGATGAAAACGAGAATGAAAGTAATTCATCTGTTTTCCAACAACAACAACAATTGGAAGACAAATCCTTAACAAATCTTTTAAAACAATATGATCCATTACCTAGAAAATATATCAGCGATTTGCATCATGATTCTCAAAACAAGTTTGATCACAAATATGGTGTTCGATTTAACGTTGACACTGAGAAATTTCACATTGGTGATTCCAATCTGAATATTGATGGTAAAGATATTATAGTGAAAAACAAACGCTACAAAGGGACTCATGGTCTCTACGAACTACTATTTAAAAAACACCCTACAAATTTCTCCAAAGAGGATGAAACAAACTATAGACAAATTATATTTAAAACAAATGCACATCGTCGCTACTATCAGTCCAATCAACAAGTTGATGGTAGTAGATCAATGAAATATAAAAAAATTATAGCACCTTACATAACGGGAGACGGTTTATACATGAATGTTACTGATCATCCCATAGATTATGTACATTGGGATAATCCTAATGAACTAGTTGATAGATTACGTTTACTGCTAGCCTCTCAACAAGCTGGACACACAGGACACCACAACGAAATCAATTCCATAGTAGAGGAACTAAGAGAAGCTCAAATTATTGAGTAAAAAACAAAACAAAAAAATGAATAAATTTGTTACAGATACAAAACGACAACTTGTTGAAGAAATTCACAAGCCAGCAAGAATCAATTTTAAAAGGCGAAAAATAATTATTAAATCTCTAGATGACCTATTTCAAGCAGATGTAGTTGAAATGATTCCTTATGCTAAAATAAACAATGGTTACAAATATATACTTATTGTTATTAATTGCTTTTCAAAGTTTGTATGGGATTTTCCGTTAAAAAACAAATCAGCTATAGAAGTAAGCAAAAATATGGAAAAAGTTTTTAAAATACAAACTCCACAAAACATTCAAACAGACATGGGTAAAGAATTTTACAATAAAGAATTTGAGAAACTCATAAAGAAATACAATATTAACCACTATAGTGTATTCAGTGAAAAAAAGGCATCCATAGTCGAAAGAGTTAATAGGACTTTAAAAAACTGGATGTGGAAGGAATTTAATATACAAGGAAATTACAAATGGGTTAATTTACTGCGTAAAATTGTTTATAAATATAATCACACAAAACACAGAACCATTAAAATGAAACCAGCAGATGTTACTACCAAAAATGAAAAATTTTTACTTCAAACTGTTTACAACAAAATAAAAATGAGTGATTTAAATGTTAAACTTAAAGTTGGTGACTATGTACGTATTTCTAAAGTAAGAGGTGTTTTCGATAAAAAATACAATCCAAATTGGTCTCCTGAGGTATTTATTATACGCAAAGTTCAGTTAACAAACCCAACGACGTATCTCTTGAAGGATATGCAAAATGAAAACGTACTTGGGGCGTTCTACAAAGAAAAATTACAAAAAACTCTCAATCATAATGTATATTTAGTTGAAAAAATTCTAAAAAGACATAAAGACCAAGTATTCGTTAAATGGTTTGGGTTCACTGATAAGCACAATAGTTGGATTAATAGAACAAACATTATATAAAAACCCACTTTATCCATAGTACATATTTAGTACGTTTGAAACCTCTGAACGGGAAACATGTCTTTAGCATATTTTTTGCTCATAATTTTACCATTTTGTAGTGTTATTGCTGTTGAAAATAACACCTTAAACAAAAACAATAAAACTGAGTATTGTGAATACCTACAAGATGACTATGACGTTCTGTATAATACAAGTTTAAGTCTATACCTACTATGTTCAAAAGAACTTGATAACTATATGAATTTATATGAAACTGAATCAAATCTCAACGAATTATATACAAAAAATATTAAAGAATGTGAAAACAAAGCAGCTAATCTATCATCTTCCATTAATTACACCAATATTCTCAACCTTTCAAGAAAAAACGTTGAATTGGAAGCAAATTTACTTCTTGAAATGAAAAAAACCGATGTATGTGAAACCAAAAAAAGTACAGCCTACACACTACTTGGAGAAACCAAACATGAATTGGCAAATGCAAAAAATAATATCAGTTATTTTCTACTGGACATTAATAAATTAAATCTATCGTTGGATCAATGTAATAACAATTTTATACAAAGCTTAAGGCATCAAAATAAACTCTTTGATAAGCTCAATGCCTGTTTAGAAAGAGAAGAATTACTTCTAGACCAGAAGAATCGATATGTTGTCAAGCTAACCTCCTGCAGAAAACGTAAAAATAAAACAGGCAAAAAAGTATTGTAGCATAACATATTTAATTATTTTTGTAATTTTATTTACCCAATATACCACTCTGATATATAAAATTTTGTTTTATTTTACCCGATATTCCACTCCAATTTATTTTTTCTACCAACTACTTTACAAAACAACAGCCTCTGGTAAATGACGTCATTGTCGATACTTCTTCGGCAATAAGGCCTTTTTGGCTAAAGACTCTTTTGGTCCTTCTTAAGCTACTAGGACACTTCTTTGCCAATAAGGCCTTTTTGGATAGGGATTTTTAGGGACTTCTTCGGTAATAAGGAAAGCCTTTTGGGATAGGGATTTTTCAGGACTTCTTCGGCAATAAGGCCTTTTTGGCAAGGGTTTCAGAAGGATTTCAGGCACTTCTTAGGCTATTACGTCACGTTCTTTGGCAATAAGGCCTTTTTGGCTTGGGTTTCAGGAGGGTTTCAGCACTTCTTCGGATGGTAAAGGGCTGAAAAGGGACAGATGCCATCCGGGTGTCACAGAACCCCGCCCTCTATACTACTTTCCTGTGTTGTTTGTTAGGCAATTTGATAAGTACTTGGACAGGTTATAAAATGGGGACTGTATATTTGAAACAATTGATCTGAGAGGTGTATTTGGTTTGTATAATTTAGGTAACTTATAAATTTTTGGTGCTATAGCGTTATGTATTGTTAATTTTTTACTTTCATCCTCAGTTATATGTTGATTTTTTAATAGTTTTTTTAATTAGTGTGTTATTTTTAGTTTGGAACAATTTTGTAAAGTCACTTTTAAGTTTCTTATAAGTGTTAGTATCATCAAGTAGTTCGCTCATTTTTCTATCATAATCACATGTATTCATAACTACGGTTTTATTACTTTTATCTGGTTTTAGAAGAGTAATTTGAGGGTTATGTTTTACAAATTGTTTTGTTTTATTAATTTGCTTTTGTATTTTAATTTGGAAATTATTAGTTTTAGCTTTATTATGTCTGGTCTTTATTTTGTGATTTGTAATGACATTTACTATTTTAGATCTGATGCTATCTCTTATTTCTTCTGGTTTGATATATATGGGAGAACTTACAATAAACAATAATTATTTCCAGTTCAAAGATAGTTTGTACCAACAATTAGACCGTTGTGCTATGGGTTCACCAATCTCCGCAACAATAGCATAAGTAGTTATGAAATATGTAGAAGAAGAAGTATTGAAAAAACGGGATTTTAATATAATATTTTTTAAACGCTATGTAGATTACTGTTTGGCTGCTGTACCCGAAAACAAAATAGATAGCTTATTACAATATTTTAATAATTTCCACCCAAAACTAAAATTTACATCTGAAATTGAAATGGAACAGAAAATAAACTTTTCGGGCTTAACTATGCACAGAAATAAGACGGATAACAATCTTCATACAAAATGGTACACGAAAGATACTTGGTCGGGCCGGTATTTGAATTTTAACTCCCAACATCCAAACAAACAGAAAAATAGTGTCATAATCGGTTTAGTTGATCGAGCTATAAAGTTATCTTCACCCGAATTTCGCCCAGAAGTGCTAAAAAAAGTAGAAGAGACCCTAATAATGAACCATTTTCCCAAACTACTTATAAAAAAAAATAATTAAACAAAGAACCTTTTTACATTATAACACAAAACGAAAAAAAAAAATTAACAATACCAAAACAGAAAACACTTTCATTGCATTACCGTATGTAAACCAACTATCTGAAAAAATAAAATGTATTTTGGACAAGCATAACATAACGGTATGCCACAGGGCGAACAATTTACTAGGATCATTTTATACGAAATTAAAAAGCAAAGTTCCCACCAAAAAAAGATCTAACGTAACATATGCAATTCCATGCCTAAACTGTTCTAAGAAATACATTGACATGACGACACAATATGTTGAAAATAGAATTAATGGACACAAGTATACTAAAAACGCATCTGCATCCTTACATAAACATGAGCAACTAAGCATGAATTTAATTTAATTTTTAAAACACCCACATTTTAGATAGTGACAGAAATTATCATAAATTAGTCATCAAAGAAATGATACACATAAAAAAAATAAAAATGCTGTAAATGACAAGCAAGATGTCAAAAACTTAAGTCAGATATATTATAATTTGCTATTTTAATTAAAATAAGAAATAATAATCTTTTTTCCTGTTTTTTGCTTTTATAAAAAGAAATCTACCCATATAAATAGCATACCAAGTATGATAATTGAATTTATTTTGTAACCACACACAAAACTACTTTCAAGGTATGTACTATTTTAAAATTTTTACTATTTTAACCTGTTGTATTGTTTTAAATTTTAAACTTTAAGACTGTTGTAAAACCTGTTTTATTTTTATTAATTTTGATTAAATTGAAGATATAAATGTAATGTGTAATTACTGTGATATATGTTTATTAAGAAAAAATTTGTGATTTTGTAGAATTAAAATAAATATACCAGCTCTTTGAAGAAGCCCACTATGTAAAGCGAAACGTCAGAAAAATTGTTGTCCTTTGTTTCTCTAATGGAAAAACCTATACCTAAGAAAATATTATAAAAAAGTATTTTAACAAAAGGTTTAAGATACAAAAATAAATTATACACATATATATATATATATATATATATATATATATATATATATATATATGTATATATATATATATATATATATATATATATATATATATATATATATATATATATATGTATGTATATATATATATATATATATATATATATATATATATATATATATATAAATAATTAAAAGTGATATTTGAAAATTTATCTTGCTTCATTGAAACCAGTGATAAAACAAAAAATAAAACCAGCAAGTTGGTAAAAACGTGGGAAAAACCGATAACATTAAAATCAGCGGAAACTCAAGTAACTAACATTGAAAAAGGTGGTAGAACCAGCAAGACCATAAGAGTATTAACAAATTGAAGTAAATATGGTATAATTTTAACCTTACAGTTGCTATCGTTATAGATTTATTTTTTTACTTTTTGCATATATTTCCATAAATAAGGTATGTTTTTAACCTTACAGTTGCTATCGTTGTCGATTTATATTTTAATTTTTGCATATATTTCTATAAAATAAAATTAGTGTATATAAGAAAATATTTATATAATTTTCTGTTTATTTTATAGGTGTTAAGTGCCTCTGAATGCGTATGTATGTACTCAAAAAAGTGTACACATTTCACTATTTGATACGATTTTATTCTGCTCATTTTAGCCAAATATACTTTTGGTAATAAATATTAGTGTATCTTACAATTTTTACGAATACGTTGATTAATACTCTGTGTATTATTACTCATTTATCCTTGAACTTTATTTGTACTTTTTGGTACCTTATATTCTTGGTTTTTTAGTATACTTAATCATGAGTAATCAACAAAAACTTCTAACTGTCAAACTAGGAAGCGTCAAAACGCAATTAACGCAATTTATCAATTATTTAAACGATTTTGACATAAATCCAGATTATAAAATTTTAGAAACGCGTTTTGAAAGGATTGAACTGAATTTATTAAACGATTTTGACAACTATCAAACTCAGTTGCTCCTTTTGGAGACAGATGATGGTTATAGTTCTGATAGAAGTGAATTTGAGGAAAGGTATTATAGTGCTATCGCTCGTGCAAGATCTTTACTAAATGTCAATCCTCAAAGAAGCACACCGAGTCAGACTAACTTACAGTCTACAAATGACCCTCATAATGTACGTTTACCCCCAATCAATCTTCCTGAATTCGATAGTTCCTTTGACAAATTTTTACAATTTTTCGATACGTTTAAAACTATCATACATGACAGTAAAACTCTTACTCCTACGCAAAAGTTCTATTATTTACAATCTTCATTAGAGGTTGATGCACTTCAGACTATTCAGTCCATACAAATAAGTGATTAAAATTATTTTATTGCATGGAATCTTCTCTGCGAAAGAGACCAGAATCATCGTATAATTATAAACAATCATAAAATCCATTTTTGAAATTCCTTGTCTAAATCGAAAATCCAATGAAGGATTACGTCAGCTATTAGATAATTTAAAAAAAGATATTCGTTCTCTAGAAATGTTAGGGCAGCCTGTAACGTCCTGGGACGCAAGTTTAATTTAATCAATGACTTTAAAACTTGACAACACTACTCGACGTGAATGGGAATATTCTATTAAAGGTTCACAATTAGCAAGTTTTAAGGAATTTACATAATTTCTAAATAAAAAATGCCGAACTTTAGAAACTTTAGAGTCTAACACAAAACAATCAAATCCAAGAGCATCTGTTAATCGTATTTTGTCACATTTTTCTCCTATAAACGCTAAGTGTTATTTTTGTAAAGGAACTCACTAGTTGAATTTATGGAAAACATTTCTCGATCTTTCACCAAATTCGCGTTTAAATGAGGTGAAGAAATTGCACTTGGGTACTAATTGTTTGCGTTCTAACCATACAAATAAAGACTGTAAATCAGACGGTTGCAAGAAATGTAAAAATAAGCACCACACTTTATTATATTTTGAAAGAAACGCTTGGGAATATAAAGATTTAAACGCAAATGCATCAAAGAGGCCTCAATTAACAAAAAATGTTGTGGCACAACCGGAATAACCTCGCGACTACACAGTCACTGGGTTCTCACATGAGACCGATTTTTCTCATGATTTATTATCAACTGCCAATGTTTATATTTATGATAAAAATGGCAAACTCTTTTGTGTCGTGTACTTCTCGATTCAGGATGACAGTCTAACTATATAACCTACGATTTAGTAAAGAAGTTAGATCTTAATATGAACAAAATTAATTTACCCGTGAGCGGCATTAGTCAAAATTTAATTAAAATTAAACATTCTACCGTGACTACTATAAAATCAATTAACAATTCGTTTAGCGCAGAGCTTAATTTTTTAATAATTGAAAAAATAACCGAAAAGTTACCTAGTTTCTACACCTAATACTTTAAATATTCCCGATGGTATCAAACTAGCTCATGACAAGTTTAACAAATCTAAACCTATAAGCTTGTTATTAGGAACAAGTATATTCTATTCCTTATTATGTGTCGGTCAACTTAAATTAGGCCAAAACTTACCCTTATTGCAAAAAAACTTATTTGGATGGGTTATATCAGGGCCTTTACAATTAAACGCCAGTTCTAAAAATACGATTTGCCAATTAAATATTAATAAGCAAAAAATACAACAACAACTTGAAAAATTGTGGCTATTAGAAGAGGGCTTATAACTGCTTCTATATTATCTTAAGAAAAACTAGAATGTGAAGAATACTTCAGTCAGACAACATCGCATGATGCTAATAGCAGATTTATAGTTAGTCTGCCTACTAAAGAAAATATAAATGAGTTGGGTGAATCCAAAGAAAATGCGATTAAACCATTTTATGTTATTGAAAGACGTCTAAATAAAAACTTAATGCGAAAAGATCAATATTTTGATTTTATGAACGAATATATTTCATTAGGTCATATGTCTTTAGTTAATCACTGCGTCCTAAAATATAGTCTACTACAAAGGTAAGAGTTGTGTTAGACGCTTCAGCTAAGACCTCTTCCGATATATTTTTAAATGATGTTCTTAAAATCGGACCGACTATTTACGATGATTTATTTTCAATAATTATGAGATTCAGAACATATTATTATGTTATAAATGATGATATCGAAAAAATGTACCGAATGGTAAATATGAAAAAATCTGACAGAAAACTACAGCGAATTATTTGGCGTTCAAGTTCTGAAGATGAACTTCAAACTTATCAGTTGAACGTTTTTTGCACCAAGTAGCATATGATAACTTAAAGGATTTCCCTGAAGCTTGCAAAATTATTTTGCGTGATTTTTATGTTGATGATTTGATTTTCAGAGTATCAACCGTATCTGATGCCATTCGATTAAAAAAAGGGATAACCAATATTTTAGCCAGCGCAGGATTTATACTTCGCAAATGGGCATCGCATAACAAAAACATTTTGAAATTAAACGAGGATCCTCAAAAACTTCCCTAATTTTTCATTACCGATGATAAGAATATCAAAACATTGGGTATATTCTGGGATCCAAATGAAGATAAATTGCACCATTCTGTAAATGTTTCGGAACACCTCAGCAAAAAATAAGCAAGCGTTTTATTCTAGCGGTTATATCAAGAATATTTGACCCTTTAGATTTGCTTGGTCCTATTGCAATACGAGCAAAATTAATCTTACGAGAATTATGGAAACAAAAGTTAGACTGGGATGAAACTGTCCCGCCTGATTTATTCATTCTTTTTAACCAATTCCATAAGCATCTTCATGAAGTTTATGAAATTCAAATTCCGAAACATATCCATTTAAAAAATTATAATGATATTACATTACATGCATTCTGTGATGTCTCCTTATTTGCGTACGGAGCGTGTGTCTATTTGGTTTCGCGGGATGAAGTTGGAAATTATTATTCTCAACTTTTATGCGCTAAGGCTCAAGTAGCACCAGTAAAAAGTATAACTTTACCTCGATTAGAATTATGTGGAGCATTATTGCTGGCCCAGTTGGTTAAAAGTGTGACAACTGCTCTTAATTTGCCAATGTCTAATCTATATTTTTGGACTAATTTTACAATTGTCCTGTCATGGCTTCGTATTCAACCGCAAAATCTCAAGACATTTGTCTCAAATCGTATTGCGGAAATTCAGTCTTTAACGTGTGTTGAAAGTTGGCGTCAGGTTAAGTCAAATGAGAATCCCGCTGATATAATATCACACGGTGCAAATCCCAGTGATTTGACCGAACCTAGCATATGTTGGTCAGGTTCTGATTGGCTAAGGCTAGATTCTCGTTGTTGGCCTAACGCCATTGATATAAGCGTTTCTGTAGTTCTTGAACATAGGAAAAATACTACCTTAAATTTCTTATCTGTAACAGATTTTAACATTTTAGAGACATTTTCGTCTCTGTCTAAATTAAAACGTGTCATGTCTTATTGCTTACGATTTATAAAAAACACGAGATTTAAAGATAATAAGATTCATGGTCCTTTATCAATTGATGGACTGAACTAGTCAGTAATAACATTAGTTTATATTGCGCCAACTCAAGATTTTGCATGTGATATCCGCGATCTTCAAATTTCAAATTTGTTAAATCGAAAAGTAGGTTGGTTAACTTCTTTAGATCCGTTTTTGAATGAAGATGTTATTAGAGTTAGCGGACGACTCAAAAATTCTAATTTAACCTATGAAAGCAAACATCCTTTGGTTTTATTTAACAAAAACCGTCTCACTAAATTAATAATTAATTTTGAGCATAAACGTCTAATGCATGCTGGTTCTCAAGCAGTTTTAGCAAGTTTACGATGTCAGTTTTGGATTTTGAATGGTTTAAATACGTACTTGTGTTACTTGTTTTAAAGCTAAACCAAGAATATTATGTCCCAAAACGGGTAACTTCCAGAGTAACAATTAGCAGACCTTTTGCCCTATGTGGTATTGACTTTGCAGGTCCTTTCTTAGTTAAAGATGACAAAACGCGTGCTAAACAAATGGTAAAATGCTATTTATGCGTCTTTATTTGTTTCGCAACAAAGGCTGCACATCCCGAATTAGCGAAGGACATGTCATTAGATGCATTCCTAAATGCATTTAAACGGTTTATTTTTAGGAGGGGAGTACCCACTGAAATTTACTCGGATAATGATAGCGATTTTAAGGCAGCTGCCAATGACTTGCAAATGGTTTATAAATACTTAACCGACAAAAATGACTCCGGAATTCAGAGTTATTTACGTAATAATAATATTAAATGAGTATTCATACCACCAAGGTCACCCCATATTGGCGGTTTATAAGAAGCCTGCGTCAAACGAATCTTAGGAGATGCTCATCTAACGTTCGAACAACTTTATACTGTAATAATTCAAATTGAAGGCATCCTTAATTCTCGACCCATTACTCCTTTATCCAATGATCCCAATAATTTAGAGCCTCTGACTCCATCCCATTTTCTCATTGGGGATATAACATCACTACCACAGCGCAACCTAACCCAAGTAACTCCAAATCGTTTAACAAATACCAAAGATTGCAGCAGATGATTCAGCATTTCTAGTCTCGATGGTAGAATGAATACCTCTCCAAACTCCAGCAAAGGTTCAAGTGGAAGCGGTCTGATTCTGAAACACTGAATGTAGCCAGAATGGTTCTTTTGAAGGAAGATGGGATACCGTCGGTACACTAGCAAATCGGAAGAATAACTGAGATTCATCCAGGTTTAGACAATCAAGTTCGAGTTGTCACGGTTAAAACCGGAAAAGGAATTTTTAAACGTTCATTTTCTAAAGTGCGTCCTCTTTCGGTGGACCAATAAAGTTTTATTTTGTGACTTTAATCTTTCAACAGTACCTCCGTTGCAGTTTGTGTAGTGCGTGCAATATACTATTGAAAACCGTTTTTAACGTTTTTCAAAGGGGGCGGTATGTACGGAACCTGTTCTGTGTAGAGTAACTTTCGATGGTGGGTGAGCCCTGCGATCAACCAGTGTGAACGTTCGCGCAACATAAAAAGATAGAGAGAGAGAGACTTTCATGTAAAACAGCCGATTGTCATTAATCTTGTCTAATTTTTGTTTTTTCCAAGTATAAAAGTATTTTATACAAATAAAAATAAAGCACGAATGGAGATAATAATAAAGGTTTTATTTAAACCCCAACACCCCTTCTATATCGAAAACGGTACATAATACGATTTCCTTTCTGTTCAAAGAGTTTCGAATTTCATGTGTTAATTGTATCAGTGCTGTTTCCGTAGACCTGCCAGCTAGATACGCATGTTGATGAGAGTGCAGTGGCACCTGTTCAAGAGTTTCTGTTCTCCATATTTCTGGTATGTAGTCTAATTCCATTCTATTTTGACTGATACGCATTATATTTGGGAAGCTTTCTTCCTACCTTCGTTGGAGTTGGGCCGGGATTATTCCATTGGCTCCTGGGATTGTAAATGGTCGAAAGGTGTTGATTGTCGATTTTAGACGGCCGCTAATGCATATGTATATAGCCATTGCTATGACTTCTCTAATGGCTCGTTCGTGGTGCTCTATTATGTAGTTCGCTGTACTAGGCTTGCTCCCCGGAAAGTGCATGTTGAGTAAGAGTAATGCTCTTTCCTCCTCGCTCTCGGTGAAGCTGCCGTTCAGCTTCCTAAGTGCCATTGCTGTGTCAAGCCTAACCTTCACCATGACTTTATGTAGCCTCGCTGCAGCAGGTGTAGATTAAATATCTATACAGAATTTCTTGAAACTATAAGCTTTCCTAATTTCTTTCTTGTAGGTTGTAAGTTTCTGAGTGTAGCTCTGCAAAAATTCTCCGTCACGCTTAACCCTGTTGCAGAGTTTACGTATTTCGGATCTTAGCTCTGACAGATGGACATTCCACTATGGTGCATTCCTTTAACGTTTGATTGATTTTAGGGGACAGTTCGATTCGTAAGCTCATTTACTTCTTTCAGGTCATTTTCCAGCTCCAGAGGTTGCGCTAAGCAGTATGAATATGTACTAAGTTTGTTTTCATCTTAGAGCTGTATTTTTCCTAATCTATCTTCCTAGGATTCCTTCTGAAGACTCGCTCAGCAGGTTCGGTTTCTAAACTGAATACGATTATTCTGTAACCTGAAAGTGAAGGTTCATTCAGTATCCCTTAGTTTCTCACTAGGTCTGTTACGCCTGATGCACTTAGTGTAATATCTAATACGTCTAGATCTTCCGACTAAAAAACTTGATGGTAACTGGTAAAGTTTTCCTTTTTCTATTTCAATATATTTGTATACACGTATTAATTCAATATGAAAGCTAGATTGCAGGTTTTAACCACCTTTGTGATTTGATTTTAAGTCATTGGAGCTTCCTTTGATTTTATCATCTTTACAGCTTCTTAAAATAAATATTATGTTTGATTACATCCACAACAGAACTTCTACTTCTATATCTATTTCTTACTAGATTGTACCAACTATTGGTCGTGCAATGCTATTGCCAAGTTCTTTTAAAATTGTGTTACCATAGAATTATCATGATCTAATAGGTAACCAAGGAGATTTAAACTTATACCACATTATTTTTAAGAATATGAAAAAGCTTTGAGAAATCCCTCTTGGTGTGGTATAAAAATTGTATTTTAGGTCATATTTCTGCAAGTTTTGTATTGCCTGCGATCGCGCGATTAAAATATTTTACCGACTTTATTTTAAATGTCATGTCTTAGGTGAGGGGCGTGATGCGCTTAGCGCGTCGAGCGCATTTACTGACTAAACCTTAAATCGGTGCGTTGCTCGATCGCTTGAGACGTTTCGTGTCCTACTTGAGTGGCATGCGGCGGCTAGCGCTACCGGTCTCACCATTGCGGAAATATAAATTGCATTAAAGGTACTGATCAGTCCTACCAAAGATTATTATAGCTAACGCTATATAATGATCTTTGGTCCTACGTAAGCTACGCCGCGTTGACAACGCCTTTGAGGCATCAAAAGCGTTTAAATTATTTGCGCCATTTTTCGCCACTTGATGAATTATTTTCAAAGAGATGGCATTACACAACAGATAAATGATCAATGTTTTAAAGCGCATACTTTGAATAAATAGCATGCCCTTTTTAGTGTTCCGGTATTTGATTGCGGCTATATTGTTAAGTCAATGAAAAATTTAATGGATAGATAGAATGTTAATTATGTTAAAGGGAGTACATTTATGGGAGACTTTCGCTTATACAGGGTGGCCCAAGAAAGCATGTGCTTGATTTATTTTTTTTTTAATGTAACCACCTACATTTTATTTATCGAAAATTGAGTCATATTGCACCTTTTCTTGAATCTTATTTTCTTGCCTTAAAGTGCGACATTGCCAAATTATTAAGTTTTTTTTATAATTTTTGGCCAAAATCAGTATTTCACTTCAACTTTAATACCCACACCAAGGACTTTTACTTTTTAAAATATATTATTGATAAGTCTTAGCTGGGATCATTTTATTTCAAAATAATACAATATTTAGTTTTTATACAGGGTGTCTAAAATTGTAATTAACGTATCGATATTTTCAGTTTCGTTTTATGCCACTTTTTAATGAAAAATTATTATGCTAGTCTTTTCACGCGAAAAGAAATTTAATAATAGAGTATTATCAATTAATAACTACTGAAGCAAAATGATCAGAGTTCAATTGAAAATTAGTAGCGGCGCTAGCCAGCAAATATGCTAAACCGACGTCTATTCCAGAGAATACGGATGGTTTATTCAGGGCTCCATGGCATATATAGCTAGGTTGGATGCTAAAACCTTTCGCGATGCCGTTAGGAACTAGTTTTCGACTTCACTCTCGTAGATGCGTAAGTACAAAAAAAAATACAAGCGCAAATGAGCAAGTGGGTTGTAAATAAATAATAATAATAAAGAACTTTAATTGAATGTCTACCTGTGTTGCTAGCATAAAGCTGGATATGCTAAAAATTAAATTATCCAGTTTAAATAAACATACAATTTTCAAATTCAAATGATTACAAAGTTTTGATATTAAAGAAATACAAATTAATTTATTATTGAAACCTAATATTATATAATTATTAAACTGTGAAATGAATTAAAGCATGAAAAAAAATAAAAATTAACAAGAAATTGAGAATTCAATATTTTAATAACAATTACCGAACTGAATTAAAGAATTTGGCTACAGCATATTTTAAGACGATTAAAGAGAGGGTGTAATAAGATTTGAAATTCCATTAAATAATATAGGTTGTTACATTTAAAACAATAAAAATTGTGCACCACGCTTATTAGATACACTCTATGTAATGTCAATCATGTTTAAAATGTACTCCTTATACCCCATTATTATTCCACCTATCAAATTTTTCATCGATCTAACAATATAGCTGCAATCGAATACCAGTGTATTAGATGGACATCATGTATAATATTTTTATTTATTATTCACATAGATTGGCACGATATAGACACTGGTTAGCTGATAGTTAAACGTGCCTTCTTCCTTCTTATTGCTGGGTTTGTGAAAATCATCGAGCATATACTACTGGACCTAGCATACAGGCGCGCGGTACCGTGAATAGTTCAAGAGAAAGAGAAGAAAATAAGTACTTGAATTACTATCTCTTTCCAGCTGCACGAAATTAACTAATTAAAACAAGCCACCTTCAGGTGCAACCTAAATATGAATTGTAAACATTACATGTCCAAGGTGATTGTGGCTCAGTTGATAAAGCGTTCGACTTTATCCCCCGAATTCATTAACATAATTTACCTTTAAAACGGTTCTAAATTGACAGCAGAGTGTTTAAACTGACAATAGCAACAATAAGTTAAACAAGTTTTAAATCTTAAAAATACAAGCATAAAAAAAACATTTTCTGAACCGGCAAAAATGGAGAATTTCATTTATTTTCAGGATAAAACTATTTCTTTTACATATTTCAAGGCTTTATCACTAAGTGTTTATTCTTAATATACCTATATTAGCATATATTTGTTCACATTTATAATATGGATTTTGACAATATCATATGCAAAACAAAACTGACCGACTAGAAGATCTATTTTTTATGGCAACTAGATCCGGTTTAAGTGTTAAACCTTCTAAGTGAACTCGGCTCGGATTTATTATTTTTCGTTTTATTCCTTTGCAAATAAATAAAGTACAGATATTAAATGTTAAAAAAGGGGTTTGAAATAATAACATCAGAAATAATTTTAAAATATTTGATTGATTTTAAAATAAAATCGTCTTTCGATATAGTCTATGTATATTTTTAATTTTCTCAATTTTATTTCTCAGGTTATAGTTAATCCCTAACCAAGATATTTAATTATTATAAATCTTGTCATTTTAGCTCTATATTTATGGCTATTTCTGCTATATTCTACGGCCAATTTGGCTAACAATCGGACAAATATCCTAAAACTCACTTTCGCGTCCTTAGTTGCAGTTTCTGAAAATTTTCTTAATAATAAGGCAAAAAAAATTATATCTTTGCAGGGCTGAATTAAACCACCACGATTACCATTTTTGATTTATTACTTAAAAAATTAAAAGAAAAGAATCCAAGCACATAATTAAAATCCGTACTTATTGCTAATGCTAACAACAAATTCAAAACGCCTTACTGACTGAAGAACCACTTGCATCCTCGCCACCTGAAACGCCAGATCCGTGTTGAAACCCATATCTAGAACACTTCCGCGATTACTGCACACATAGAACACTTTTGCCGCAAAAACGAAGAAGACGCAGTATTCGCACAAAAGTCTTTTCCGAATTTGTCACGTTACATCGCTCACCTAGGAAACACGGTTATTGAGTGATATTGTCAAATAAAGATATAATACACCAAAATATATTAATTTATTAAATATTTTGAACATAAATTTATTAAATATTATTTTTCTTATATTTTTCCTCATATTGAAAAAGTTATCTCAATCATATTAATTGTAATATATGTGCACGTTGGTTATATTTTTTTATTCTCTGCCGAGAAAAGGACATCTTCAATCGCTTAAGAAATTCCGAGGCTCAGAAGAAAAAATCTTTTTCTAATTTCACATGATTTACTGTCATTGTTGTAAACTGGGTAAAAAAATATTTCCAATTGGATTGGAAACTTATTTAATTTAGATATAGGGAATAGACAATAACAAATAATAAAAATATACAAAATATTTTTTTTCTAACTAACTCACTTTGTTTTTGGGTGAGCTTTATAAAGGGGTATTTATCTAAGCGCGAACCGGACGAGGCAAGGCGAGGCGGAATAAGCATAAGTATAAGGACATGTGATCGAGGAGCAGCAAACTGTTTAAGAAGACGGTTCAATTTTTCATATTTTATTTTTTGATACTTAAATTTGAACATATTAAAATATTTATAAATTATTTGAATAAAGTAATAGACGAAATGTGTAGTGTAACTTGCAATGTTTCTTAAGTCAAAAATAAATCTAAGTTATTGTAAGCCGCACATAGGAGGTGAGAATTATCCAATATTAATTTTGAATTAAACTAGCCCCAACAAAAATTCAGTTTGCCTTACTAAATCAATCATCTTGAACTTAGGAAATTTAATTCAGATTTGTCTCGGCACTCAGATTTTAAAAGAATTTGAAAAATGTAACTTTTATAGGCCGTCATATTTTATCGACCAAATTGAAGTTGAAGAAATTAATTTTAAATCCATAATTTACGTCCTTGAAAAACTCTCTAATCCCAGTTACCCTTCCTTATAGCCATAATATGCATTTCTGGAGTAATTGGCCGCCATTGGGATCCCCCATTTTGAGTTTTGATATTTTGATGCCAAATACTACGATCTGAGCTCTAAACGAAATATTTTGCAGTAACAAAAATCTGTATGAAATGTTTTCTCTGCGTTTTCAAAAGTTTGTTCTTTGGAAGCGCCATATTGAATCCGCCATCTCGATTTTTCACAAAAGGCTACGGTTTAAAAAAAACTACATAGTATAGATTCAAAATGAGCCCTTATGGAACTTTCTACGTTGCTTCAAATTTTAGACAGTGGGGGTGATATATATATATATATATATATATATATATATATATATATATATATATATATAAATGTATGGTAACTTCTTTGGATTAGGTTTCAAAAATTAATACTACTGACCAGTGAATAAATACATTTCATAATTGGAAGGTTATAAAATTATAAAAAGTAACGCGATTGTTTTTTTTTTTTTAATTTAAAATAAAAGATTAGTGAAATTTGGAAATGCCAATTTATGAAATAATATGTTTTTATGTTTTCCTCTATGTGACAATATATATATATATATATATATATATATATATATATATATATATATATATATAAAAGTATGGTAACTTCTTTAGATTAGGTTTCAAAAATTAATACTACTATTCTATGCTTGACGTTTCGCCCAACGTAGTGGACTTTTTCAAAAGTATAATCTAAAATAAAAACAAAATACAACTAACATGGTCACAAACGCACGCTCACAAGACTTAGAATTAACACTCAAACGGTACAATATTAATTAAAAATATCAATTTATAAAATAATGTGAAATTAAAATCAAAAATTAAAATTAAAAATTACAAATTAATCCCAGATAAGCATCTCAATTTACCTTGGCCCTGTTTCTTAGTGAAGTATTTGACGATTCCTTCAGTTACTATCAACTTAATATTTTTTTTATTTGGAAACATTTTTACTCAGTTTTTTCTCATTTTTAAATAAATTTTTATCGATATTGACTATACAGTGTGTTGCAAACAATAAGGGCTACAATGGGTAGTTTAGTTTATTAGGTTAAAATATATTTGGCTCAGGTTTTTGATATCTTGTTTGTCATTGATTGCTTGTTTTTCTATTTTTATATGTAGGATTTCCTTTATTTGAAGTATATAGTAGTTTCTTTCCTGGGTTAGAATTTTTGTGTTTGAAAAATCAAATTCATGTTTAAAATTTGTCTCGTGTTTGTGTAATGCTGTTGTTGCGTTTTTTGTGTATTTATGTCCGTTCAATCTGCTGTCTAGATATTGTGTTGTCATTTCAATATATTTTTGTGGACAATTTAGACATGGTACGGAATAGATAATGTTAGATTTCTTTTTATGGGTCCACAAATTCCTAATGAGATTGGTCAAGTTTTAGCCATGGAAGATAAGTTGTCTCTTCAAATAAGTCATGAAAACGAATTACCGATTACGGAATACATTGCATGCGTAGAATCAGCTATTTATAATAAACCCGATGACATCAAAGGTTCAATCCGGGCTAATATAGTCAATGCTACGACAAATCATAAAATAAAAACCAGACACAAGAATATTAAATCTAATCAGTTTCAACAAAAAATCTAAAAACAACTTAAAAAAACAAACTATTTATCCGTGACAATCCTCAAATAATAATTCTGAAACCTGACAAAAGCAACAAAACAGTTATAATGAACACCACTGATTATAATAAGAAAATGGACGATTTCTTAAAAGAATCAAGAACATACAAAAAGTTAGGACACGACCCAACCAACATATTTCAAAATAAAAATAACCCATTAATCAAGAAACTTTTGTCTAAAAAACTCATAACAGATACAGAAACAAAAAATTTAACAATACACAACGGGGTTTCACCAAAAATATATGGTTTACCCAAACTACATAAACCTGGTGTTCCTCTAAGACCAGTACTATCGAGTATACAATCACCATTTTACAAATTATCGAAATATCTTTGCAACTGCTTATCGAATATAACTGGAAAAAACAATTATTATATAAAAGACTCTTTTACTTTTAAAAAATTTATTAACGAAACAAGTATTTCAGACAACTATAAATTAATCTCACTAGATGTCGTCTCGTTATATAAAAATATTCCCAATGACCTACTAACAGATATAATAAAAGCAAAGTGGGATAACTTAAAAAACTTTACCACTTTAAACCTAGAAACCTTCACTGAAGCCATAAATTTGACACTAACCAATAATTACTTTCAATATCAAGATACATACTATCAGCAGCTTGATGGTTGTGCAATGGGCTCACCAATATCAACCACAGTAGCACAGTTGGTCATGGAATATCTGGAAGAAAATGTCATAGAAAAACTTAATATACCGATTCAATTTTTCAAGAGGTACGTTGACGACTGTCTAGCAGCTGTCCCCGAAAAAATTTACATCAGATGAGGAACAAAATGGAAAAATAAATTTCCTTGACCTCACATTAGTTCGAAATTATGAAAATAAAAAGATTGAGACGATGTGGTACACAAAAGATACATGGTCGGGACGCTACCTTTACTAGCAATCACATCATCCGAAATCCCAAAAGATCAGCGTAATAATAGGTTTAGCTGATAGAGCTTTAGCCCTAACTTCTCCGAAATATCGTCAAGAAGCTTTAAAGAAAGTCAGACAAATCCTAAGTGATAACAATTTCACCGAAAAACGCACAAACAGAATAATAAAACAACAAACTCACAAACTGTATAATAAGAACATCTTTACACAAAATAATAATAATAACAATCCAAAAAGATGTTGGAATACCATACATAAATTCATTCTCAGACAAAGTTATACACATCCTCAAACAGCACGATATTATAGTTTGCCACAAAACATAAAACCCTTGTCACTACTATTTACAAAGCTAAAAAGTAAGGTAACCCATAAAAAGAAATCTAACATTATCTATTCCGTACCATGTCTAAATTGTCCACAAAAATATATTGGAATGACAACACAATATCTAGATAGCAAATTGAACGGACATAAATACACAAAAAACGCAACGACAGCGTTACACAAACACGAGACAAATTTTAAACATAAACTTGATTTTTCAAACACAAAGATTCTAACCCAGGAAAGAAACTACCATAAACTTCAAATAAAGGAAATGCTACATATAAAAAAGAAAAACAAGCAATCAATGACAAACAAGATATCAAAAACCTGAGCCAAATATATTTTAACCTAATAAACTAAACCACCTATTGTAGCCCTTATTGTTTGCAACACACTGTATAGTCAATATCGATAAAATTTATTTAAAAATGAGAAAAAACTGAGTATAAATGTTTCCAAATAAAAAAAAAATTAAGTTGATAGTAACTGAAGGAATCGTCAAATACTTCACTAAGAAACATGGCCAAGGTAAATTGAGGTGCGTATCTAGGATTAATTTGTAATTTTTAATATTAACTTTTGATTTTTAATTTCACATTATTTTATTAACTGATATTTTTAATTAATATTGTACCGTCAAGCACAGAATAGTAGTATTAATTTTTGAAACCTAATCCAAAGAAGTTACCATATACATTTATATAGAATGTTGGTTTAGGAAAAATTTTAGCAAATTAAATGCATATATATATATATATATATATATATATATATATATATATATATATATATATATATATATACTTCATTCTATACACGGAGCTGCATATAGCTGTACGTTTGCTGAATGTGATTTCAGCACTACAACGGCATAATGTGGATATATCCACTGCTCTCACATGGAGAAATCCGTGAAAGCCTTATAAACATATATACGCCATCCGGCGGGAGGTCGGCGAAGTCGCGTTCAGTATTTGCATGCTTCCTTTCGATCTGTCCTTTGCACAGCCAGGTGCATGTCGGTACCCTGATGTGTCTAGTAGAGACGAAACATGTATCTCTGCTGTATCACTGTGGCGGGGAGGGTAAGTTTTGACTTTCTTCT
Source organism: Diaprepes abbreviatus (assembly GCA_034092305.1). Lineage (NCBI taxonomy): Eukaryota > Metazoa > Arthropoda > Insecta > Coleoptera > Curculionidae > Diaprepes > Diaprepes abbreviatus. The sequence continues at coordinate 3,121,448 of JASJET010000103.1, forward strand.
CGGTATGGTGGTACAGGTAGGCCATCATCTCGATGGTGGTGGAATAGGATAAATTGCGTTTTCTAAGAATTTGTTCTAACTGTGCATAAGATGGAGGGAAGTTTGCATTTACTGTTCGTATTTTATTTCATATATATATATATATATATATATATATATATATATATATATATATATATATATAGAGATATATATATATATGAACCTGAACCTCTCAGTCTCAGTTCCAGTCTCAGTCTTAGTCTCAGTCCCAGTTTCAGTCTCATTCTCAGTCTCATTCTCAGTCTCATTCTCAGTCTCATTCTCAGTCTCATTCTCAGTCTCATTCTCAGTCTCATTCTCAGTCTCATTCTCAGTCTCATTCTCAGTCTCATTCTCAGTCTCATTCTCAGTCTCATTCTCAGTCTCATTCTCAGTCTCATTCTCAGTCTCATTCTCAGCCTCATTCTCAGCCTCATTCTCAGCCTCATTCTCAGTCTCATTCTCAGTCTCAGTCTCAGTCTCATTCTCAGTCTCATTCTCATTCTCAGTCTCATTCTCATTCTCATTCTCATTCTCAGTCTCAGTCTCAACCTTAACTATAAGCTGAATCTAAGTCTGAATCTAAATCTAAATCTGAATCTGAGTCTGAATCTAAATCTAGGAAAGCTAGTTTCTAATATTATTCATGTGTCTTTGTTCGAAGGTTTTCAATTTTGACCAGAATTATTCATTTCGTAGCCGCAACATGGCTATTATTCCTGACTAATACCACTAAACCTCAAATAAGATTTTTGCTGAAAAATTCCATCCAATACCAGCGACTTAATGTAGATGTTAAATTTTCATGGATTTTTATCTCAACAGATCTTACACCAACAGCGATATATCTACTAGATATAAATATTTTTTAATTAAAAGTTTGTGTGAGCTCATGAATAGAAATAAAAATATCCTCCTGACTCTTACACAGAGTGCGGCATTTATCTTGAAGCAACGGAATATCTCAGTGGGATCAAATTTATTCGAAATATGTTTTGTACAAAAATTATAGGATGGCGATGGAGCTAACTAGTAGTGATCTTGAAAATGATTTTGGCATTGCTCTTCAAGGTCATTTAAAGGGAAACTTTAGAATTTTAAATATAGCCTCCAATTTCAACCCCGGGAATAAAAAGGGCAAAAAATTTTACTATCGGATATGACCTTGACCTCAAGTTAAAGGAAACATCAAGGTCATTTCAAGGTCAAAATAAAAAAGGTTGCAATATTTCGTGAAATGTTTCGCACAAAAGTTGTTGGGTGACATGGGGGCTAAGTGGCAGTGACCTTAAAAACAACCTTGAACTTGTCTTTCAAGGTCATTTGGTGTGGAATAGTTGATGACAAGCTTATGGGTCCATACTTTCTTGAAGGTAATTTAAACGGCACAAAAATTCGTGATATTTTAGAAAATCTATTTCTATTTTTGCTTGAAGCTGTACCCTTAGATACAAGGCAACAAATGTGGTTTCAATACGATGGATGTCGTATTATTCTTAATTAGCCAGTCAAGTGTTGGATCGCAAATCAACAGACTGTGGAATGGTAGAGGAGATCCAGTAAATTGACCCGTTAGATTGATAGACCTTACGTCACCAGATTTGTGTTTAAGGGATTATTTGAAGAGCGAAGTTTATAAAGATGTGCTAACAACTCGTAAAAACATGAAGCGGCGACTCAGAGATGCTTGTGCTAAAATAATACCTGAAATGTTCCGCAGTTGTGTGCAATCTTTTGAAATGCGGGTCAATAAGTGTATTAAGGTTGAAGGTAATCATTTGAGCACTTATTGAAGTAAATTTTTATTAAACCTTTAACATGATCATACAAAATGATGAGGAGCGAGGGGACTCATAGAACACAAGCACCCCGCTGGTGAGAGGCGAGGGGACTCACCGAAAACAAGCACCCCGATAGTGAGAGGCAAGGGGACTTATCGAAAACAAGCACCCCGAAATGAACAAAATATACTACGTCCACGTCGTCATCCCTAGGTTGTGCTAAAAGTAGTTTATCATACACATAGTCGTACTAAGTACAGTTCTGAACGACTGTATTTCTTCAAATGGCCCTGCAATCTCACAGTTTTAGTATGAAACATTTTATAAAATAATGACGTTGAAGATCTTCGTTTTACGTTGAAATGATCTTGATATTAGACTTTAACCTTGATGTCAATGTAATATATAATGATTAAATTACTGTGAAATTGATCGGTCTTTCCATTTCCGGGAGTCAAATTGGCGGTTCATTTTAAAAATTTTGAAATTCAGCTTCACATGACCTCAAAGGTCAAGGTAATTTTCAAAGTTACAACCACTTATTCCCTGTACCACCTAACAACTTTTGTACGAAACATTTCACGAAATACGGCAACCTTTTTGTTTTGACCTTGAAAGGGCCTTGATATTTGACTTTCACCTTGAAGTTAAGATCATATTCGATAATAGAATTTCTCGCCCTTTTCATTCCTGGGGTCGAAATTGGGGAATCCTATTTAAACCTCTGAAGTTGACCTTCAAATGACCTTGAAGAGCAATATCATTTTCAAGGTCACTACTAGTTAGCCCCCCTACCATCCTATAATTTTTGTATAAAACATTTTTCGAAAAAATGTGATCTAAGATATTCCATTGTCTCAGAATAAATGCAGCAACCTGTACATATAAATCACCAAAAAAGTGTATATTTTGTACAATAACTATGCCTGACCCCTATAGAAATATTTTTTCTTATATTTTTTTAAATTTTTTAAATAATGTATTTAGATTCTTCCGAGAAATAATAAGTCCTCATTTCATATTCAAAAATATTATTTTGCTCAAATTATTGCAAATAGAAACACATTGTGAAGGACGATCTTTATAACAACAAATCTCGCGACAAACCATCATCGTAAAAACAAAAGTTTAATTTAGCGGTCTATCTTTATCCTTGCTTGAGGATGAACAAATTTGTAGAGGGTCAAAGTACATAATACTACTTGATACCCATCACATCTATCTTTCTCCATTTTCTATTGTGATTCCTTCCATATTTATCCATTCTTGACCGCCTTTTTGTCTCCGTGCTCCACTTTGCACTCCTCCCGAGAGCTATTTGTCTTCTGTTTAATCTTTAACGGGTCGCGCCACTTATCCCATTTTTATTTTGTCACTTTTCTTTCTGTTTGTTTTCCTTCTTACTTCTGAGCGATACGATTAGTTATACGTACTGTAACAAAGATTCAACGGCAATAAATTTCTGCCCTACATATTCTATTTTAAATTTTGTTTGGATACGTAACAAGAGCAGTAATAGTTTAACAGTCTGGCTTATTTATAAGTGTGTAAACTTAATGTAAGAAAATATGACAGATTAAATTTGACCGACTGTTCTCAATTCACTTGTGATGTAGCCAAATCAATTGAAATGTATGTATACAAATAAAAAAATTAATTTGAAAAATGAGCCAAGTTCTTTAGTATTTTAGTTTGGTTCGCTGACAAAAACTTTAGTTCATAATGAGTACCCAGTTCCATTCTACAAGGAAAAATACCGCCTAAACTTTCGTCACTTCGAAGTTCTTAAATTCATCAGGAATTATTTTGGCTTTAACGAATATAAATAAAAAATATATCTGTTACTAATAACTTTCATAGGGCAAGTTTTCCATTTTTATAAGTTTAAAATGACACAATATGGAGACTTGAAATGAAGTAACTTTAATTACTTGTGAATAAAAATCGCAAAAGTTTAAAGGTATTCTTTTAGTTTGGATCAGAACTTAGTCCTTATTTTGTTAACCTTCCTTTTTTGACATTTGATAGTTCGTCTTATATCTTTCAAATTTATCAAGCTTGCTTAAGTATTTTAAGAAGTTTCTGCCCACAAAGTTAATTTAATTTATTTTCACGTGAAGGCAAAGGTGTTTGGTAACCATTCCATGCATACTAGGAAAATTGTAATTTGCCTTCATTTGTGACCTTAGGTCTAACATTCTATCAAATTTCATTGTTCTAGATTAACAGACTGGACACAATAGGTTTTAATGAGTCATTGCGTGCGGGAATTAGTATTTAAATAAGCTACTTTTGTGAGCTCTTCAACTCATCGAAATCCAAATATGTAATTTTTACAAGGATACGTGGATAGGAATCAGCACAAAGACAAAGTAAAGGTTGTGGAATTTGTCGGGCACACTACCATGTGCTTATATTACGTAGATGAAGATTAAAAATCTATAAAAATGTGTTTAAACGATAGTTTGTGTAATAGTACTGGTGGGTGTTCCTCGTTTCTCAATTTTTAGTCTATCGCAAGGAATTCTATTGAATTTTTTTCTTTTTCTACCATTCCCACTTGGCGATTCCTATGGAATATTCCTCCCTTTTTCTAATCTTATTACCTATTCAAAGAAAAAAATGGTCCAATTACGGATGTTTTAAAGAATACGATATTTCACGTAACAAAGTAAGTAGATGTCCAAGGTACATTACCTTTAGTATTGTAGAGTCTCCCTCTCTCTCTCTCTCTCTCCCTCTCTCTTTGTAATATAATTTTGAAGAAATAGAAGTTGACCTCTCAAACTCAAAATAGTAACGTCTTACGATGATCAAAAATTTCTTTTGCTTTAACCAACTTCCTAGCTTCTTACAGTGACGAAAATACATAGTTTTACCACTTAAAATAGACACCCTATATGTATATATATATATATATATATATATATATATATATATATATATATATATATATATATATATCAACACACAAAACTTTAATAATCTATGCATAAAACTTTGGAATCGGCAACAGGCATAGCTGTTTTGCAAATATAAAAAATTTTCCATGTTTACCAGTTTGGAAACGAATGAAACAGGCAGTCAAATCCCATTAGTAATTCTGATATTGAAATAGGATCATCAGCGAAACTTAAATTATTAATGGTTTCAACATTGATTTTCTTTGAATGGTCATTTTCTGCTAATGTTTTTTGAATATTGCTTCTGAATATACATTAAACAGAGCCGGAGAGAGAACGCAACTGTGTCTGACCCCCTCTTCCTGAAAGACTTAAATATGATCGGAGTCAATGTCAGCGCCCGGGTAAGTTTAGACACTCTGAATAGATGTTCTAAATCTTATATTCATCAATAGTACAAAGTCAGTTTGGTTACAAACTATGTTGTTTTAATTATATTGTGAAATCCGGGTGTATAACCTCCTGTTAGGTAGCTCGATGCTTATGTTTAAAGGCTTTTAATCTATCTGTATCATTTTTCCGACACCGGTACAAAATTTGTTAGCAAAGTTGCTATTCAGTAGTATTCTAATACCATAGTAGTCTGTATTCGTTGATGTACCTGAATAATACAATGTTTTTCTCTCCATTGAACTAAACCTGATCCTATCTATCTGGTTTAACTGATTTCAAATATATTGCGTTTTCGCCGAGTTATTTCTATGTATGTATTTGCCGGTTTTCCCTGTGCGAAGAATATTCTTACATTACATGTACCTAACTTAATATCTATATTTTAAGTTTTTCGCTTGAGAAATCTTAACCACTTCCTGATCATTAAAGGTAAGCCAAGGACAGAGGGCCATTATTTTCTTTTGTGTATTAACTTGGTTACGGCTATAAAAATTATTAATTGTAAAAAAAATTCTCAAAATCCAAAGATTGTCATATGAATTGCAAGAAGGAATTATTAATTCACCAAGTATGTACAGGAAATATTGACAACAAATACATTACAATGAATAAATGTCGTAATAAAATTTTGATTAGAATTAGAACGTATTTTTTTAGTATTATATCTGCAAAAGAAAAATTTTATAAGAATTAAATATGTACCTGTTTGTATTATTGTAAGTAATTGTCTTAGGTCTTTTTGAAATTAGAGATGAAAACATTTTTAAAATAGAAATAATATTTTTACGCACCAAATAAATAATGCCGATTTAAAAAGTATTCCCTATGATGAGTAAAAAGGTCAAGAAATGGAATTGAATTATACTCAAATGATATATCCTTTCAAAACAAGAAATAAATAATCCAAGTGCATACTTAAAAAAGAGAAGTTGGCCTATCAAACTCAAAATAGTCACGTCTTATAATGATGGGTCGTTTCATAGGTAGAAAAAATTATGAAAACTGAAAATTTCTTCTGCTTTAACCAACTTTATAAATTCCATATGCATATACGCACACACATATATATCTATATATATATATATATATATATATATATATATATATATATATATATATATATATATATATATTGTTTGGAATCCGTTAATATATAGTTCGGTTTTACCAGTATGAATCGAATTTTGCATGTTTTTTGGTGTTTTTAAGAATTTTCTTTCGACAAATACTATCATTATGTAAATAGTAAAACAATAATCTGATAAAGCATGGAAGATTATATAGGTTTATACTAAAATTAATTATGTATACAGCCGGTAGGCCAAAAAATACATAATTTTTTCGTAAATCAAAATTAACCCTAGGGCAAACGTCCGAACGTCCTTTCTAAACACGCAAGAATTTTATACATAAATATTTTTCTTTATGAACACTCTTTTGATAACTTAATCTTGGTTTATTAACCACCATTTGCGTATAGTTTGTCTAGTTAAATCACGCAAATAATACGCTTTTATATAAATCTTTATTTATTTAATATGAAAATGTGTTTTTGATTAGTAAAAATCAAATTTTATTTTAAATAATTCTGACAAATATAATGTTCGCCAGAAAAATAATATTTTGTTTATATAAGCCATCAATCCATAATAATTTGATATACAAACAAATCGAAAATTTAAACCAATTCCTCTTTTAAACACCCTGCTGTTAATTTTGTTACCAATAGGGACTTATCATATGCTGAATAGTATTAAAATTTCATAAAAATAAATAAGAGTAACCTTTTATACTGCTCAAAAGAGTTTATTCATATATTTTTTGTATCTAAGCTTACTCCAAACTCTTTACCCAAAAACGTTATTTCCTAATTTAAGCAAGACTCCTCCATAAATTTTTACGAGTAACTGAAAACAAATCATTGACTCTCACGAAAAATTATGCTTTACAGAGGTTCCCAAACTAATTTGTCGTTTAGACTATGAGTCAATTTTTTTACTGAATATTTGCAATTTTATCAACTTAAATGTGTTTTCGGCAGTTGAAGTCTTAGTCTGGTGATCGAACGCACAGCGCGTCGAATCGAAAATAATATGAAAAATGTCAATGTAACAATAGATATTCGTATTAATAATAAACAATTTACACAAGTTCGTGCAAGTTTGCGCCGCCTTTCTTGCCGATCTGGTTCAAGTCTAGACGTGTTTGCTATCGCACATATGAGCGCAGTGGGTCGCTATCAAATGCATAAGTGATTATAAGATACAATTAGTGTGCCCACAAAGCGAATAGTCATTTTCACAATAATTTAATGAAATCTATTGAATTAAAATATAAGTAGGTAATTTCTTTGTCTATTCTATTATAAGTATTATATAAGTACCTAGTCAAATTTTTGTCAGGTACATTATGGAAGGCCTAAATTTTGGTGCTAATCTGTCGAAATGGAGTCCAGTTTCGTAGAGCGCCATTTATATCTCATGCACAACCATTTTTTTCCCGTTGACATAGGCCCCTTACAGGTTACAGTTGATTCCTTTCGATCCATATAGGCCACTTCGGAGTTGTCTACGGTTCACAAAGTTTTAAATCTATATTCAGCTTTTATTCCGTTTCTTGTGCTACAGTGTGTTTGTCTAGTTTACAAGTATGTTTTATAAATTTAAAATTCTGTCTCTACTTCAAAAAAGTGACAAATAAATATGTAAATCTAAGATTATCAAATTAATTACAATACAAAACAGTATTTTTCAGTGTTTAATTAAATATTAGTTTTCAGTTGGTTTCATTTTTGAATTTTATAAATTATTTTATTATTTTTAATTTCAATTAATCCTTAAAGTGAGGAAGCTTTACAAGAAATTTTAAACGAAGTTGAAAACAAGAAAAAATTACACCGAAATAATGGAAGAAAGAAATACTCAATAAATAAAGTTCAGCAATCAACATTTTTTTGTTTTTTTAGTTTACCACAGTAGTTTGCCGTACAATCGGACATGGGTCACTTGATACAACTCAATAACACCACTTATAATCACTCAAAACAAAATTAACCTGACAAATTTATTGTGTCAGCAGACATTTAAACTTCATGATACTATCTTTTTTCTTTACAAGTTAGAGAATATGAAAAATAGCTATTTTAACATCAATTTATTGAAATGAAATAGTCTAAGAAATGTATGTTCCACAACGACAAATATTGCACGTTTTTTTTTTATTTTTCAACATATCTCTAATAGTGTTCTTTAGATTTAGTAGATATAGGTCGCCTTATTTTTTTCCCACTTACATACTATAGAAACATATAGCTTTGTATGTTTCTTATTTTCCTTGGTGAGGACACTGTCAAATTTTTATTGATAGTTAAGTTTCATTGTATATTAACAGAGCTCTAAATGAAATAATTTACCACATAATTTTCCCGTCGTTCTACCTTTTCGTCTTTGCTCTATATTTACTAAATAAGGACTAAAAGATTGGAAGTCATATTTACGTTCTGATAAATGTAATTCTATCACTGAACTTAAAAATTCATCCTTGTCTGAAACCTATATATGGTAATTTACCGTATTTTTTATCTGCGATAACTATTCATTTTAAAACATATTTGTTTTTGAAATATTGTAAATAACATGTTCGACTTTAAATTTTAATTAAAAGCAAAATGGTTTTTGTTTTATCCACTATACAGAACAGAAATTTTTATTGGAAAAAAATATTTATATAGAGCTTCAAAAAGTCATTAATGTAATTGAAATTTGTATTGATTTGATGCTAATGTTTTAAAAAGATTATAAAAATATACTACATTTACAAAAAGTTATTTAATGTAAATATATATATATATATATATATATATATATGTTTATGCTGTTCGCATTTTACTTCATATATATATATATATATATATATATATATATATATATATATATTTTTACTTCTGAATCAAATATACGACAAGGTAATCGATGTTGGTTAGTTTAGGTTAGGAAGGAAATTTTCAAGAAAAATTCCATTAAAACTTTAAAGTATAAAAAAAAATTGGTTCCATCCAAATTAAATGCTTAAACTTGTCTGTAGTGGTGCGATATATTGAGAGTTTCTTCAAAATAACCATTCCGGCACTAATAAATTTGTATTCAGACCCACCAAAACCAGCGTGTTCCAGCGTGACCTTTTTTTCTAATGAGGTGGAACACCCCCCCCCCACCCTCCCCTACGCTGCCCCTATGTGTATATATATATATATATATATATATATATATATATATATATATATATATATATATATATATATATATATATATATATATATATATATATATATATATCACTACTTGGAAGGGGGTAGTGAAACGGGCACTATACATTTCCTAGTATTAGTTTGTGTTTGTAGTTTTTTATTTCCTACGAGTTCATAATTTATTTTACCTTTGTTAATTTCTTCATGAGACGTCTTTGAAAGAAGATCTGAAACTTTTTAGAAAATTCTATTTCCTTATACTTAAACATGGAACGACTATGACAGAAGGTCTAGAAATCGCTATATTGGTTGAACAGAGGATTTGCAGATATGCGGTGCCAAGAGAAATACACTCTGATCCAGGCAGAAACTTTGAATCTACAGTTTTTATGAACCTTTACAAGCTTCTGAAAATCCACGAAACACCCCTACCTCCACAGTAAGATGGAATGATTGAGAGATTTAACAGAGCGCTGGAGAATTACATTAAAATACAAGTATATGAACAACAAAGTAACTGGGTTAAATATATTCAGCCATTTTTACTAGCCTATCGTTCGCCATTCACGAAACCATTGGAAAACCACCTGCTAGCATAATTTTTGGAAAATAATTACGTCTTCCATTCGATTTGCTTACTGGAAATCCACCTGATACTGAAGCAACCTGTAAAGATTCTACTCATCAAATTAGGAAGCAATTTAGGTCTTACACGAGGAAGTCTGTCAAAAATTACAAATAGACAGCGACAAAATGAAGACCTGATATAACTTCAAAGCCGATACTGGTGGATTCATGATTAGTGAGAAAATTTGGTTGTACAATCCGAAAAGAATGAAAGGGCGGAAAACCGAATAATTGCGAGAGATCACAGCAAGAAATAATTCCTAATTTTAAATTTTTTTCAAGACAAACTTTAATGAATTATCGAACTCGTAAACTAGTGGTGAGTTTAGATTCTCGTCCTCTTTTCAAAACTCACATGTTGCACGAATCGAGGCCATGTAGAAACCTTGCACCAAATACGTGTGAAGCCAACATCGTAGCGAAACCATCACAGCATTCAAAGTTGCTTGGTTACCAGGAATGAAATCAAGTAGACACTCCAGCAACGAAACCAGCGTGCCAGCTAAGCTTAAGTAGTTTTATTATTTTTAGTATATTTTAAATATAAGCATGATTTGATTTTTTAAAATTTTTAATAGATTACAAGCACAAGCTTTTCATTAACGAGTAATTAAGTCGACAACTCGTTAAGAAAAAAATTCTGTTTTATTGGCCTTTTAAATTGCCTGGCAACCTATTTACAAAACAATAAATAGTCACTGCCTGTCACGAATCAATTAATATGCTAATAAAAAAATTATACCTCTAAAATAGATAAGAATCTGGTGCATTAAACTAGGATAATTGTGAATATGCATGAAAAATCAATTTTTACATATATTATGTTATAATTAAGTAATTAGAAAAGTGTTGTAATAATTTCTAAAAAGCGTTTGTAGTCGTTCCCTTATAAAGAAAATTCACATTGCAATTAATTTGAAGAATTAAGGGCTGCTTTGTTTGTTTTGTTTTTTTGGTTTTCAGCATAGCTTATTTGGCCACAGCTGGGTTATTACTAGTGTTTAATATTTTGCTATTGACAGAAACAATATGAACGTCACAGATATCATCACATAATCTATTATTATAGAACAAAAAAGTAAAATCCGTCCTGTAACAGAAGCTGTAGAAATTCCCAAAGTTTATGATGTTCCTTTTTAAAATCCCTTACAAGGCAGCAGAAAATATAAAAATATAACAATAAATAAAAATAATAACGTAGAAAACAAAATTTCATCAGGGAGAATGAATAAAAAACTCATTTCGACTGAATTCTATATTATAAACAATAAGTATGTTCCTGAGAATAAACCAAATTTTATGCTTCATTTGGTTGGGAGTATCCTATAATTTTTGTTGAATAATGCGAAAATTAGTCAGTGTCATAAGCAGTCTTCATTGAGCGTCTGCCATGTTTAGAATCTGGAGTTATTTATTTTATGGCCAAATTTTTATTGTCTCATTGACATAACATAAGATCTATGATAATATTTTTTTGGTATTATTAAATCTCATTTCCCTACAAGATGGTTTAACCAACAAGAAAATAATAATTTTTGTCAGATCAAAGGTTTCTTTGATTTGGAAATCACGTACTCAAAATAGTCCACTCGTGTTACATTAAGAATAGCAGATGGTTGTGTGACACCCGTATTGTCTTAACAAATTGCCCTGCGCCCCGGCTTGCGCTTGAATATAAAAAAACTTTGTCAGAAGCTACACCTACTTTATTACATAGAAACTTAATAATATCTTACTACTAACGGAGCTTATGTAAATAAGTTTTGTTGAAATTTGGCCATGTTTTAACTGGGTTTTTCGCGAGGTATTGTAGGTATTAATACTCAGGAAACACCTTGTTTGTTTCTAAGTTTTCTCTAACTTAAACCAACTCTTAGGAGTAAAACTAACTTTGCTTGAAAAGTTTTGTTTTTGCCCTAACAATATACAAAATGTTTTAAAATAATTAATCTCTAAAGAAAATAAAGATAATTTTCATTGTCAGCGTCTTAGAGTATATTAAGACTCGAAAATTTAAATTTAAGCAAGAATATTCTTCATCGAAGTTAACTACTGACAAGTATTTTCATCAAAACGATAGCTTCTTCGCATCTTCAAGGCAAGAAAAATTAAATCGATCCACGAAATAAATTCCGAAATGACGCCTAAATCGACAATAAAAAACGTATTCTAGATGTTGATCAAAGTTTATTTGATGGCAAATATTAGGGCAACAAACTGATCGTTAAAGCCACAAGAATTGAAAAAGATATTGTGTTCTTGTAAAAATAAGTATCATTTTATTTCGTTTTAACTGTGTCCGATGAACTTGGTTTGCTATCGGAAAAAATTATTATTAAATGATCTTTACCTTTTTAATCATACGAATGTCACTCAATATATCTTGTTCATTTTAATATATTCTTCCGGTTATGAAAGGTCGTTTTTTTTTTACTTCAACCCTTAAAACAACATACTGCTTCAACAAGTGTGCTTAGATATGGACAATAATGACATGGAATGAGTAGATAAGAGGACGCCGATTGAGATCCATTTTCTCGAGATCACTTTAACTAGCGGCTATTTGTGGGCACGGGAAAAAGAAATTATATTGTGTATACGTACGTTGTGTACGTATTTTCGGGACCCCTGTATATATATATATATATATATATATATATATATATATATATATATATATATATATATATATAAAAAATAAAATAGAATAAAATATTGGTGAAGCGGACGTGAAAATTTGTCAATCTACATGATTCTCGTGTTAAAAAGTGCGGAGCACTCCAAAATATGAAAAAACTCCGGGTCCGACAGATGGCGACGGCGCTGTTTCGTCCTAATATGGGACTCGTCAGGCCACCGCATTCGATACAAACCATCATCTCGCCTTTGCATCCTATAAAGCTGAGTTTAAAATCAAAAAACAACAAACAAGACGACAAAGGCGACATCTCGATGGTCCCCTTGATAACACAAGAACCACACAGACTAACAAAGTTTGTAAAAGAACCGCCATATGGTGGCGCGACGGTGAAATAAAATCGAGTACACGAAACGCGCTGCCCAAAGGATAGGGGTCGCATTTTTTGGTACTGGCAACCAAGCCTACCGCTCATTTTAGCAGCCAAAGCCACGTGTCGTACGAAACGATCCCACCATGAGAGCATCGTTTAGCGTGTTTCCAAGCCAAACAAGTAAATAAATAAATAGATAAGTTTTTGTCCGTGTAATTTAAAATAAAATGGAATAAAATATTGGCGAAGCGGACGTGAAAATTTGTCAATCTACTTTTTAACACGAGAATCATGTTTGGCTTTGAAACACGCTAAACGATGCTCTCATGGTAGGATCGTTTGGTACGACGCGTGGCTTTGGCTGCTAAAATGAGCGGTAGGCTTGGTTGCCAGTACCAAAAAATGCGACCCCTATCCTTTGGGCAGCGCGTTTCGTGTACACGATTTTACATATTTCTGTTTTATTTCACCGTCGCGCCACCATATGGCGGTTCTTTTACAAACTTTGTTAGTCTGTGTGGTTCTTGTGTTATCAAGTGGACCATCGAGATGTCGCCTTTGTCGTCTTGTTTGCTGTTTTTTGATTTTAAACTCAGCTTTATAGGATGCAAAGGCGAGATGATGGTTTGTACCGAATGCGGTGGCCTGACGAGTCCCATATTAGGACGAAACAGCGCTGTTGCCATCTGTCGGACCCGGAGTTTTTCCATATTTTGGAGTGTTCCGCACTTTTTAACACGAGAATCATGTAGATTGACAAATTTTCACGTCCGCTTCGCCAATATTTTATTCTATTTTATTTTAAATTACACGAACAAAAACTTATATATATATATATATATATATATATATATATATATATATATATATATATATATATATATCGATTTAAGCTAACTTAGTTATAACCAATACTGTTTCGTTTAGGCGGTGGAAGACGTCAAAATTTTAAGAAAATATTAATTTTTCCCAAATTTCTTGAAAATAGTATGAGGTCTAACACTATAATTTGATGTTTTCTAGTAGTATAGCGTCATGTAAGTGGTATAAAAATGACGTCACTTGTTAACATCGCTTCTGATTTTTTATTTCATAAACGTTATGGTAATATATATATATATATATATATATATATATATATATATATATATATATATATATATATATATATATATCGGATAATCATATGTATTTGGAAGCTTTGTTGTTATGGCATTTAATACATTGTCATCACTATCTAAGAAGTCTACTAAAGTAAGACCAACATTCTAAATTTCTAAGCCTATAAACAATTGCATGCACTCTGAGAACGTTGACATACCCCTGGTGTATGGGTTTTGTGGAGAAAATGGGAGTCGAAGTGTTAGGGTTTACATGGAGAGAGTTCCTAACCCCCTCATACCAAACCATCAAACATTTGCTAATATTGAGCATCATCTCCGAGAAATGGACAGCTGTTTGGAAAGGATTGAAGAAGTAACAAGTGTTAGTATCCGCCGCTAAAAATGTGAGTTGGATATCCCTAAATCTATTGTAAATGGTATATTAAAATAACAGTTGTTATATCCATATCACGTCCAAAAGGCTGATCCTCCCTAACGCCTTATATTTTGTGAATTTATTCGGAGCACCAAAATTCTTGATCCAAATTTTGGATCTACTAACAAGGCGTGCTTTATAAAATCTTAAGTCACCAACCTGCACAACTAAATATTTATGTGTATGAAAATCTATATCCCATTAAAGTTGTACACCATCAGCATAACTTCTGTGTGATTCCAGACAGGATAAATATATGTATAGTATAACTTTCATATTTTATATTTTTCACTTCTCAAGTTAAATGCAAGGTTCCGCTATCATGAAACTCATCCACTCTCCGAATATTACAATTCAAAGGTACCTCCCGTAGCCATAAAAATGGATTGATTTAGTAATCAAAGAAAGGAAAAACTAAAAATGGGAGGAAGTAAGTGTGTAAATACGCTTTTATTACTTATAGTTATACTACTACAAAATAAGAAAACATACTTGTAGAAAATAGAGCCTAGTTTTGTGCCCGTTTAGTGATACAAATTAGGGATTTCCATATGAAGCCATGTTCTTATTATCAATTCAAATATTTATAAACCGCTATCATATTCTTTGTGTATAACTGTCCTGTCATTTAATATTATTTAACGGAAGATGTATAGACTTGCGGAGATTGGTAAATGCAAGTGCCAGGCTTAATAATAAGGTTACTGTGACTTGACTTCACATAAGATCTCACTGATTTTTGTAGCTGACCAGCAAAACTTTTTACACCTATATTTTGGATAGAATTAAATTATAAAATAGATCATGGCATCCTAAAAGTCTTTTTTGTCAGATCTATCAATTTTCATAATAGTAAAAATCCCGATGTAACAAATAAGTAATTAATTTTAGACAATTTGCCTACATCTCTCTAAGTTATTTCATGAAATGAAAATTATATTTTAACAAGAACGTCCATTTGCGTTTTTTAAATATCTTTCTTTTTTACACAATACATAGGTGTTATTTTTTACATATTGTAATTTAATATCGATGGAAATAGAGACCAATTTCTTTTTACTTTATCTCATTTTATTTCTATACTGTATACTCAATTCAAATAACATTTGAACTCTTGCGTTACTCAAGGGATTTAAGGTGAGAGTTTCTTTTTTCAGTGTTTTTTTTTTAAATAAAACAGTGCATCAAAAGTGTTATATTTTAAAGATTAGGGCCAATAATATCCACTCTTATGAGCCCAAGAGTAATTATTTCATTTTACAGATGAGACAGCTTTGGCCGTACCTTTGAAGTTGTAGGGTCTAATTTCGTGACCTTGTATGCTTTTTGACTTGCTGTTTCCTGGGAAAAAGAGTAAAAATTAGATTACACGGATGGTAATAATTTAAATTAGAAATAAAAACTGCAAGATATAGCCCTCCACTGACAAAAAGAAAAAAAAAAGCCCAAAGAGGTATTAATACTTCCTTTTTTGTATTTCTTTAAATTAATTATAGTTTTTACTAATTTAGCATTTTCAATTTTAGACATCAATTTTTTAAAATTTAGTTATGGAACGTAGGCGTTAATGGAGCTGAGGTTGTTATTACTTATATAAAAAATAGTTAATCACTAATCACTTTAAAAAAATGTTATAACTAGGTTAATTGCAAATACATATTTGTATTAAAGATAGTTAGAATAATAAAATAAATAATAAAACTCTTTCAATTCTGATATAGCAAATGAGTTATTTGTCTTATTCTTGTTGTGTATAGGTTTCAAATGACTTAAGAGAACTCTATATAGAATATAATTTAAGAAACAGTTAGTAAATGTTTTAGGCATTTTTTACGAATATCTGCAATAAATCCTTGGAAGATTTATTATTAGATCATATCCTGTATTTTTTTTCCACAGTCATTTAGACAAGTATTTTTACAATAGGTTACAGTTAAACATAGATTTGTTAAGTTCTATGAATTTGTACGATTAATATAATATCTAAATGCTCACTTTAAGGGATTTTTAGGGAACTTAAGAACACCCATACTTTTTTTTAGTTTTTGACTTATAGTCACGGCAAACAGAGAAAATTATTTAAATCATTTTTAAGCAAAAATATGTTATCTATGATACTTTTACGTACAAAATATTAAATATGAGTATAAAATGACACGAAAAGAAGTAAATAATAAAGAAGTTTAATCCGATAAAAATTTGGTTTTGACGGGAAGGCCTTTTGTCGCATCTGTAAGATGGTGGGACATTTTGGTCCGATATGAAGCTATTTAATGAAGTCTTGAAAAAATGTATCCTAAAACATTTTACTATTTCTGTCTGTTTGCGTTAACATCCTGTCTGGTTCAAAGCTAAGCGCCACTAAAAATTTTTCTGGTATCACAGAAAAGAATGGAATAATTTTCAAAAACTTGATGACTAACAAAAGATGCTGAAAATTTAAGTATTATATTTGGGAATTATGAAATGATACATATGGTTCCATAATTTTATTTTATTTTCGTCTAAAATAAGTAAAAAAGTTTATAAGAAAGTTTGCCTTAGAAATGTTAAGTATTGCTTATGAATGTGATATGTTTCTTCCTTGCAAGGAAAAAGAGCCTACTTATAAATAACTCGTGTCCCACTGCTACTATTTCTTATGCAATTAGATTAGTCACTTTGACTATGCCAAATTTCAACATATTACTCATGTAGTCTCTAAGAATCATCGATGGGAGTTCAGAGGCACGAACTTATTTCCGGCTTTCTGCATTTTTAATTCTCTTTTGTATCACCCCCCGTTTGTAAAATCACATGAAACTCTAGGTTGTGGTTAAAGGGGTAAGTTATCTTTCCAACAATGAAAGAATTTTTAAAATCGGTTTGATAGTTTTGTAGATTATCTCCACCAAACAAATGAAGTTTGCCTCTATATTATTGTAGTATAGATTTTAGTTCTAATAAATACTTTTGACTGATTTTTGCAATTAGACTCTTTAACCAAATTATATATTTTTGTATAGTAGTGAACATAACCCGATCCTCATTATCCCCCACTCCTCGACCTTGACCCCGACCGTGGCCCACTCCACATATGATCCCGCCCACATGTCCATGTCATTGACCTCGAAAGTGCAGGCGTACTTTATACTTGGCCTTGGGCTTGAATTGCGTTCAAGGCGGTGCATGTGACCTTGACCTTGTTCGGGGATACCTTGACTTTGTTGGAGGCCATCTTGGATGTACGACCTTGGAGTAGTTATTTGTGTATTGTAATAGTGAAGGATGATCTTGAAATGATTTTGACCTTGCAAATTTTTCTATAAAATTGTGTGAGTTTATTTACATTTATTCAGTGTGAAATATATCAGGGTAATTTAAAAAGTTTGTGTGATTTTGAAGAAGATCCTTTTCTATTTTCCTCTCGAATATTTAAAAACATACGTTGATACACTGAGTTTACGGCAAATTTAGGATAAGCTGCCAGCGCCATATCGGTGTGACAAGAAACTACAGTTAAGCTTACCCTGTTACATTCATTATGAACAAATATATAGTCATTATATAGATGGGACACCACCAGCAATAAAAACGTGTCGCGAGTGTAAAAATAAGTGAATAATATGAATAGTGCTTGCAAGAGACAGTAAAAAAATTGGGCGATTAGTTCACTGAAACGGCAAGTAATTACCTCAATGATGCAATGAAACGTCGAGCAGAAGGGGCGTCGCGCTATTGTGACTTGGGTTTTGAATATGAAAAGGCTGCGAATGCATGTCGTAAATATTGCAGCAAAACATTAAATTTTCTAGACTTCGTTTGTGAAATAAAAAAGTTGGGCTTTAGTGACTGGAAAAACTGATTAGTTTCATTGCAGATCCGGTTATGTTAAATGAAATTAGAGTGTAGGACTTAAGTTTAACGTAGTAGTAGTTAATATGGAAAGTTTAGTGCGAGAAATGTACGAAGAATTTCTAATTTCTGCAGCCTTATCGGAATTTTACGCATATGAAATGCAAGATTCGGAGGCTCAGGATTTTAGTGTATTGTTTAAGTATATGGACCATGATGATGTGTGTATTTTAGCGAGTATAGTTTGTAAGAATTTTTTTATAAATAAAAACGAACAAATATTATTAAACAAATTAAGAAATTTAGGTTTAAACGATAATGTTACACGTATAGAAGAACGACAGAAAAATGTCAATCAATAAAGTACATAAAATTTAGTTATTTGTTTCATTATATTTTGACCTTGAAATTATCCTTATATCAATTTAAATGTGTGACGTCATTTGACCTTGAAGACTCCTCCCACCATTTCTACCGTTAAGCTACCCCCACCATTGTTACAATTCGACCTTGAAAATTCGCTATAAAAGTTAGTGGGAATAGAAGTGACTTCAAACAGTCGCAGATATCAGTGGCATGAACATCAAATATTGTGTTCGTGTAGTGTTCTGAAAGTGCTTTTATATTCACGATAATTTTTGGATTTATATACCATTTTTAAAATAATTAGTATTGCAAAAGAAACTCTAGATGAAATTAATGAATTATTCAACAAAAATTTCGAGGTTTTAGAGAGAAAAAAGGTTACCGAAATGATAGTGGGCAAAGTGTATAAAATTGTAAAGATGATTTCAATGACTACACGATTTGGTAAAACTCTTCTAGTGGCTTTACACAATGACGGTAATAATAGCACATTCGAGACTTTTTTGCCAAAACGTGTGACCGAAACACTGTCTAACGATATTGTAGATATTATAAGTAAAACTAAAGGGAAATACACTCTAACTTATTTGGGGCAGGGCACTAGAATTTTTGGAAATAATACTCGAACATTATTACGTTTTGGCTCATTGGAGTAAATTGTATGTAAATTGTTTGAAAAAAGGATGTAATTAAATTTAAGATATAGTTGCACATGTCAGAATACTTACGGGTGTTCATTATTTCTGTTAAAGATGTGATTTCTGTGCTGATGTGACGACGACCGTCAACGAATGTGTAGATAGATACATATTTTGGTTGGGAAGAGAATTAAGAAATATGGCTCACGATATGTTAGATAGCGTAAATGATTGGCCGCATATTGAGGCAACCAAAGATCAATATAAGAACGAGATCAGGGATGCAATCAATTTTATGGCTGGGGCACACTTGTGCGACAAATTTTTATATGGTTTCATAGACATGGATACATTTTGTGCTGAAATGGTGGAAGAAGAATTAAAAGAATACCTCGTCAATATTCCACATTTACCTGGTGAGCTTGCTGCAAAATATGAATTGGTTCCTGCAACAGCAACAACCCAAGATGTTGACGATCGAATTAATGTCGGATGGGATAGAATTTTGAGCAACGAAAATGAAGACATGAAAAATTAATTTTTTATAATTTTTGTATTTGTGGAATTAAATAACTGTAAATAAATATCTGTTACAATCACAGTTTTGTTTTATTTCTTTTCTAAACATCCCAACCCAGTAGATCATAGTCAGTGCTTCTTTTCTTCAGCTGAAATATTTAGTATAAGTAGGGCAAATAAAAATAAAATAGTTTAGTTAAGATTAAAAATGAATCGAGGAAACAACACATTTAATAAATTTGTCGTCAGAAATGTAATCGAAAATATCATATATTATCCGAGCCACAAGGGATTGGTTTTAAACTCATAGCGGATGGGCAGTATGATATGGGTGGAAAAACCATAACCAACTTAGGCGAATCTAAACATAATGACGATGCTGTGACAAAGAATTTTGTTAATAGAAAGTTTTACAATTTTGCAGTTGTAATATGTGACATATTAAACATTATGTCTTCCCCATGATATACAAAAATAATATTGATCTTAAAACAAAAATTGAAGTTATTCAGAAAATACTCTATCATCAGCCTTTAAATGACTCATTAAGCGCACTGTAGTACGGCTCGACTTCAAAAAAAAATCTTTAAAAAAATGGAAAGCAGGTTAAAGAATAGGAGAACGTACTCCGAGTGGCATTGTCTTGAAGATAACGTCATAGTCGTCGGTGAATTAGATCTTCCCTCCAAGAATATTGAATTATTATTTATATGTATGATGTTTTATTGTCATTTTTTTTTTGATGATGAAGATTGAAATAAAAAACTTTGTTTTACAATATATTGTTTATTTATTTTACATTTTAAATTAAAATTATAATCATACAATATGTTACTTAATTAATATTAGCTTTATCTATATTAGAGTTGAAATGGTTAGAAAATCTTAGCCATTTGACACACAATTGATCGGTGTGATTTTTCTTGCGTTGTCCAAGGACCTTTTCTACTAGATAAACGCCAGGACTGCCTGTTTTTTGTAGTTCTAACTCGTAAAAACACCCTCTTATAGGCCGACCTGTTAACGATTCCAACAAGAATGTAGGTGGATTTGTAACGTTAACTTTTACAACTTTAAACAATTCAGTTGAACAAGAGGGATATCCTTTCTCGAATAAACTTTTGTACTTGCTAATATGCACAATGTCACCCATGGAAAACTTAAATTTTTTAGGTACAATTTTTAAATAAATATATGCTTTAATTTGCGTTTTTTCTTGCACGTCTGCAGGCTTCATTCCAATGGTGCGATGTTTCGAATGATTATAGGTCCTTGTTACTGCCGATAATATATATATATATATATATATATATATATATATATATATATAATATTGCCTAGAATTTTTTATATAAATTATTTTTTAGAGTTCTTAATTGCTCAACAATTGCAGCTTTCTTTATGCTGTAAGTGGATAATGATTTATATTACATTTTTTCATCAGGGCTTGAAAGTTTGTATTATAGAACTCCTTTCTTTGATCACTTTGCAGATTTGTTGGTGTATATGATGCCTCTTCAATGATGCTTTTCATCGCATTAGTAACTTCGATACCGGTCTTGTTTTTTATCGCTTTGGTATAGACAAATTTAGAGTAGCAATTTATACAGACCAAAATATAACGATAACCATCGTTTTCATCAGCATACTGTTGCATTCCAGCCAAATCAATTTGCCACAAATCTCTGTATCCTTTTATTATAGTGCGCCTTCTTACAAAATTTTTTCTAGCCGTTCTATGTAGTTCATTAACAATTTTGACTTTTTCTATACTGGGCTTCATATTATTAGTAATATTAAAGGTTTCAGATGGAAGGAAGAACTGAAGAATATCATTAAATATTGAGCTTAATATATTATATCTTCTTCTCGTAATTCCTCTATCATTGACATAATTTCATTTTCGTGTCCAGTGTGACCGGCCATTTTGGAACTCCACAACAAACGTAAACGATCCACCAACTCTTTAGTTTTGTTCCTGTGGACATATTGAAGTGTTTTCGAAGATAATTTCTTTTCTGTCGGTAACTGTAGTTTTTCAGAGAGATTTTTTCTTGTAAGAGTACCACCTAATTTTGTGTCCATTATCAGAGGTTTAATAATTCGTAAATATTTGTTCCATCTGGTCTCCCGTAAACCATCACTTTTTTTAAAATTGTTGTAGACAGCACTCGTTGATTCCAAAATTTTCTTGTACGTTGAAAGTACATTATCACTTAATTGTTTTTCCTTGCCTAAACTTGGGGGTGTTTTAAGAAATAACAAGTCATAAAGTGCCGGCGATCCACCATATTCTGCAATATTTTTCCCATTTTTGTATAAGATAATATTTCCATTTCGAAAAATAACAAGTCATAAAGTGCCGGCGATCCACCATATTCTGCAATATTTTTCCCATTTTTGTATAAGATAATATTTCCATTTCGAAAACGCACCTCTAAATTACCAATAAAATTTTTATTATAGTCTGTTTTTGAATCAAAACGTACACCATATAATACAGATCGTATAGAGATGGTTTCGAACGTAATCCTTTCAGGTGTGCGTTTAAAGTATCGGAAGTTCTGGTGTCAGCGGATGCGAAAGATGTATTAGTTGATGTCGAGGGTATATCAAACACCGATTGGCTAATATCTTCTTTTGAAATGCGATGCTGCTGCTGCTGAATAGGTGTGGAGGTTTGAAAGGAATGTGTAGGTTGGGGAAAAAAAAGATATATGAGTCGACTGCACTGATGTAATGGGAATATGTGATTTTGTAGCTGGATAATGTTGCTGTTGTTCTTGATGTTACTTGACCACATCAAATATAGTTGTCAACGGCTTAGGAATGGGTTCATAAAATTTTTCCAATTCCACATTAAATTCTTTAGCCGCTTTAATTTGTTTAAACTTTTTTCTGACGGCATTGGTAGCTTCCACTAGTTTACGTTTTAAGTCAATCGCGTTATTCATAATGTTAACAAAGGACGTTTCAACAATTAAATGAGTGTTTTCTCTTATTAATACAGTAATATATAGCTATCAAATCCTTTGCGGCATCTTCCCGATTTCACATCACTGTCTTTATCAATTACTAAAAATCCATACTTATTATCCCAACATTTTAAGCATACTTCTTGAAATTGAGTTAAAGTTAGATCCGGTGAAACGTGGTCGGAAAATATGTGTTTCATATTCAACTCATCTTCTTTAAACATAATAATAAAATTGGCATTGTCTCGCACAAGCTGTTTAGGCACTCGCGAATATGTTTGCGCTAGGTAAAAGAAGTCGATATTTTTATGACGTCCCATGCTAAAGTACGATCTTATAACATCTTGTTTTTCACATATAACATCATCAAAGATAAATATAGAGTTTGGTTTTGCATCGGACGGTTCCACAATATTACTGGAATCACTAAAAGCAAAGTAGCCTAAACATTTGATGGGTGCTAAAATTTTCCTTAAATACTCATATTTCTGTTGATACAGAGATTTTGAGTAAATATAGACATTTTCGAAACGTAGCCCAAGGAGTTGTGTAAGCAGCGAAATCATGACATTAGTTTTTCCACAATTGGATGGACCAATTAACAGACTGCGAATAGAGGAAGGAAGTAGAGGACCGAGTCTCTTCATTATTTTCTTTTCAAATCCAGGTCCGACTTTTTCATCGAGATCGTCAATAGGAAGTTTTTGTTTAAGATCGATAACGCACATCGTGGGAAAATTTGATATTTTATAGGCAAATTTTCACATAAACTGTCATCTCGTGTGTCGGTCTCACGTTTCCAATAAAACTGGACACTGTATTGTGAATTCGTTAATAAATAAATTACCATTCGAGGCACACATTCCCGCTTATCAATATTGCGGACCCGGAACAAAAGTAATAAAACGTGTAACAAGAGGTGATCCAGGTATAAATCCTCTGGATGCCGCATGCAAAAAACACGATTTAGCTTATTTGCATAACAAAGACAACATAAGTGCGAGACATCAAGCGAATTACGAGCTCGAACAAAGTGCTTGAAATAGAGTAAAATCGAAAGATTCCTGTTTAGGTGAAAAAACAGCAGCATGGTTAGTTACAAACATTATGAAAGGAACACAACGTTTTGGTATGGGTGTACCGTCATCATTACCAACACAAAAAACATCCAGTAAAGGCACACGTCGTACAAAAAGGAAAGGTGTCAATAAAAGTCGACATATTCGGAAAGTCAGTTTCGGAACAGCTATTCGACAAGCAGTTCGAAAGGAATTATTAAAAGCCGGAAGAAAAAATGTGTTGGAAAAAAATGTCATGAATACATCTAAAATAGCTCTATCGGCAGCACGTAGATCGGTAAAAGCGGCAGGTGGCAAAAGGGAGGTTCGTACACCGAGAATAATACCGATTTCTAAAACTGGTTTAATATTACCATTAATACCAATTTTTGCCGGGTGATCAGCTTTGGGTTCATTAGCCGGTGGGGCAGCGGGAATTGTAGGTGCCGTAAAAGCTGCAAAAAAAAGCAGTGGAAATAAAACTGGTGCCGGCCTGTATTTAAAATCGAAAGGAAATGGTTTGTTTCTAAAGCCATATCGTAAAGGTATGGGATTATTTTTAAATCGTAAATCAAAAAACTAATTGAATCCCCACCTCGAAGACCACTATCTAACATAAAAGCAGAAAATAGCATAAAAACATCATTATCTAATTCAGTGAGAAAAGGTGTAAAGATGAATTTTTTAAATGTTGCCACTAAAAATAAAACACTAGCAGGACACTCGAGTGTCTTAAGCGCCAATTTTCATCCACGAATCGAATGACATACAGAAAACAAATATGGTCTTGCATTGCTGAGATTTTACACATGCAATTCAATTTTTAATGTGGATGAAAGCAACAATAAGTTTGCCTACATGAAGGATTGTTACACCACCGAGCCGATACAATTGCAGATTCCACCTGGGGCCTGAAATAGATGAGATAGGTAAAGCTATGGCGGAAGCTTTGAGGAATTCAATTGAAGAAAAGAACGATGGAATATTTTCCTTGGTCGCTAATAATAATACGCTGAAATATGAACTGAAATCCCAATATACTATAGATTTCCGGGGAGAGGCGAGTAACGGTAAAATGTTAGGATTTAATCATACAGTGTTAAAAAGAGACAAAAAGCACAAATCAACGGAAATGGTGGAAATAATGAAAGTACGCATCATACGAGTAGATTGTAATATAATTTCCAGAGCATATATGAATTCTGTGGGAGTTCATACCTTATTCGAATTCGATATCGACGTGGAGCCCTGTTACAAAATCAGTATGGAACCACAAAATAATATTTATATGCTGTTAATGCAGGAAGGACGTCAGTTTATCGACAACATTACTCTTCGCATCATGGACGATAGCGGTGATCTAATCAATTTTCATGGCGAGAAAATTATCGTGAATTTAAAATTGAAGAAACTTTCATAGAAATGGGTTTTTACTTTAATTGTCAATTGTAAATGCTGTCGACTAAGATTTGGGAACCGCCGAAACATAATAAAAGTAAAAGAAGAGTTAACGTCAAGGTTAGTCGTCGTCCAGATATTAGATTACAAACATCTCAACAGTTATCTGCAGAAGACTATAAATTTTTAAAATTAATCGGTCTTAAAGTGCGAAAATGATTTCCACCACCAGCGATAAAACAGAGGTTTTCTCCGAACCCATCTTGGACAATTCCATTATTAGTCTAGAAGAGCATACGTATAAACCATACGGATCTCCATCATTCAACAATTCCGATGAAATTTTTATTCCCATTAGTTTTCAAGATATTATACTGGATATCGCCGAAAGTTACATATATATCAAAGGAAAATTTAAACACATAGATGCAACGAAAAGATGTTTTTTATCAAATAATGCGCTCGCATTTTTGTTTGATGAATTTCGCTACGAGATGGGAAGTGAGCAGGTCGCCGTGGTTCGTAAACCTGGAGTTACCACGACATTAAAAACCATGGTTTCATTCGGATGAGGTCTCGACGAAGCAAACCAAGATATCGTAGACACGGCAATTAACATATTCTCCAGGAAATTACCCTTAAAATATCTTATGGGGTTCGCCGAAGATTATACAAAAGGTATTTTCAACGTAAAACAAGAGCTTATTATGATTATAGCTCGCACTTTTACTAATTGCTACGTCGGCGAAGTAGACACAGAAATTAGTAACTACAAAATTGAATGGAAAACTCGTTACATCAAAAATTGAAAATATTGCCTCGCATTAATAAAGGTGGAAACAATGCCAGTATTCAAATGGTATGAATGTACGAATTGCCAGCTTTAAGAAAAACATCTTCCGACCTGTGGGCCTTGAGAACGAGTACAAGTCTGGAAAGACCGCGCTATATAATCGTCGGATTTCAAGACAGCAATAACTGTGACAAAAAAGAAAAAAAAACGCGACCCAGTTTACCCACACCGACTTATGCGATATTAGACTGTATCTGAATTCAACCGTTTATCCCTACGAAAGATGGAATTTAGATTTCGCCAAGAAACTGTACGCAGCAGCCTATTGCAATTACGAAATCTTCAAAAGCAGCTACTACGGGCGCGAAATAAACGATCCGATGGTAACGTTCACCGAATATATGAAAAACCCCGTTTTTATTATCAATTGCAGTCATCAACCAGAGGCTATTAACTCATCGACAGTGGATGTGAAATTGGAGTTCCAAACGAGAAAGAATAAATTCCCCAAAGGCACTAAAGTGTACGCATTAGTTATTCATGACTCATTTTTTAGTTATAATGTATTAAACGGTTCAGTGACCAATAAATCTATATTTTAATGTATCAATTATATGTAACACAAAATACTTGAACGTAAGATGACCTCAATAAAGGTCATTCACCTCAATGAAATTCATTGACATAGAATTTTAAAAAAAATTTAAATTTTGAAAACTTATGAGGCTTTACACACACACACACACACACACACACACACACACACACACACACACACACACACACACACACACACACACACACACACACACACACACACACACACACACACACACACACACACACACACACACACACACACACACACACACACACACACACACACACACACACACACACACACACACACACACACACACACACACACACACACACACACACACACACACACACACACACACACACACACACACACACACACACACACACACACACACACACACACACACACACACACACACACACACACACACACACACACACACACACACACACACACACACACACACACACACACACACACACACACACACACACACACACACACACACACACACACACACACACACACACACACACACACACACACACACACACACACACACACACACACACACACACACACACACACACACACACACACACACACACACACACACACACACACACACACACACACACACACACACACACACACACACACACACACACACACACACACACACACACACACACACACACACACACACACACACACACACACACACACACACACACACACACACACACACACACACACACACACACACACACACACACACACACACACACACACACACACACACACACACACACACACACACACACACACACACACACACACACACACACACACACACACACACACACACACACACACACACACACACACACACACACACACACACACACACACACACACACACACACACACACACACACACACACACACACACACACACACACACACACACACACACACACACACACACACACACACACACACACACACACACACACACACACACACACACACACACACACACACACACACACACACACACACACACACACACACACACACACACACACACACACACACACACACACACACACACACACACACACACACACACACACACACACACACACACACACACACACACACACACACACACACACACACACACACACACACACACACACACACACACACACACACACACACACACACACACACACACACACACACACACACACACACACACACACACACACACACACACACACACACACACACACACACACACACACACACACACACACACACACACACACACACACACACACACACACACACACACACACACACACACACACACACACACACACACACACACACACACACACACACACACACACACACACACACACACACACACACACACACACACACACACACACACACACACACACACACACACACACACACACACACACACACACACACACACACACACACACACACACACACACACACACACACACACACACACACACACACACACACACACACACACACACACACACACACACACACACACACACACACACACACACACACACACACACACACACACACACACACACACACACACACACACACACACACACACACACACACACACACACACACACACACACACACACACACACACACACACACACACACACACACACACACACACACACACACACACACACACACACACACACACACACACACACACACACACACACACACACACACACACACACACACACACACACACACACACACACACACACACACACACACACACACACACACACACACACACACACACACACACACACACACACACACACACACACACACACACACACACACACACACACACACACACACCCTTTGTGCAATGGGAGTAGGGCAGTGTGAGTGTGAGGTAGGTAATAGTGAGGTTGGTGGGGGTTGTGTTGGTAGGGATGGATCAAAAAGTAAATAATAAACAGGGACGAAGAGAGCGAAGGGAAGGCTTCACCGTCCCTTTCTATGGATGGCGGCCGCAGACCGCCAGACGGGCCGAAGGTCATACGTGTGCCGGAGGTACACATGACCTACTTTTATAGAAACGCCTGTTCCGCGAGGTGAACTTTGTCATTTGTTGTCAACGAGCCTTATCGTAACAACACAAATAATTAAGTTTTATTTTATATTTAATTATTTAACAAAAACTCTTCGTAATTTTAGAGTAGTTTTAAATAATAATAACCGAATTTTAATTAGATGGGACCAGGAACCCACCCAAGACTCTCAACTTAGACAAGATCCGAAAATATCTTCTAGAACAGGCGAAGAAGAAAATGAGGTTGAGGGTTCAGAAAATGGTCCCTACTATCTGCAGAAGTAGATTCTACTAAAGAGTAAGTAATTTAGGCTAAATGTTTTGTTTTTTTTTTTCAATTCATAGTTAGTCTTCGTTATAACTAAAATAATAATTGATTTTTTATTTTTTCCAGTTGACATTTTAGCAGAAAGACATTTTAGCAGTAAGACATTATAGGGACACTGTTAAGTGTCACAATTTAGTGAAGTTTTAGTGATAATGGCTCGTAGCTGAGAGAATTTAAGGTAAAGTAAAATTATTTAATTTTTCTAGTTAAACGAGAAAAACCTTTGTACAGAATGATTAATTTACAATATTTTATATCTATTAGTCCATTTGCTTATTTTCAATTATTTTTGGTTCTTATATTAATAAATAACACATTTCTAATCGTTGATTCGTTTATTTCAAAATACGAAATAAGGTTAAATTAAATCAAATAATATTAAAATAATAAATATTAACTAATAAATATTAAATTATACATTTCAAATTTAATATGGGAATAAAATAATTAATATTTAAAAATACATTTCAAATTACATATTTGAATACAGTGGTAAGTATTGGAATTAAAGAATTAATATTAAAAAATACATTTCAAATAACGTATTGGAATATAATAGTCAATATTAGAATAAAACATTAAATATTTAATTATACATTTTAAATTACATATTTGCGATTAAATAGTAAATATTTAATTACAGATTCTAAATTACATATTCTAATACTATTACATCCTCATTTTCGCTTTTAAATATGCGAAGTTTTTCGCGACAATTTGGACATATGTTATTATTTAAAGACCACATAGCTAAACAAGGTGTACAAAATCTATGATTACACAACACCGTGGCAATAATTCAATCAACACTTATGTCTTCTACACATATAGGGCATTCGTCAGTATTAGTGGTTTTTTGGATTTTAACTTTTTTTTATGCATTTTTATTTTTTATACTGGCATTATTGGAACATTTGTATCCCAATCACAGTCAATATTTTTTGTGTTGGAATTACAAACTAAACACATTTTTGGAATTGTTACTTGATACAATTGTCTAGAACATATATCACAGTGTAAATTGTCCCGTAATGTTTTTAATTTTCTTTTGCTATGGGTACTAACGTGTTTATGAGAACCTTCCTTTTGATAATACTGTAATATTTGATAACAAGAGTGGCAAAGATATTTTTCCTTATTTTCCATAACCAAAAAACTGTAAAGTAACTTTGAGTAATACAGAATAGAACGTCTCCAGGATTATTAAATTTATGTTTCATTAAACAAACCTTAGCACTAGCATTATCTTCTTCTGCATCTTCTTCAAGATCAGAATCACCAGAGCCAGCTTCAATTTATTCAAAATTATTTAAATCATAATTCAAACAATTTCTAAAGTTCTTCTCAAACTTTTCTTCATCAAGAAAGGTATTATAGTCCAACAAATGAATTAATTCGTCTAGCTCTGGAGCCTCTTCTTCAATATTCAAATGCATAAATATGAGAATAGCTTTTTCTGTTACTACTAATATTTGCAACTTACTATTTACTATTTACTTTTAAACATTTATTTTTTAATCATTATTTTGAGTTTAACTTAACAACCATTGTTGGACCACGGAACAAATTTATAGATGAACTAAAGCGAAAAGTCACTGGTAGTAGGATTTTGTATCGACATCAAGGTCAAATATAAGGTTAGTGCTCTTAGCGTTACTGAAGTTTAGTCGGGTTATTAACTTTAAGATTAAACTCGAGGTAAAGTATTAGTAAACGAATAGGACATATGTACGAGGTAATTCGAAAATATTTTGAAAGAACAAAACAAGACAAGGAGAATGACTTTAAGATTAAAATCAAGGTAAAGTATAAGCAATTAAATGAGACATGTATACGAGGTAATTCGAAAGTATACGAGATAATTCGAAAAATATTATGAGAGAATAAACGAGGAGGAGGAGGATGAAGAATATATACTCTTCATCCCCCTCCTCCTCATTTGTCCCCTCATATATTAACTACTGTTGTTTAAAATTAATTCTAGCAGGTCTATGTATTTCTTCAGCCACTTGTTTATCAGCGTCACTTGAAAATTTTCCCATGTTGTTGTTAATTGTCTTTATTCTATAATATCAGCTTCACGCCGTTCTTCTATTATCGAATTAATTTCATTCGTATGACTGGTACTTCCTGCACTTTGAGATGCTATTAGTAGACCTAATCTATCCACAAGTTCGTTGGGATCGTCCCAATGTACCTATTTGATTGGCTTGGTATTATATTGCATTAAAAGATTTTTTAATGCTTTCAAGTTATGACGTTTATCAATACTTCCACCTATTTTATGTCCTAAAGCAGGTGCAATTATTCTTTTATATTTAGGTAAAATACTACCTTGCACTTGTTGTGAAGCTTTATAATATCTTTGATGAGTAATGGTTTTTAAAACAATTTAAACGTAATTTTTTTCATCTTGTATGGTGAAATTTACAAGATATTCTATAAAAAGTAATTCATATAAACCAATTGTGCCTTTGTAGCATTTCCCCTGCACAACAATGTCTGAATCTACTATTTTTAATTGCGAATCACCAATATAAATTTCATTTGTAATTTCATTTAACACTATTCCATATTTGTGATCAAATTCATCATTTGTATCTTGTATCATATCTTTAACATATTTTCTAGCTAATGGCTCGTATTGATTTAGATAATCACGGAAAGATGACTCCAGAATGTCTCGATTTCTTGCACGTTCAAAATTAGTTTGCAAATTTTCATAACGTTCACTTTCTTGTCTGTTGGCTTCTTGAGTAATTGACCGTTCAATACCACTTGGTTCATCATCATCGTTATCTACTACAGGTGTTGATTGAAAGTGTAAACGTCTTCTAGGCGGTAATGGTGTTGAAGCACTCATATTATCAAGATAGTCACTTAAATTCGTTTCATGTTTTTCTTCTTCTTCTTGTTCTTTACTTTTTTTATCTGGTGTCTCAACATTCTTATTTTTTAAATTACGTTGTAAGGATGCTGATAACTGTGGCTCCAATTTGGTCTCTATACTTTTTAAATGTTTGGTAATTGGCAAAAAAAATATCTTCGTGTACGACTTGACCTTGTTTTAACAAATCCAGTTTTTGTTTAACAGTTTTACTTTTTTCAATAAGTTTTCGTTTAAGTTATTTTTCAGATGCATCTACTTTATTTTTGAATGCAACCTCTTCTTTATAAAATATACATATATTGATCTAAACAACAGTGATATCGTCCTTCATTTATTTTATTATCCTTAAAAATTTATAGGGCTTTTGCCAACACATGCCACAAAGATTTTTAAAGTCTTCAAATTTCATATCTGTGCCTACGTGGTCGTTGTAAATATGTTTCAAATTTGTATTATGGCGAATTAAATGCTTTGGTATTTTCGCATACGTTTGAGAAAGATAAAAACAGTCAACATGATTATGACATCTCCTACTAAAATATTCACAAATGACGTCCTGCTTGTCACATGCTACATCGTCAAAAATGAAAACTGAATACTGCTTAGCTTGTAAGGGGGTTAAAATTCTTCGCTGTCGTCAAAAGCAAAATATCCATTTTCTTTTATGGGCTTGAACATATATATCAGCATATCAAAAGAAGAACAAGTGGGAACAGAAAATGAAAAACCATTTTTATCCATTAAAGCAAACTATAATATTCTGAAGTGTGAAATTAAAAGTAATTTCGATATTGACTTTAACAAACGAAACAATATCGGTTCATTATTGGGATTTAGAAAAGAAAAAATACTCAAAAATAAAATGCATATGTCAGAACATCCTATCAATATATTTAAAGTAAACAGCGTGTATCAAATGCAATCTAGTAACGAATAGTTTTAATAATGGCAAACCAGTTCACATTAACCATCAATTTTTTCCAACCACATTACCTGGTATGAAAATTGTTGAAAAACCAGCCAATATTATTTATCTACCAATTTATACTCATTATATTGATGAAATTATACTTAAAATAACCGATCAGGATGGAAATTTAGTCAGAAGTGGTCACAGTCAGATTACATCTAAGAAAAAGAGAATAAAAAACAGAAAAATGGTATTTTTATGTAATATTTCTTATCCTATAACACGTTTGGTTAGCAATAGAGAAGAAAGGAAAAAAAAAAAAGAAATGCCTATAAATCGAGGAATATCAACAAATCATATTAGTACTAACAGTTAATCTACAAAAATAAAGAGTTATTAATTTCCTTTTGACTCAAACTTAAAAAGAAAAATGCCTATTCCAATTAAACATAAATATCCAGTTTGCAAAGGTGAGTCTGCTGCAGCAAATTACCATTTGTTTTTCATGTGAATATAAAGAAGAAGTTGTAAAAAAGAATGGTGGAAAACATACTGTGAAAAAATTTTATTTTTCAAGTGATATGAAAAGTGTTAAAGTTGATAAATTTAGTATCTGATTAAAACTTACATAAATAAAGGTATATTGAAAATTCAGATTAGTGTTATTGTCACGCTGAAAGAGTTAACATACGTAATAGCAAGCACTTTTTTCATTGAGAGTGTTAGAAATTAAAAAACTAAAAACATTTTGGTATAACTTTAAACTTGGACTAACAATAAAACTTAAAAGACATTTGGTGCTTTTAAGGTGTAATATTCAGATTGAATCACAACAACAAGTAGAAGAGGACGACGGAAATGAGTTTTAATATTTTAAATATTTGTGAAATTGTCTACTCCGACAATTCAACTGTCAACTTTCAATATCATCTCATCAACCATATGCATCCACTACGCCTAATTAACAATGATGAAATAATAATTCCAATACAAACACAGGACCTTTACACCTTGCCGGGACAAAGTTTTCTATATATTAAAGGAAAATTGATTAAAAAAGATGGTGAATATAGTCAACATGTCAGTTTCACTAATAACGGAATTGCATTTATTTTCGATAAAATTCGTAATGAACTGGGAGGAACAGTGGTGGATCGTGTAAAAAATCCAGGTGTAACATCCACCATGAAATGTTATGTTTCCTATACCATAAATGAAATTAAACAATTGCAAAATGCTGGCTGGCAAATCGATGAAAATCCAAATTTATTGGATGCAAAAGGCAATTTTAATGTATGTATACCATTAAGGACCTTATTAGGATTTGCAGAAGACTTTCAAAAAATTATTATGAACGTTCAACAGGAATTGATTTTAATTAAAGGTAACTCGGACACAAATGCCTTCATTCAAACATCTGTTCTTCCAGTGGAAGCAGCTGAAGAATACAAAGTGATGATAAATAAAGTAGTATGGAATATACCTCATGTTTTAGTACCAGATGTGGAAAAGTTGCGATTAATGAAACATCTGGAAAGCAAGAGAGATTTGAATATTCCATTTAGAAGTTGGGAACTACATGAATATCCTGTTTTACAAGAAACGACAAGACATACTTGGGCTGTTAAAAGTAGTGCCCAAGTTGCAAAACCGCGTTTTTTAATTTTTGCTCTATCTACTGATAGAAAAAAATGAAAAAGATAAAAATTTAAGTGTTCTCGATCATGGAAACTTATCGAATTTAAAACTTTTTCTATATTCTGATACGTACCAATATGGCAGTTTAAATCTCAATTTTGATATTAAACAATGGGCTCTTTTATATGAAATGTATGCGTGGTTCCAGAAAAATTTCTACTATCGACGTCACGGAGAACGCTGTTACGAACCTATAAAATTCCATGGAGTATGTCCTTTTGTAGTAGTTGACTGTTCGCGTCAGAATGAAGCACTCAAAACTGGAGCCATAGATGTATGATTGGAATTTGAAACTAGCAAAAATATACCCAAGAATACAACTCCATATTGTCCAATATTACACGATCGTAGGGTCAAATACAGTTCTCTAACCAATATAGTGAAATCAATCTCCTAAAAAACTGAGGGAAAAAAATCTATATATTAGACATTCAAGGCTGTCAGTATAAGAAAAGTGACTTTATTTGTAAAGAAATATCTATAATTAATACTCAAAGTGGACAAATATATCATACGTTGGTCAACTTGCACCACGAAATGGATTGGTTCAATGAGGATATTCAAAAACGTTTCGATTGGCTCACGGATAACATTCATGGTCTCAAATAGAATCAATCAGATTTCAGTTATATACCATATGAAAAAATATATAATTATATAAAAAATAGTGTTGGCAATGAAACTATTTTTGTAAAAGGCAATGACAAAATGTGTTGGTTAAGAAAATTAGTTTAAAATAATATAGAGGAATTGTTACTAATAGGATGTCCAAATTTAAGTAAATTAAAAAAGTATAAAAATATTTATAATTCTCATTGTAGAGAACATTACTGGAATGATAAACACTGTACTAAAGAAAATGCTTTATTACTGTATAATTGGTTTATTAATAAAACAAATTAAATATTTTTCATAGACTTTTTATTTCTAATCACCCATATTCTCCTCGCCTCAATAGAAAAAAAAATTTTGAGAAAATAAAAGCTATCTATTAAATATATTAAGGTGCGTATGAATATGGCGAGTCGAGCGCGAGTCGAGTATGCCTCGAACTTCCAACGAGACTCCTTTGAAATTTTACCGATTTCTATTGTTATCGAGGGCCATCGTCGGCAAATTTGAAAATAGGTAAAAATGCAGTTGAGTCACAAGAAGTCAATTTTTTTATAGTTCTATTGTTTTCGAGTAGCGATTCATTTTCTGTCGGTTTTTTTGGTGCGAACTCAAAGAGTTTCTTTTATCTAGTGGCACGGGTTTATTTTAGAGAAGAAAAGAAGTAAATGTGTGAAATGAAATTGCATCAGAAAATTTGCAGAGACTAGAGAGAAGAAAATTTCGAGTGCGTCTGCCATATGGTTAGTTAGTTAGTTAGTTTAAAGGTTAAAGGTGCATCAGTAACTCAGACCATTTAGCGCCTACTATAGAAATTGTTGGGATCAATTAAACCTTATTATAAAGATCAATATGCCTCAAGAAACACA
Source organism: Diaprepes abbreviatus (assembly GCA_034092305.1). Classification (NCBI taxonomy): domain Eukaryota; kingdom Metazoa; phylum Arthropoda; class Insecta; order Coleoptera; family Curculionidae; genus Diaprepes; species Diaprepes abbreviatus. The sequence continues at coordinate 3,157,682 of JASJET010000103.1, forward strand.
ATAAGCGTTTGGCTTTAGCAAGATCAAAAGCCATAACTGTCATAAAGTCATTAGGAGTTAGATACCTCTCTCTAGCGTTTCTGTATGAGGGACAGTCAGAAATTATGTGTTTTATAGACAAAGGGGAAAGACAAGATGGACACTGAGGGGGGTCCTCGTTTTTAAGGAGAAAGGAATGAGTCATTCTGCAATGTCCTATGGCGATTCTCTTCCAAACAACATTTTCCCTTCTGGACAGTTGAGGGAAGTGATATGTCTCTGAGAAATTTCTCTTGATGTGGAAGAGTTTATTGGGGTTTTCTAGAGATTCCCAGCGAGCCTGCGCAATGTTGCGAATAATGTTATCAATGTGACTATTGAATTCTTTGGGGTTGAGTAAAGAGAAGAAAGGGGTGCCCTCGAAGATTACAGATTTTGCTTGAGTGTCGGCCAATTCATTCCCCTCTATGCCGATGTGGCTTGGGGCCCACATGAAAGCTATGTACAAATTACGTTGGGATCCCATTTTAAGGAGGTCAAGAATTTGATTCATGAGAGGGTGGGATGTGTTAATGGCTTGAATCGATCTCAGGCAGCTGAGGGAATCAGAGATGATTAAATGATTGGGGGTGGAGGAGTGCTTAATTATCTCTCTAATGCATTGCTTGATAGCAAAGAACTCAGCTGAAAAAATGGATGAAAGGGGATTTAACTTTGTTTTGTTACATGAAAAGCTGGTTACGGCAGCTGAGCCTACCCCTTGATACGATTTGGAACCGTCGGTAAACGATAGTTTGAAAGATTTTAACCTAGAGTTAATTAGGCTAAGGACGTGTTGATTGATGATGGAAGGTAAAGTATTGCTCTTATCATACTGCAGAAGATCAAAATTGATTTCAAAATGGGGATAATCCCAGGGGGGAAGATCTGAGGGAGGATGGGGGTAGTATCGGGAATGGATATGTTATGAGAGGCTATAAACGCAGAAGCTCTGTCGTTGGCACCCAATGTGATATTTGAGACGACTGGGAAATCAGAAGGGTTAAGGATTTTATCATAATCTAAAAGAAATGGTCTAGATTTGACAGATATGACGTATTTTATGAGAAGACAAGAACGTCGGAGATACAGAGGAGGAGTGTTAGTAATGCACTGAAGACTTACTATTGGGGAGGTGTGAAAAGCACCAGTCGATAATCGTAGGGCTTGGTTCTGGATAGGGTCAAGGGAAGAGATATACCAGGGTCTAGCCGAGTCATAAGCAATGCACCCATAATCCAGCTTGGGGAGAATGATGGAATTGTATATTTTGAGGAGCGTGTGGAAGTCTGAGCCCCAGGTGGTATGTGAGAGAAACTTTAATAAATTGAGATCCTTAAAGCATCGAGCCTTAAGGGAGGCAAAGTACGGACGCCAGTTAAGCTTATCGTCAAATATTAGACCAAGAAACTCAAGTTGGCTGTCCATAGGGAGATGTCTACGGTTTAGTGAGATAGAGTTTAGTTTTAAGCAGTTTCTCTTTTTACAGAAGTGGATGACCGTTGATTTAGACTGGCTAAAAGTAAAACCTGTCTTCATTGCCCATGATTGCAGTTTCTGAATGCATAGCTGAAGTTGTCTTTCACAGGTGATAGAAGATTGTGAGGCAATGTATATAAGTAAGTCATCAGCGTAGAGTCTAGCCGTGATGGAGGGGGGGGGGGGAATATAGTCATTGATGGAATTCATAGATAGAAGGAAAAGGGTGCAGCTAAGCACTGAGCCTTGAGGGATGCCATTTTGAGAGGGTGGGAGGGAGAGATATGGGTACCCAGGCGAACTGAGAAAAGACGGTCGCGAATAAAATTTGAGATAAATTTTGGAAGGTGACCTTTGAATCCTAGTTTATGGACTTGAAGAAGGATACCATGTTTCCAGGTAGTGTCATAGGCATTAGAAATATCTAGGGATACGGCAACTAGGTGTTGTCTCCTGCGAAAAGCATCCTGGATATCTATCTCAAAACCAACGAGATGGTCTGTAGTTGATCTGTTAGGACGAAAGCCATATTGATATGGGATTAAGAAATTTTTGGATTCCAGGTACCAGGAGAGCCGCTTGTTAATCATTCTTTCCAGGATTTTGCATAAATGGTTCGTTAGGGAGATGGGGCGGTAGCTGTTAAGTTGGTTTCTAGGTTTACCATGTTTGTGAATAGGGATAAGGAAAGAGGTTCTCCATGAGTTGGGAAATTGTTCATTTGCCCATAGGTGATTGTAGAAGGCCAGAAGATATTCGAGCATATTAGGTGGAAGATTGACAATCATGGGAATGAGGATCCCATCCGGGCCGGGGGCACCATCACGAGAGGAGTGTATAGCAAGGAGCAGCTCTTTCTGGGAAAATGGCATATTATAGGAGAGAGACTCAGTGGTATTGAAGTTAATTGGAAGAGATTCAACAGTATTCTTGACAGTGAGGAACTGGTCAGGATAGGAATTATTTGATGATTTGTCCTCAAAAAAATCAGCAAAGGAGTCACACAGGGAGTCGCGGTCAGTTATCCAATTGTTGTTAATAACAAGACCTGGGATGGATCTAGGAGCGGAAGACCTCATACTATTAATCTTCCTCCACACCTCCCTGCTAGAAGATGAGAGGTGTAGACCAGAGGTGAAATCTCTCCATGATGAGGATTTAGCCAGTTTGATGGTTCTTTTGGCGGCAGCCCTTTGTCTTTTAAAATTGATGAGGTTTTCCGTTGAGGGATGTCTTTTGAATTTATTTAGAAGGGCTTTTCGTTTCTGGATAGCTTCCGAACATTCCTTGCTCCACCATGGGACTGGAGGTCTGTCTGGGAAAGACAGTATTTTAGGGATGGAAAGAGAGGCAGCATTAAGGATTCTGTCTTCGATGTCAGACAAAGTTTCGTCAACGTTATCAAAACTTTTGGGGGGAACTGTGAAGGATGCATGGTATAGAGGCCAATTTGCTTTCCTTAGATTCCATTTTGGAGCAGAAGGTCGGTCATTCTGGGGAGCCTCAAGGCTTCTCAGGATTATAGGAAAGTGATCACTGCCATAGGTATCCTCAAGAACATCCCATTGGAAGGAATTTGTTAAGGAAGAAGTGCAGATGGAGAGATCAATGGAAGAGAAGCTTCCATTCACAGGGCTTATATAAGTTGGAGTGCGGTGATTGAGAAGGGAGAGGGAGAGTTCATTAAGGAGACTCTCAATTTGGTGGCCTCTAGGGCTGATGGATTTTGAACCCCATAGTGGGTTGTGGGCGTTAAAATCTCCTAAAATAAGGAAGGGATTAGGAAGAAGATCAATAGCTTCCCTCAGAACTGAAGGTGAGATCGAGGATGAAGGTGGAAGGTATAAACAGCACACGGTGACAAGACAATCAAGGTGTGTGGATATGGCGCAAATCTCCAGATCCAGGTCAATGTCTATGGATTGATAATACAGGGAAGTGTGAATATAAATGGCAACACCGCCTGATGCATGACTCGGGTTGGGCCTGTTTAAAAAATGAGCATTGTAATTCTTCAGGTGTATGCAATTGTTGTCTTTAAAATTAGTCTCCTGAAGACAAATTATGGATGGTCTGTAGGTTTTAATTAAAAATTGTAGATCCTCTATACGCGGAGTGAACCCATTTAGGTTCCATTGTAGAATTGGAGCAAAGAATGGAAAGATTGAGAGAGAATAGACAGAGTATTTTTAAAATTTAAGAATGGAGGGGATCGTTGAAAAGAAAAAAGTAACTGGAGAGTTTCGTTAATGTTCCGTTGTATGATTGAAGGAGCCATTTATGTGGCTTTCTTATTAGATTTGAATTTGTTTGGTTGATCTGTCTCCATTTTTCTACTCTGAGAGGAAAGGAAAGTCTCAGAGGAGCTGCGAGATGATGTTGTTTTTTTTGTGTTCGATGGTTTTGATAGATTTTTAGAATCCTTTTTTGGAAGAATAGGATTCTGGGGGAGATGAAGGAATAGCTTGGAGGGTTTGGGGGGAATTATTAAGGGAAGGAGGAGGGTTATTAAGGGAAGGAGGGGAGTTGTGAGGAGGAGAGGGGGAGGGTTTTTGGGAAGAGAAGCGGGAAGGAGGGGGAAATAGAGAAGGGGTGATTTCCACTATGTTAGAGGAAGATTTGGTGGAAGGGTTAGATCCCTCTTGGGAATTTGTTTTCCTATGAAAAGGCAGTGTTTTGGCTTTCTCAGCGTATGAGATTGAAAAAGTGGGGTTCAGCTCAATATATTTCCTTCTTGCGTCGAAGTACGTAAGTTTTTCAAGGGTCTTAATTCTTTGTATACCTAATTCTAATTTATATACCTGACATCCTTTATACCTAGGCGAGTGAGATTCTGGACAATTTACACAGGAGGGGAGAGGGTTACACGCGTTATCTTCATGCACAGGCTTACCACATCTTGGGCATATGGGGGACTCGTTACATCTTTCGGAGGTGTGACCGAATTTCTGACACTTGAAGCATCTTAACGGATTAGGAATATAAGGACGTACCCGGATATGCAGATAGCCAGCCTTGATATATTCAGGTAATTTGTGAAGCTTAAATGTCAGAATTAAGGTCGCTGAAGGAACTATAGTGTCTCCTTTTCGCGTATTGAGTCGTCTAACCCCAATTACCCCCTGGGATTGTAAATTTTCAAGGATTTCGTCTGTTGCACAGTGAAGGAGGTCGTTGCAGGTTATAACTCCTCTAATGGTTTTTAAGGTTTGATGAGCCTCAACTGTAATTTCAAGGTCTTGCTTTTTTTTAAATTAATTATTTTATCTACCTGTGATTTATTTTTGAGTTCGATTCGCAATTTACCGTTTCTAAGTTTCTTGGTTGATTCGGTTTCACCGATGTTACCACATAAAGCTTTATAAATGAGAAAAGGGGACACCTTTTCAAAGGAGCCTTCATTCCCGATACCAGAAAGAATTTTTCAAAATAGGTTGGAGAGTCTTGTATCTCCGGCGAATAAATTTGAGGCATTTTGTTAGGCCCGTTGTGTGAAGAAGAAGAAAAAGAAATCATACTTGTTCCCACGAGTAGCGGAGGAATAAAACCGTCGCCCACAGCAGTGCCCCGCATGCTGTGAGAAGACATTAATTAAACCCAGAAGCACCCGATTCTAGAAGTTCGAACAGTAGCGACCTAGCTCTCCCTAGGCCACGCAGTCCTTGGCCTGTTCTGTGTCACCGTGACTTTGGAAGGGTTTTTATGGTGGTCCCCTGTCACTTGGCCGGCCGGTCAAGGCAAGCCTCCACCCCCGGAAGGCACATCCTCAACAACCACCGGCCTTCCGAGAACGGATACACAAAGGACATCACAGGACTTACACAAACATGACTGGGGCCCCGGGGTCGTCACACCCGTACTAGAAAGGATAACCTTCCTAGCCCTCTGAGGGGGTCTGCCATATGGAAATGAACTGCTGATAATATATTTTTCTTTTGGAAATGACTGCTTCTGTTTTTTTTAACATATATTCAAAATGTAACGACGGGATTTTGGCAAAATTTCTGCATTATCCGCTAATATGTTGGGACTATAAATTTTCTAGAAGTTCTAATCCTAACCATTTTCGTATAGAAGGTAGTGTGCTATTGTAGTCCAAGTTTTCGTTTTTTATTTAATATACTTTTCACGGTAAAATCCCACTGCATAAAAGTAACAAAGCTGTCGTTTGTTCTTCATTGTCAGATAAAGTATGATAATTGTATGCACACCTGTGAAGAGGCATAAACCAAAGCCATAGAAATTCTCGGAAGAGATTTCATAAATAATTCGGCTTTCCGAATTCGGATTACGCAAGGGGTAGTTATTGTATATGTTATAAGTATGTATTTGAGGAGGGAGTTGTATACTTAAAAGATAATTAGATTTAGAAGTATACATCTCAATTGGGCAATTAACAGTAATGACATTTTTAAGTATACGTGAGATGTGTATAAATGTAAGGCCTTGCTATGTTATTGTCTTACAACTTTCAGTGCTAGCTATTGTAAATTTCTGTTTTTACTCCAAAACTTAGAGAATCTACAACATATAGGCGAATTAAACAAAGGAAAAGTGGAACTGTGTGCTAGCCTGACCGGACCCTAGAAGAAAAAAATTATACGAATGTTTCAAAAACATACTAAGAAGACACGTTCATGAATTAGAAATTTTTTAGTTAGAAAATAAAAAGCAAGTCTGGATAAAGTTTTGAAAGTTATGAAAGAAAACCAGAATATGTCTGGCACGCGAAAAACCAATCTGTAGAAAGTACTGACAAAAATGAATTTCTCGCAGGGAAAGTGAAAATAGAGGTGATACAGAGGAAATACTTTTAGAGAAAACGGTATTTGCGGAAAATTAGAAAATACCACAGGGAAGGTACCTGGATGTAATCTGTCTCAGTACAGGACACATAGTACAAGAAATATATGAAGATAAGAATATAGCAATTTTTCGTGAAGCATTCTTAGAAGGTTTATCGACAGATTTAAAACCCTTATCCGCTCAGGGCTACAAACTTATTACAATTCACATTGGAGGGAATTTGTAGGAGTTTTGCAGCAGTTTGAGCTGAAATCTACCAAAGATTAACATGAATAAATGACGCCGGATATCTTTCAAAGATATTTTTATCAAATGATACAATTGATTCCGGAGAGGTCAGTTGTAGATTTGGATAACGCCAGATATCATTCTAGACTGGTGGAAAAGTTGCCAATAACATAGTTGAAAAAGCGATATTACAGATTGGTTATCAAAAAAACATATTTCTTTATGAACGGTTTACTAAAGAAGGAACTTGTAAAAATTGCGAATGAGAAAGAAAGACAATTTAAGAAAGAAAATGGGCTGAAGAACGTGAAAATGCTGTGCTTTGAACACATTAATTAAAATCCATTAAGCTTATATGGGCACAACTAATTCGTAACTCGGGATAACCCAAAACTTAAACTATAAGGAATACGTTACTTTCTTAATTCATTAAAAAAATTATCAGCGAGGACTGGTGAAATGGCATTAACTATATTGTTACGGTTAAAAATTGGGTTTAAATAATAAATATTTTTGTTTACATTTTTCAAGATTAAATTACAGGTTCAGATTACTAAAGTAATAAATAGATTTTTGTTTTGTACATAAATTTACAGTAAACGATGTTTTCTACTATAAAACTAATGATTACCTTTTGTTTTTCATTCATGAATATTGGTTTCATCTATATTCAGATCCTTCCTTTTTGTTTACATTTTGAAATTTTGATTGACATCGAAACTTAACATATTTCTGTAATTTGTAAATTTCATTAGGTACCTCGAGACAATGTATCACATATTGGGAAAAGCGTTTTCTTAATGTTTGGATAAAATAAATAGGATTATTTGCTTTCTTGTGATTATTATTTGATTTTCCTTTTTCAGAAAATATTTGTTTATTGTCACATATCAGCTGTTTGGAATGATCAGCACGCGAACTCCGTAATTGTATAGAAAAGAAATTTCTTTGCTATTTCTTTCTATTATGGAAAATCATTCAAAACTTACTCTGAAGCACATTCGGCAACGGTCGGGTATGTCCGAACAAGCAATCGTGCTGTAGAAATAGAAACAGTCTTTGGCTTGTTGCCACGCACGTATAAAGTATATGTACTGATCGTCAAATACACAGAAAATGTCCGGACCATGCTATGCGCCATTTTGGGTAAGGTGAAGTTATAATAACAATGAATACGCTGTCGCCACTGAAAAATTATAACGACTAAACGTAATCGTTTACCTCCCACTGACAAGGTTTGAAGCAATTTGCATTCCTTTCCGAAATTTCATCGACATAAGTAATTGAACGAAACGAATGGTAGAAAGAGATAAAATGACAGTATTACGTTATAACCTTACTCAACTAATCCAATTGGTGTCAATTGATTGTTATGTGTGGATATTTGTCATACTATTGGTCGGTCGTAAAAATAAATTAATAATTTTTATTATATTTTTGGTTGTTAAAAATAACTAGTCCTTAAAAAAGCAATATGTTGACGAACCGTTTCTTCAAAACGTTTTATTTTTTGAAAAAACAGTTGAAATATTAATTAGGTAGTACCCCGTTATTTTCAGTATTTTCTAATTAAAATTTCCTTAGAAAGTTGAATGTTTCGCAAATTTCAAGTAAATTTGAGATTATAGACATACAAAATTATTACACTAAATTTTGTTCATATCTCAATAGTATGAGCGTGCTGCTTAAAAATTGTTTTCCTACGACTAGTTCTAATTATGGATTTAATATAAACACCTGTGTCCGTATGTCCATAACTTACTTTAAACAGTTAAGTGTAACATAATTGTTTTCATCAACACAACTTATAAAAAAAATTGAGAAGTAACAATTTGTAAGATATTTAAAACTTTTATTAAAATAAGTAACATTCAATTTTATATTCAAATAATGTTAAATACAACATTTTACTTCCTTAGGCTGTGTTAAACACTATACTACACTACAATTAAATAAATATTATTGATTATAATTTATTAGGACATATAAATTTGAACCATACAAGCCAACAAACGAGGTCCTTCAGAATAAAAAGCTTATTTATAGTACGTTTGGTCTTCAAGCCCCTACAAATCTTCACAAAATAATAAAATAGTATATTAAGGGTTGAATAGTATCATTAATGGGGGTCTTCGGGCTGGCCTATGGTTCCGGCCCCTGCTCGTACTCAGTTCCTCTATCACCGGTCAAGTTTCATGTTTTCTTTCAAACTTACTTGTCAGGACAGGAAGTCTTACAATAATCGGCTAGATGTTAAGTGAATTCATACAATAATTGATTGGTGGATAGCTAGGACGATGGATTTGATTAATACTACATAGAGCAGAGGTTTCTACCGTTTCAAGTTTTACGAGTGCTGGCTTCCTGCAATTACTGTATATAGGAGGTATGTATTCCTATTAAAGTCAGTATATTGCTTTGTATATATGAGTTGTTTTTCTTCAGATTCCTTTTTTTTTTTGTGTATTAGACTCCTAAGGTATTTGACCCTTTGTATACATTTTTTGTTTAACAGTTCTAAAGTGCCAATTTAAGATAATTTTGTGGTCTATATTTACACCTAAATATTTGACTGATGGCTTGGTGCATATTACTTGGTTATTAAGTTATTTAAAATAAATTTAATCCAAGGAAAAACAAAGATTATTTCACAATAATAACAACAATGACACTATTTTTGACTTTTGACGGTTAATTTGACGTGCCAAAACGTCACTCTTACCCAAAATGGCGCCGAGCATACTCCGGACATTTTTCCGTTGACAGCTCCATTACCACCTGTCATCCATTTAGTTCAGAAATCCGTGCTTGTTGCCGTTCTTCTATCTCTCTCAAAGCAATTTAAATGCTGCATAAGTTTGTCTCATTTTTTTCCTGATTTATGGTGTTTAAATTTGTGGTTATGTTGAATGTGAGATATATTTGTTTCTAAGAATGAAATGAAGTTCATAAATGTGTTTTTATATTTTATTTAGTTAAAAGTATAGATTTACACGTTACATAAGAAAAAAATATCAAAATAGCAATAATTATTTTTATTTCTTAACGTTAAGAATTAGAACAATAATAAATTATTAGAGCTGAATTAAGAAAAAATAAATAAATATATACACATTATATATCCAATTGAAAAAGTCTTTAATTCCGTTTTACTGAGCTGCACAAACTTCTGGCAGGGTTCAGCTAAATGTCGGTTGAGCCCACAAAATATCCCTCAACTCTTCAATATTTTATACAAAATATGTACATAAATATCGGATCCATATTTTCTAATAGGTAATTTATTAAAAGTCTAGAGTTAAATACTTTAAAATAAAATATTGGAGATTTCACGATAAAAATTTTTGGTCGATTAACCTAAAAAATTAAAAAGTAAATATATTTAGTATTTTTTTCTTTTAATTATAAAGTTCCTAGAAAAGATAAATGTTTTTAGAGATGGTAGTTTGTAGTTATTTCTATCCGAACTAGCCCGAAGTTGTAAGGAAAATATCCTAGAGAGTAGGTTTCGTTCATAGAAAGAAATTTTCTTTCTTCTTTATTTCTTTTCTGTTTCTATTTCTATCTTGTTACGGAGTTCGCGTGCAGGTCCACTCAATTTCTTGAAAAGTTTTTAGGGTTGCCTATAAGATGGCCCATCAGTTGAATATTATCGAAATGCTAAATTCGAAATAAAATAGTATCGATTTTTTTTTCATTATGTTGTTTTTAGTTTATTAGTTGAATATTTCTCTTTACTTTACTCGTTAGAATTTTTGGTAATTATAATATTGTAAATTTGACCCTCGAACTAATTCGAACTAATTGGATTTAATTTTTAAATATTTCGAACCCATTAAGTAGTTTGTTATTGAGTATTCATTTTGTAGGACGAGGCAGGTTAGATTATTAAGATATTGGTTGTCTCGGTCTGATTTTAGTACTGGCCAGTTTAAAGTTGAGATAGAAGAATTTTTGCATATATTTTCCGGAAGTAGTTCAAATTGTATGATAAATGTCAAGGGTTCGAGATTATGGCTACGAGATTAAGGTTATTTTTTTTGGATAGATTTTTGATAGATGTTTTTATAAAGTTTTTTTGGTAACTTCCGTTGGAAGAAATGTGCTAGTGATTTGAGAGAAATCGTTCTCTTTTGGCTATCTGACACAAGAGCGTGAAGATGTGGTTTTAGTTCTACTACTAACCTGAACTAACCTTTTTTATTCCGGGGTTCTACTGCTTTCCCAAGTTAAGGGAATTGGTCATAAAGGGCCGATTAAAGTGACAAAACCTAGTCGGGGTGCAAACAATTTTTGGTAATTTTGGTCGTTTCACTCTACAGCCAGTTTGGCGATTATTTTCTTCAGCCAGCCAGAAACAACGGCTTATCAGTTAACAGATGCCAACATCTTCTTGAGTTCGAGGTATGTACATATTTCTTTTGAAACAATCAGTTTTTGTGTTTAAGCAAAATTTAGCTAGGCTTTGCGTAGGCCTTTTGTACGACTGATTGAGTAGGAATTTTTATTTCTTTATTTTAGGGTCTTTGCAATGAATATGTCTTTGGAATGAATATGTCTTAGGAATAACTACAGTATTGTCTTTGGGATAAGTACAATATGTCTTTGGAATAATTACGTTTTTGGGAAAACTATAAATAGTTATAATGTACAGTTTGGGGTTTCGTGCTGCACTTCTGGGATTGTGAGCCTCTGAAAGGGACAATCTCCATATTGAGCCAGGTCAACGTCTTTCTGGGGAAGCCGTCTATGTCACAGACCTTGTTCAACCACCAGTTTTAAAGTGATTCAGCTAAGTGCCTAATTTTAGCCAAAATATGTACACAAGAGTTTTTGACTGTTAAGCCTAATGGGTATTAAACCTGTATTTTGAATCGTTTAGTTATCTAAACACAGTTTTCTGTTCGATTACCTAGAGGGCTAACAGGTGAGGGATTCTTGTGTATATGTTTTTGAACCTTTCAAATTAAGATTTTAAATATCTGGACTTAAATGTTTTTTTTAATGATATTTATCTTTTGGTAATTTACCATATCATATATTTGCGGCGAACCAGTAAACTATGTAAGGTGAAACGCAGTCGACTTCGTTGCGCTACAGCCTCAAATTTAAATGTTTTATTTTTGCGATACTTCACTGTAATTGAGGTTTTTTTTTTATGGTTCTGTTTTAGAGTCCCAGAGTGGCCAAGTACCCATTTAATTATTGTTTAAAATAATGAATATTATAGTGACACATTTATTGAAAATTTTAATTGCTTAACAATTGAATATTTTGGAAACTAGTTATTTTGTACAAATTTGTAACATACTTTTCATCAAACTTTTATTAAGATTTCACTACCACCCATATTTTTTATTACTGCCATTAGATTTCACTGGCGCCCACGGGTTTCTTTTTCCATTATTTTTTTAAATAGATTGTGATTTTTGATTTTTTTTTAAAGCTGATTTTGGTAAATTTTGCTGTTGTAAGTTTACTGGATTTGACATTTTTTTTATGGTATGGTGATAATATTTGATATATTGGTCTTATATTTGATTGATTTATTGACAATTGATCTTTGATTGAGCATATTTTATTTTTGATTTAATTATTTTTATTAGAATATTTTTGTAAATATAAAATATTAAGATGTATAGATTAAATGTTGACCGTTTAACCAAAGATGAACTAGAGTATGAAGTTCAGGTTAGGGATATAGATTCTTCCGGTACGGTAGATTCCTTAAGAAAGTGCTTAAGATCTTTATTAAGTTTAGAGAAATCTGGGAACATAGTTCAAAGTTCAGTAGTTCTTGATAATGAGCAGGAGATTGCAGAATGCACTCGGAAACTTACAGAGTTAAAAGATTTTATTTCAAATTTTTCTGGAACTAGCAAACAAATTTCGAAAATTGAATCAAAATTTGCCCATTTAGTAGGTCGAATTAATAGAATTTCAGATGAAGATATTACTTTTAAGGATAAGCGTTCAAAATTATTAGTCGAATTAACTTCTCTTCTAACTGATTTTGAAACTAAAACAAAGCTGCTTTCTACAGATATAGGATCAGAGCCACCATTAAATCCAAATTTTTCAGATCAATCGGGTACTAGTAATTTAGCAAATTCTACAATGAATTCTGGTCAAAACTCTCCAATACCTAATGTTAATATTGTTAGCAATCAGTCTTCTACAAATAATTTAAATTTTAAAAGTGTACCAGTTTATAAATGGGGTATTAAATTTTCAGGGACTTCAGGGTTAAGTTTTAATGCGTTTTTGCAACGAGTAGATGAACTTTGTATTTCAAGGGGTGTTAATAAAATAGAATTATTTCATTCAGCTTCTGATTTATTTGAGTCAAATGCATTAAATTATTATCATTTAATTTCTAAATATGCTACTGATTGGGATTCTTTAATAAAATTAATGAGAGATGAATTTTTACCAGCTAATTTTGGGGATAAATTATGGAATCAAATTTTAAATAGAACTCAGGGATCAGATGAACCTATAGGTATTTATGTTGCGGCAATGACACAGTTATTTGATAGAATGCCAGCTAAGGTGTCTGATTGTTTACGTTTAAAAGTTTTATGCGCTAATATGTTACCTTTTTACCAAGAACGACTAAGCTTACATGAAATAAATACTCCTTTTGAATTGATTGAATTATGTAGAAAATTAGAAGAAACTAGGTTACGCGTAGAAGAGTTTAAGCCGCCAAAAAAAGGGAATGTCTCTCTTGAACCAGATTTAGATTATCAATCGGTAAAACGTGATTTTACTAAACCAGCTACTAGTGGAACTGTTAGTGAGGTTCATTTTTCAAATGTTGATAATTTTTCACAAAACTCTGATGCAAATTTTAATAATTTCAATTTTAGAAACAATAATAATAGACAAAATAATATTTCTCAAAACAATAGATTTTCTACTTCACAAAATAATAGAAATAATTCACAAAATGTTAGGCAAAACTTTCATAACAATAATGGACATAACCAAAGAAATTTTAGAAATCAAAATAACTTAAGAAATAATTCTCAAAATCAAAATAATTATCAAAATTTTACAAATAATCAAAGTAATGTCAGGAATGTTAATGTTTCTGGTAATTCTAATCAAAATAATTTTAGAAATAATAATTCTCGTTTTTACAGTAATAGCAATCATAATAATTCAGGAAATTTTCAAAATAATTCTAGTAATAGACAGAATATAAATAAAGATTCAGGAGTTAATTTATGTTTCAAATGCAATCAACCTAATCATTTTGCTAAGAATTGTACAGCTAAAGATAAGAAATGTTTTAATTGTGGAAAATTGAACTGCACTAAGAGAACGTGTCCTAATTGTAATAGTACTCAAATTTCGAGTCAGGGAAACGGGTCAAGAAGTCAAGTTTAGGTCGAGGGTTGACTTCTGACATACAATCGACCACTGATGATTTAGATTTTAAAGATAAAGTTGTTTTGGATTATGTATTGACACATATAGGTCCTGGGGAATGTCCTTATTTAAGAGTAGATATTTTGGGTTTAAATTTTTATGGACTTTTAGATTCTGGGGCAAATAAAATTTTTGTAGGTAATAAAGGTTGGGATAAATTGAAAACTTTGGGAGTTAAATTGGATGTAAATAAGAGTACGCTTTGTAAAATAGCTAATGATAGTTCTTGTGAATGTATAGGCATAGCAACCGTTCCAGTAAAGGTTAGGGATATAATTAAACTTGTAGATATTTATGTGGTACCTGAACTGCGACATGAACTTATTTTAGGTATTGATTTTTGGATAAAGTTAGGTATTGTTCCGGACATGCGCAGAGGCGAATGGTATTTTTCATCTGAAGTTTTAGGTAGTCCAGAGATTTCTTTGATGCAGTGTGAATCAGACTTGACAGAGGAGCAGAAAGTTAGGTTGAATAAGTTAGTTACAGCTTATTTTGATAAAATTGGGGATCGTTTAGGTTGTACCTCGATGGTTAAACATAAAATTATTACAAATAGTGAGCCTATTAAGCAGAGATATTACCCAGTTTCACCCTTTAAGCAAAAACTTGTAGACGAGGAGGTAGACAAGATGTTAGCAAACGGGGTCATTGAACCTTCAACTTCTGCCTGGTCATCTCCAGTGCTTCTGGTGCCCAAAGAAGAAGGAAAACAGCGCTTTGTAGTTGACTTTAGGAAGGTTAATAATGTCAGTCAGAAAGACGCCTATCCTTTGCCTTATATTTCTTCCATTCTAGATAAATTAGGGGGCGCTCGTTATCTTAGCTCGTTGGATCTTCAAAGTGCGTATTGGCAAGTAGAACTAGAGGAAAATAGTAAGCAGTATACAGCGTTCACAGTTCCTGGACGAGGACTTTTTCAGTTTCGTAGGTTACCGTTTGGTTTGCACAACGCTCCAGCTACATTTCAGAGATTGATAGATACAGTTTTAGGTGCTGACTTACAACCTTATGTTTTTTGTTATCTGGACGATATAATTGTAGTCACTTCCGATTTTGATAAACATTTAGAAATTTTACAGCTCGTTTTTGATCGTTTAGACAAGGCAGGGTTAACTTTGAATAAGGAAAAAAGTAAATTTTGTCGAGCAGAATTAAGATATCTAGGTTATGTTGTTAATAGACATGGTATTTCAGTTGATCCCTCGAAAGTTGAAGCCATCACCAATATTCAGACTCCAAAAACTGTTACAGAAATTCGCAGAATTATAGGAATGTTATCATGGTATCGTCGTTTTGTTCCAAATTTTTCAGACTTAATATCACCTTTTACTCGTTTACTTCGTAAAGGCGCTAAATTTGCTTGGGATAAAAATTGCGAGGATGCTTTTCAAAAAATTAAAAATGTCTTAGTTTCAGCACCCATTTTGACTTGTCCAAATTTTGATCATGAATTTATTCTTCAGACAGACGCAAGTGCATACGGTGTAGGCGCAGTTTTATATCAAGTATACGATGGAAGAGAACACGTCATCTGTTACATATCTCGCAGTTTGACTCGTCAGGAAAAAGTTTAATCTGCTACAGAAAGAGAATTGTTAGCTGTACTTTTTGCAATCGAAAAATTAAGATGTTATTTGGATGGTGCAAAATTTTCTGTTGTTTGTGATCATTACAGTCTTCAGTGGCTGGATAATCTTAAAAATCCTCAGGGTAGATTAGGTCGTTGGGCTTTGCGGTTACAACAATTTGATTACAAAGTTATTCATCGTAAAGGCAGGGAAAATATTGTTGCGGATGCTTTGAGTCGTTCTGTTCCAGAATGCGATGCCTTGGAGATTTCTAATATTGATCTTCAGGAAGTACAAGACAAATGGTATATTGACCTCAGGAAACGTATATTGAAAAATCCTTTAAATTTTCCGCGTTGGAGAGTAACTGATGGTAAGATTTATAAATATTTTCAGCTGGATTTTCCGGACTTGCGTGATACTACGGATTATTGGAAATTGGTTGTCCCAAAGGAAAAGCGGCGTGAGATTATGGAATTGTGTCACAGTTCTACAATTGGAGGTCATTTTGGCGTTCAGAAAACTTATTTAAAAATTTGTCGTTTATATTATTGGCCTTGCATGAGAGCTAACATTACCAAATTTGTTAAACATTGCTTAGTATGTCAAAGAGTAAAACCTGAACAAAAATTGCCTAGTGGTTTATTACGCGATAATTTAATTCCAGAACATTGTTGGCAGGTTATTAGCATGGATTTATTTGGTCCATTACCAAAGAGTAAACACGGTAATATGTATATTTTTGTAGTAACTGACGTTTTTAGTAAATTTAATTATTTCTTTCCTATTAAAAAAGCAAATTCTAAAACAATAGTTAATCTTTTAGAGGAGCGTATATTCTTGGTTCATGGTATACCACAGGTCATTAGGTGTGATAATGGGGTTCAATTTAAAAGTCAGGAATTTCAGGGGTTAACAAAAAAGTATGAGGTTAGAACACTTTTTAATCCAAATTATCATCCATCGCCAAATGTTACTGAAAGAGTTAATAGGGTTTTAAAATCAATGCTTTCAGCTTTTATCTCAGATAATCAAAGAATTTGGGATGAGAATTTAGCAGCATTAGCTTGCGCAGTTAATACCGCCGTTCATGAAGCTACAGGGCGTACGCCATATTTTGTTAATTTTGGTAAAGATATGATACTTCATGGTAGTGAATATTCTAGGGTAACAGATGTAAGTGATCCAAATTTTAAACAGAATAATTTTTCTAAAAGAGTAGAAGCTCTTGCAAAATTAAGAGATTTTGTAAATAAACGTCTGCAACAAGCTCATCAAAGATCAAGAAATCAATATAATCTTAGACGTCGTGATGTACAGTTTCAAGTAGGAAATTTGGTTTGGAAAAGACTTTTTGCATTGTCGGATGCTGGAAATTATTATTCAGCTAAACTTGCTGGTAAATTTGAAGGACCTTTTAAGATAGTTAAAAAAGTGGGTTACAATGTTTATGAGTTACAGGATATGAATGGAAAGTCCAAGGGAAATTGGCATGTTCAGGATTTAAAGCCATACTATGATCCCAATGATAATTAGGTTATTTGTGTAAAAAAAAAAAAAAAAAAATTATTTCATAATTTTTTTTTCCTTAGAAAAGGGGGTGACTGTTACGGTTAAAAATTGGGTTTAAATAATAAATATTTTTGTTTACATTTTTCAAGATTAAATTACAGGTTCAGATTACTAAAGTAATAAATAGATTTTTGTTTTGTACATAAATTTACAGTAAACGATGTTTTCTACTATAAAACTAATGATTACCTTTTGTTTTTCATTCATGAATATTGGTTTCATCTATATTCAGATCCTTCCTTTTTGTTTACATTTTGAAATTTTGAATGACATCGAAACTTAACATATTTCTGTAATTTGTAAATTTCATTAGGTACCTCGAGACAATGTATCACATATTGGGAAAAGCGTTTTCTTAATGTTTGGATAAAATAAATAGGATTATTTGCTTTCTTGTGATTATTATTTGATTTTCCTTTTTCAGAAAATATTTGTTTATTGTCACATATCAGCTGTTTGGAATGATCAGGTCCACTCAATTTCTTGAAAAGTTTTTAGGGTTGCCTATAAGATGGCCCATCAGTTGAATATTATCGAAATGCTAAATTCGAAATAAAATAGTATCGATTTTTTTTTCATTATGTTGTTTTTAGTTTATTAGTTGAATATTTCTCTTTACTTTACTCGTTAGAATTTTTGGTAATTATAATATTGTAAATTTGACCCTCGAACTAATTCGAACTAATTGGATTTAATTTTTAAATATTTCGAACCCATTAAGTAGTTTGTTATTGAGTATTCATTTTGTAGGACGAGGCAGGTTAGATTATTAAGATATTGGTTGTCTCGGTCTGATTTTAGTACTGGCCAGTTTAAAGTTGAGATAGAAGAATTTTTGCATATATTTTCCGGAAGTAGTTCAAATTGTATGATAAATGTCAAGGGTTCGAGATTATGGCTACGAGATTAAGGTTATTTTTTTTGGATAGATTTTTGATAGATGTTTTTATAAAGTTTTTTTGGTAACTTCCGTTGGAAGAAATGTGCTAGTGATTTGAGAGAAATCGTTCTCTTTTGGCTATCTGACACAAGAGCGTGAAGATGTGGTTTTAGTTCTACTGCTTTCCCAAGTTAAGGGAATTGGTCATAAAGGGCCGATTAAAGTGACAAAACCTAGTCGGGGTGCAAACAATTTTTGGTAATTTTGGTCGTTTCACTCTACAGCCAGTTTGGCGATTATTTTCTTCAGCCAGCCAGAAACAACGGCTTATCAGTTAACAGATGCCAACATCTTCTTGAGTTCGAGGTATGTACATATTTCTTTTGAAACAATCAGTTTTTGTGTTTAAGCAAAATTTAGCTAGGCTTTGCGTAGGCCTTTTGTACGACTGATTGAGTAGGAATTTTTATTTCTTTATTTTAGGGTCTTTGCAATGAATATGTCTTTGGAATGAATATGTCTTAGGAATAACTACAGTATTGTCTTTGGGATAAGTACAATATGTCTTTGGAATAATTACGTTTTTGGGAAAACTATAAATAGTTATAATGTACAGTTTGGGGTTTCGTGCTGCACTTCTGGGATTGTGAGCCTCTGAAAGGGACAATCTCCATATTGAGCCAGGTCAACGTCTTTCTGGGGAAGCCGTCTATGTCACAGACCTTGTTCAACCACCAGTTTTAAAGTGATTCAGCTAAGTGCCTAATTTTAGCCAAAATATGTACACAAGAGTTTTTGACTGTTAAGCCTAATGGGTATTAAACCTGTATTTTGAATCGTTTAGTTATCTAAACACAGTTTTCTGTTCGATTACCTAGAGGGCTAACAGGTGAGGGATTCTTGTCTATATGTTTTTGAACCTTTCAAATTAAGATTTTAAATATCTGGACTTAAATGTTTTTTTTAATGATATTTATCTTTTGGTAATTTACCATATCATATATTTGCGGCGAACCAGTAAACTATGTAAGGTGAAACGCAGTCGACTTCGTTGCGCTACAGCCTCAAATTTAAATGTTTTATTTTTGCGATACTTCACTGTAATTGAGGTTTTTTTTTATGGTTCTGTTTTAGAGTCCCAGAGTGGCCAAGTACCCATTTAATTATTGTTTAAAATAATGAATATTATAGTGACACATTTATTGAAAATTTTAATTGCTTAACAATTGAATATTTTGGAAACTAGTTATTTTGTACAAATTTGTAACATACTTTTCAGTAAAATTTTATTAAGATTTTAACCACTTGAGCGACAGTTATAAGTTGATTTCTATGATCTAATTTTTGTAATTATCTATCACTTTTTTTTGTAATTTTCTATTGCTTATATTTTTATTAACTGTCATTTAAACACTCATTATCTCTCTCCTTATCAATTTTCTAATTCTTTCTCTCTGCAGATATTTTTGGTAGTTTTTTGATATTGCTTTTTTTTATTACTACAAAGTTGATAGTCTCCTGCATTGTTGGGCTTATGGACCTTCATAGTCTAGTTTAAAATAGAGTGTGTTATTTTCTTCTATAACTAGGCTATGTCGACGTAAACCTTCCAAAGGTAGTAGTTGATTTATTTACTTTTTGGATCGGTTTGCCGTTCACTGTGCAGGACACTGTCAAGTTTAATTTATTCTTTTGTTTTAAATATTCACATTTTGCTACGTCATAGAAAGACAATAACTTTCGACTAAGTCAACAAGGTTTTTTTATTGCAATTTAACATTTGTAATCGCACTTCTATTAGATAGCCCCATTAGAGGAGCTTGCAATAATTCACATGGTGATAACTTTTTCCAGGGTTGTACTTAATATCTGGGAAGGGGTATAACATGAGGAATAAATGTATTGGCCTCTATTTAATTGGTTTTATTTCCTATAATTTTAAACTAGGATACTTTTAAGTACTTAGACTTTGCGATTTATTTACCTGGATATGACATATTAAATATTTATTCTTTTCCAAGTTTTCTTTAATACAAGTGCTCGTAGTATAATCATTAGGGCTCATTCTAAAGTAAAATTTGGTGGCGCCTTTTTCCCGATTTAGACATTTATAAAACTTACACAGGCAATATATTAAAAATAGTGGAAAAATATAAAAACAACGAATCTACCCTGAGATGAGCTAGCGTATAGGTAGACTCCAGTCAGCATTAGGACAATCATTAGGTAAGTCTGAACTGAGGTACCTTACAGGGTGTTGCCAGGATTTGGTAGGACGTTCATAGTTGGTAATAATATAGTATATTTCTTGGTAAAATTTTGAGATTTCCTTAGAGAGCAAAAATTCGCGATTTCACTGGCACGAAATTAATTGCAATTTTAATTACCCAGTTTGAGATAGTTTTTTTTCTAAGCAGCAATCCTTTATTTTTCAATATATATAAACATATATTAAAGAAAAACTTAATTGAAATTAGCATGGATGCAGCCACACTCGCCACGACAATAATCGTCAAACAAACTGGTTAAATTTCACTTTTTACTTTGAAATATTAAAGATAATTAGAAAATAACACTACTGAAAAAAGTAGATTCTTTTTTAGCAACCTAAAGACCGCCATATTGAACCTTGAACAGATTACTGACGACCTACGTATAAGCTAATTGCGAGATTAATTTAGTAATATTTCGAAAATAAAAAAAACTACCTTAATTAAGTAATATTTCGAAAATAAGAAAAACTACCTCTTATTTATTTCGGAATATAATGATATAAGGAAAATATGATAATAAAAAAAATTTCAGCCAATTTGACAGCATGAGGTATCGTAAAATTGGCCAGTGAACGGGAAAACAAAAACTCGTATAAAGGCTGATTTCCAAGATTTATCAATAGATCTTGTAAAAGTACAACAAAAAGGTATCTTCTTTATTTATAAATATAGGAGATAATATGTAAATAAAATCACTTAAAAAATTAGATTTATTTCTAATATCCCGGCACCACAGTTATGTTGAACCCCATATAAACTGATTTCGGGATTTATTATTAAATATTTGGAAAATAAGAAAAAAATTAACTAACGGGGCGGGGCGGGGCGAGTCGCACACACGCACGTACGTACGCACGCACGCACGCACGCACGCACGCACGCACTCACGCACGCACACACGCACACACGCACACAGACACACACACACACACACGCACGCACGCACACACGCACTCACCTACACACACACAGGCAATTTCTTAATTACCCATTACATATGCACATTTATTAAATTTTATACAAATTGAATCTATATTTACTGTCCAATTTAACAGAGCGTCTGTTAGGTTTCCGAAGAATTTTACCGTAGGCACACTCTAGAGCGACATACCGTTGAAATTCAAATTTAAGCTAACGGGCTCATTTCCTGTATTATTTCTAAAATATATTACTTAGTTTTTACCATAGTTAATTATTAAGTTGGTTCGTTTGTAATTAGAAAACTGAAAGAAAAAAATTATTTTATATAAGAGATCATCAAAACGCGTCGTCCGCAAAAAGAAGGACGAGAGCCTCTTTTAAGTGAGCATTCAGATCATTAATATACAATAGGAACAGAAGTGGACCCAACAAACTACCTTGAGGTGTGCGGATGTTCGACTTCTGCTCTTCACTAAATTTGATTTGATATTTGGACGACAAACTTTCGGTTTGTTAAATATGATGTTATCACTCAAAGGACCTCTAATTACGAGAGCTCTAATTTAATTAACAAGAAAGTTCACATTCAATGTGTCAAAAGCACGCGCCACGAAAATCTCCTCTGTGAATTTACCCTTATCTAGATTTCGGTACACTTGCTGAAAAACATAGAGTAGTCTCCGTGGCTAAAATTTTAAATATATCCTCAGCAGTACTAAAGCCAGTTATGACAATTTTTTTAATCTAAAGATATCTCTATTTTGTATCTTAATGACAAATTTATTAATATCCATAGACTTCTTAAATTTACTAACTGTACAATCTTTACATTCACAGTTTATAATCTTCTGTTCAAGATCAGTAACTCCCTCCCCTGAATATCCTTTGTTACGAAATTTATATTCAGGTGTTATTTTCGCTCGCAATATGCATATATGATTTCCTTTTTTTACCTAGAGATATCCTTTCGCATTATCACTATAAGATGGTTTCTGTGCCCTAAAACTCATAATTCAAATATTAGATCTAATTTGTAAACAAAACTATTTATAAGTTTTTCTTTAATTATAAATGTACCAACGTAAGAACATATATGGGTTTTTATTATCAAATAGTAAATTTATCAACAAACTAGTAAGTAAATTCGGTAATTCTTCGGAATACTTTCTATTTGTAGGTCGTAGAAATCGAATATGCAGGTTTTTTACCGATCTCGCATGGTTATCAAAAAATTATTTTTCACTTTTTCCTGTCAATTTTATATATGTTCCCACCTATTCGGTTACTATTTGCCCCTTTCACTAAACCACATATGAACATTCTGAACTACATCATATTTTTTTTTAAATTATATACAATATTTTGCTAAAATGTAGCGGAAAACAGGAAAAATTGAGCCGGGAAACGAGGCGCTAAAAAACTTAGTTTATGAGACAAATACCGCACATTGTTGCCGAATGTTTTCCTATAAAATTACACAGGTTTTGTTTGGACTCTCCATTTTCTTTTAATACTTTCTACATACTACTAAGTAGAACAAAAAAAGCACAAAAAAATTAACAAACAAAATTTAAAAGAAAAACTAACCAGAACAAACCGTGTCAATCTCTTAGAATAAGTTGTAGGACCTTGCCCAACTCCTATCCCGAAAGAGAGTGTTCCGCCTTCTCGTGGTATCTTCTGGACAGCAATATTTTTTAACGAACGTAACAAAATTATTAGAAAATGTTTTTCACTAAATTGGACAAAATGTAATTGACTTTAACGCCAGTCAAACAGAATCGGGAGACCAAACATAAACTAAAAAAGTTGTGTGCAAAAAGGGGACTTATACGAAATAGTTTGTTGTGTGAAATCTAGTTTAATTTAGTTCAAGTTCGTATAGAATAGTTCAGGTTAGTTTGGTTTTTATCTTGGCTTTTAAACCAACGTAGATTGCCGAACGATCTGTTTGTGTTTGGCATCTCGATTCTGCACGTTTTCCCACATTTTATGCTACAATACTGACCACAAATAACTGCATTTTAACTATCAAGTTTTCCATTCTAATGAAATTTAAAATCCTCGTCAACGTGGCAATATCGCATGCAAATCACATGTTTCTCTTTAAATCCTTGACACTTAAAAATAAGACCAAACGACCAGCCGGCAGTTTTTATGGAAAATTCACATTTTTCCGTGGTTATTTATGTACATTTTGCTAAAAAAATTATTAAATATTGTGTTGTGTTTGTGAATTTTACTAGAAATGCCCAGAATTTAAAGGTAGTGATCGGCGAATACAAGTTATATGAGTAAAGGTCAATTTTTTTTTAATCATACGAGGTCGGCAAAAAAATAACTTCATATTCGTGTTCCACTATCCGAAAATTGGATGTATGGAGAAAAAATGCGAGATCGGCCAAACAATCTTCATATTCCTGTTCTACGAGCCAAAAACAGGAGGTATGTAAAAATCATCGAAAAATTCGGTGTTTCCACTATTCCGAATAAATCCCCAAAAATTGGTAAATGTAGTACCAGCAATTTTAAAAACAGTCAATTTCGAGAAAGCAATTTTTAATTACTTCGAGCGCTTTAAAAAAAAATAACTCTTCAGTTATCATATTTCTTTAATTAATTCATATAGACTGTATGTCTTCAATGGTTTTTAAAGTAAGTTGAAATATTTATTATTAAATGAGAATGTTTTGGATTCTACCTTATTGTATCCTATAACCTAACTTTGATATGTAAAATTTTTAAATAACAATATGTTTATGAAAACAGTAGTTGTTCTCTCTTTCTCAAATCAGAGCTCCGTTATATATATGAAAATAAGGAAATTTAATCACTGACGAAAGTAAACCAAATTTAAATCAAGAAAAAGAAAATAATATGCGATTCAAAACACTGAAATGTCACATGACAATTGACAGTTCAGTCTCAGACAGCCAAAGAAAATGCGGCAATCGCAATGAACGCTCTTTTGCATAGTCGCGGAATAACGTCACAAATCGCCATGATTTTGAGTTTTTAAATTCAGTTAGATTTTATCTTGTTTTTATCTACCTACAGAAAAATTATAGAATCACCTAGAATGCTTGTATTTAGTGCAAAAAAATTATAATACATTCTAATTTAGATGTTAGAACTTAAAGTATAAATTTTGGTTAAAATGAAAAAGTACATTAACGTTTCGAAGCGGTGGTTACCAGATAAGTTATCGCAACACTAGGGCTACCGAAGGTTCCATTATTATTTTTAATGTAAGCTGCTTTTTTTCTCTTGCTTGTATGTGGTTTCATATATATTGCTGTAGCTTCAAACCATTTTATATATTCTGAAAACGCTTTCTGCAATACCAGATCTCTACATTTAAACTTTTTATATATGAATATTATTTTTCTTAAATTTTTCTTTTGGTAGACATTTGGTTTCTCCAATATACATTTCACTACTCCCAAATGAAACCTTGGTAACACATTCATTCTGATCGACGCTTTTAGGTCCTATTTTTGTCAAATAAGCTCTTAGTGTATTTCCTGATTTATAAACTGTTTTTATGTTGTAAATTCAGGTCTCATTTTCTCCGAAGCTCCGTTAGGATAAGAGAAGGAATGTATTTCTTGTTGTCCAATCATTTTCGTTCGATGATTGATTATAAGGTCGTCTATTAATTTTAGGGGGTAAACGTTCTGTTGCTCATGAAATTGAATATTTGTTTTGGGTTCTTTGGTTGGTAAATTTGGTTACCGTGTAATAATTAATGGTCTTCCATGCACATCGCACAGTTACCTTCATTCCTTTCCTCAAGTAACACTGCTAGTCGATAATTAACATTATCTACAACTTTAAAACAATTATAAATTAAAAATATTATATAATAATATATTTAATTCAATTGTTAAGAGCTACTTGATGAAGTAAGCAAAAAAATTTCTTTTTTCTTGTTTTTTGTTTAACTTTTAAAGATTACTTTATATACATTCTCGTATGCTCTAGATATCTTCACCACATAATATAA
Source organism: Diaprepes abbreviatus (assembly GCA_034092305.1). Taxonomy (NCBI): domain Eukaryota; kingdom Metazoa; phylum Arthropoda; class Insecta; order Coleoptera; family Curculionidae; genus Diaprepes; species Diaprepes abbreviatus. Next base: position 3,182,873 of record JASJET010000103.1, read on the forward strand.
ATAACAAAACTCTTAAGGAAACAAACAGTATATTTTAAAATTCTTTTCGAATCTATCTGGCTCGTGCATCAGTTTTCCAACGTTTAGTGGATTTTATCGTCATTTTAACCATAGTTCTTTTTAACATTAAATCTTTATGAGCAGCATAGAATGTTAAGTGATCGAGTAGGTGGATTACTGTAAAAATGTTAACTGAGTTTTAAGTCACATTGCATTTTTGTTTCAAGATAAGGACTTGATATGATTTCGGGTAATGAACATAAATGTATTTGGTTTTGCATTAAGATAATAAAAAGTCGTAACTCATATATTAGGTTCAGTAGCTCTTATATTTTATCGTATTTTTTATTTTGTTTATATTTAATAAAGTCCTTGACAAACTTAACGGAACAATATGAAAATATCCAAAAAATTAATTGATCTTTTTCTTACGCCACTGTTGAAGTATGTAGAGTATTTGAATAGTAGGCTATGAATATTTTATTTTATTGTTAACAGGGCCATGCCAGTAAGATGCTAAGAACGAGAACATCAAAAAGCAAAGAATTTAAATTATTTGGACGCCTAGTTAAAGACAAATGAATTTTTCTGCTCAACCACGTGACTCCACGTCACCCCAGTTCGGTCACGTCATCCTCATCCCCAGTTTAGATACCGGACGCCATTATTGTTTCTGGCTTTTTCGAGTGCTCGAAATAACAAAGTTGGTTTTCATCTATTTTGGCTACGTTTTCGTGTGTTTACTTTATTTTTTTTTAATTCACTTTAGGGTAAGTTTAATATACCCTTTCTGGAATACATCTAAACATGATTTTGAATAAAATTTGCATTTTGTTGTAGAAGATGCTACAGTCCATTTTTTAATCTCCCGAACTGGACCCAAATATTTCCCGGATGGTTACAGAAAACTACTAACTAAGTAAAGTTTGTAAATTTTCTTTGTAATTACGCGATAACATTTTCGTCTTGGTTTTTCATATTCACAAAAACACATCTTCAATTTTCTAACCTTGTTATCATATTTGTACATAGTTCGGCATTTATACCAAACAATTATAAAACGCTGATATTAAATCAAAGGTAATATTTGTTTCTTTTACTTGCTTTTCATTTTAGTTTAAGTTAAATGTATTTTTTCTCTAAACGTTTTCTCGAATAATTTACATTTTGTTTTAGAAGACTTTGCAGCCCATTTATTTTTGACTAACCTGGCCGAAATATTTTACATATAGTTGGAGGCCAGTATTGTAAGTATATTTTGTAGATCTTATTGATAAATTACGTCCTAGCATTTTTGTCACAGTTTATCATGCTCACAAATACACACTATCACCCCATTTGCATACATTTTTGCATTAATATGATACATTGTAAAATGCCTATATCGAATTAAAGGTAATATTGTCCATTTAAATTTAATGGAAAATTTAATTTATTCTCTTATTTTATGTGTTACTATATACTTAGTAGGATAAAGTTAATTTATTCAATCAGTTATTATGTCTAACAACTCTTACGTTTGTCAATAGATAAAATAAAAAACAGAAAAATATTCTCCCTAAAGCAAGCCCAGACAGAGCAAAATTAAGTATTTTATTAATTTTAATAGATTTATACTGAATCCAAAAATATCACTGCTAGGTTTGTTTTTATACGATTGATTATTTCTCTCATTTCTTTAAATAGATATATTAAATATTGAAACACCTAGCTTATTACAAAACTTTTGTTTATATTTTTATCTAACACTGAGTTCACCATCTGTATTAAATTAGAAAGGCCATTACAGGGCTCGTAGTGTATTAATTTATTTTCTTTTGGGCTATTCATGAAGAGAATTTAGTTAGTGGTTTAAATATAGTATTTGTTGTGTAGTTGTGTTCATATATATATATATATATATATATATATATATATATATATATATATATATATATATATATATATATATATATATATATATATATATATATATATATATATATATATCATCCAGCCTGCTGAGTCCACTGCTGAACATAGGCCTTCCCTAAACGTATCCATTCATCTCTATCTTGGGCAGTTCTGATCCAGTGCCCCGATACTCGTTTGATGTCGTCACTCCAGCGTGTTGGTGGTCTACCTCTGCTTCGCGTGTCTGCACGAGGTCTCCAGTTTAGCAACCTGATTGTCCATCTATCGTCTCTGAATCTCGCAACGTGACCTGCCCATTTCCATTTGAGTGTTGTGATCCGCTGAATTATATCTTCAACTTTAGTTCTTCGTCGGATTTCTGTATTTCTCACACGATCTCGCAAACCAATACCAAGCATAGCTCTTTCCATTTTTCGTTGTGCGACTCTTAGTTTGAGCGTAGTGTTCTTGGTCAATGTAAGTGTTTCTGCTCCATACGTCATGACTGGCAGTACTCATTGATCGTAGACCTGACTTTTCAAACTTACTGGAAGGTTTGTGTTAAAAATATCTCTCAACCTTCCATATGCCGCCCATCCCAAACCGATTCTTCGTTGAAGCTCGTGTGTCTGGTTGTCTCGATTGATTCGTATTTCGTGGCCCAGATACTTATATACGCTGACTTCCTCTATGACGTTATTGTCCAACTTTATGGATCCTCCAAGCACTAAGTTTGTCATAAGTTTTGTTTTCTGTTTGTTTATACGGAGGCCAACTTTTTCAGTTGCCTCTCTTAGTTGTTGCGTCATCAGTGCAGCATCTGTTAGATTGTCTGTTATAAGGACTATATCATCAGCAAATCGCAGGTTGTTCAACCGTTTTCCGTCAATATCAACACCCATGTTGTCCCAATCCAGTGTTTTAAAGGCATATTCCAAAGTGGTAGTGAATAATTTGGGAGACATCGTATCGCCCTGTCTAACCCCTCTCTCGATGGAAAATTTGTTACTGTTCTTATGAAGCCTTACGCTTGCTGTTGAGTTGCTGTAAATATTGTGAATTAGACGGGTGTATCTGTAGTCAATTCGGCACTGACTAAGAGTTGCTAGTATGGAGTTCATTTCGATCATATCGAACGCTTTCTGAAAGTCAATGAAAACAAGCACCAGGGGTCTATTGTATTCGATTGTCTTTTCGATGAGTGTTTTTATAGCGAGGAGATGGTCGTTGGTTCCGTATCCCGATCTAAACCCTGCTTGCTCTACAGGTTGGTAGAAGTCTAGTTTAGCCTCTAACCGTCTATTAATGATCTTGGTAAAAAGTTTGTACAATTGTGAGAGCAAGCTTATGGGTCTATAATTTTCCAAATCTGTCGGGTCGCCACCTTTGAAAATTAATACCATCAGGATATTATTCCAGTCTGCCGGAATCGAGCTGTCAAGCAGACAGAGGTTAAAAAGTTGTTTGATTTTTTCCAGTAAGGTTCTTCCACCCATTTTTACTGCTTCTATTACTATCTGATCCTCTCCTGGCGCTTTGTTATTTTTCATTTGTTTTAATGATATTTCTATTTCCTGTATTGTGATTTCAGGTAGGTCTTCGGATCCTTGATTCAAAACTCCGGTACGTCTGTCTATTTCCTTCGGTTGTTCTGGTATCGGTTGTCTACTCTTATAAAGTTCAGTGTAGAACTTTTCTACAACACGGAGCAACTCTTCCCTGTCTGTTGCTATCTCTCCGTCCTGATTTTTTAGTTTTATGATTTCGTTTTTACCCGTGTTCAGCTTTCTTTTCAGGATTCTGAGACTCCGATTTTCTTCTATAGTGGACTTAATTTGTTTGGTATTATAATTTCTTATGTCTCGTCTGATGCTCTTAGAGATTTGTTTATTTAATTCTCTTATTTCTGTTATGTCCACGTTTTCCTGTTTTTGTATTTCTCTTTTGTTAGACATTAGGGTTTTTGTATGTTGGGTGAGTTTGTTGTCTTTCTGTTGTCTCGGACAACATTTTTTAGTCGCTTCCAGGATGGAGTTCGTGATTTGCTTGGTCAGTTCCTCGATATTTGTGCTTTGTGAGGTTGTTTTTGTTAAAGTGCTGGTTATGTTCTGTTCGAACTCTTCAAGATTCTCGGGATTTTGCCACTTGTTAGTTGTTTTTCTTTTAACCAGTCTGTATCTTTCCTGTCCCAAGTTAATCCTCACTGAAGCCCTGACCATTCGGTGGTCGCTTCCCACGGAGATCTGGTTAAGTACTGTCACATCTTGTATTATAGACTTCTTATCTGTAATGATGTAGTCTATCTCATTCTTGGTTTTTCCATCTGGACTCACCCATGTCCACCGTCTACTGATTTTTTTGTAATAGAAGCTGTTCATTAAAAATAAGTTGTTTTCCAGTAGAAAATGTAAGAGTGACTCTCCTCGATGGTTTCTTGTGCCACTACCAAAGTTTCCCAGAGAAATCTCGGCTTCGTCCGATTTAAGGCCCATTTTGGCATTGAAATCTCCACACACGATGGTGAAATGTGTATGTATGTCCTCTAATGCTTTCTTGAGATCACCATAGAAAGTCTCCACTTCTTGGTCGGTATGGGTTGACGTAGGAGCATAGGCCTGAACAATCTTTAAGTTGTGTCTTGGATTGAGCTTCAAAACCAAGTAGGCCACTCGTGTTGATATACTTCTAACGTTTACGATATTATCGATGTGCTTTTTATTTATTATAAATCCGATACCTCCAATGGAACTCTCCGGCTCGCCTATGTTATAGAGTGAGTGACCAGATTTGAGTGACGTCCAGCTTTCTCCTGCTCGTCTGGTCTCGCATAGCCCTACTATGTCCCAGTTAATATTTTTAAGTTCTTCCTCCAACTCTAGTAGTTTACCTTCCGAAGAAAGTGTTCTAGTGTTGTACGTTGCGATCTTCAGAAATATACTTTTCGGTTGACGACCTTGTTTCCTTGTCAAATTTTTATCCCCCCCCCCCCAGAATCCATGGGACAGGCTGTTGGTACAGCGTGAGATTCTGGACCTATAGTCCTACTCATCTGGGGTAATTTTGTTTTGTAATTTGACATTTCATGCGTTTGGGGAGAAAATGGCAATTAAAACGCCACGCTTGCCTTGCGGGTTGGCGAGTTTATATTTCAGCCGCTCCTAACATGGAGAATATATATATATAAATATATATATATATATATATATATATATATATATATATATATATATATATATATATATATATATAAATATATATATATATATATATATATATATATATATATATATAAATATATATATATATATATATATATATATATATATATATATATATATATATATATATATATATATATTCTCCTCCGGAGGGAGGTCGACGAATCCGCGTTCAGTATTTGCATGCTTCCTTCCGATCTGTGCTTTGCACAGCCAGGTGCATGTCGGTACCCTGATGAGTCTAGTAGAGACGAAACATGTGCCTCTGCCGTATCACTGTAGCGGGGAGGGTAAGTTTTGACTTTCTTCTCGATATGGTGGTACAGGTAGGCCATCATCTCGATGATGGTGTAGCAGGATGAATTGTGTTCTGTAGCAATTCATTCAAACTGCTCAACCTCTCACACGAAATGGATGTGATGGAACGAAGTTTGCAATTACTGTTCGGATTTTACTTCATCTATTCACGGAGTTGCATATAGTTGTACTTTTGCTTTGCATCTCACACGGAGGAATCCGTGAAAGCCTCATAAACATATATATATATATATATATATATATATATATATATATATATATATATATATATATATATATTTCTGTTAACAATTTAACTAATCACTAATAAACCTTCATCCTTCATCATATTAATTTTTTTTAATTATCATAATCAAATGCTTCAATAAAGTATATAATGTAAACAATACATAAGGACTTTCCCAATGCCGTAAACATATGTATGTAATAGTGGAGAAAAATATGGTTTATTTTGTCATAGCTAGTTTAAGTATTGTTTTTTAAAATAATGTCAAGTTAAAATAACTTTTCACAATTTTAGGGATTAGGTTAATGATATCTATAAAAAATTGTATATTTTATTCAAAGCATCAAGAAAAATATTGCATTTATTTATCTATGAATATATTACTGGGTAATTCGATAATGCAGATATATTATTTTTTATTTCAAGAGTTAGCCCTTTAAAAGAATTATCTTGAGATGAAGAAAATGTAAAAAAATGTTAATTGTATTTTTTTGTGGCATTTCGTGTGATTATTTTCCATTTTTTTTCATTTAAAATGTTATATCTTATTATATACATACTCTTTCTATAATAATATTTTTTTGGCATTATTATAATAAACTTAACAACATGTAATACAATAATATATATATATATATATATATATATATATATATATATATATATATATATATATGCGATCCAAGGTTTTCAGGCATCCCGTGTATGTCCATCTCAGGATTGTAAGGCAGCTGACGTTTCGGTGAAATCTCATTCACCATTTTCAGCTCGCCTATAGACGCTGTACAGTGAGCCTTAAAAATGGTCAATTAAATTTCAGCAAAACTTCAGCTGCCTTACAGTCCTGACGACTCAGCACATTCAACTAGATTCTGCATCTGATGAAATACCAGAATGTTCTACTCAATTCCGAGTTCCTTCAATAGGTCATAGGAGTTTCTTGCCTTCGAAGAAAGAAACTATACCTCATCGAGAATCTAAATCACGCGAACAATCATCAGTCTCAATCGATCCTCAGCCTACATCAGTGGATCGGGATTATTACTCTTCTCAGATGAAAGACACTGTAGTGGATCCAAATGATATCCCAGATCTTATACCTTCTCTTAACATTTCTTTAAATGCTTCCACTAGTTTAACTTCACCATCTGCTAAATCATCAACTAAATCAGTAAACGTTTCTACTTCCTTTCGGTATTTCCACTATTCTGAATAATTAGTTAAAGTACTTCATATATTGATAAATACGATGTGCCATTAAAATTATTAATCAAACTTAAAAATGCATATTCATAATGAAGTGTTATTTTTGATTTTCACAATGGCTATTATTTTGTATTCTGATACGCCGTTACTTTTAACCTAAAAAATGCCCTGTAAATATTTTGTATATTTATTTATTATAAAAACTATACTTTTAAAGTAGACGGGCAACAACTGAGAGTCCGTGAAATACACGGGTTCTTGAAAAAATAATTGTATAAATATATATTATAGCTCTTGAAGGTTGATAAATAAAATGTGTAACCAAATTTGCAGCACTTGACAGAAAATTTATGTCGATAGACATTCGGACGTATAGACAGTAGTAAAAATTTTAAAAAAATGTGTATAATATAACCTACATTTTGGTAGTTTGCAGAATTTTTTTACATGTTGATAAACTCGAGACCATTATAGTGATCGTAACATACATTAAGTAAAATTATTTTTTAATCTGACAATCTTAACAGGTTGCTAATAAATTTACAAATCGCCGATATTTAAATTTTGAGTATACCTCTAATTACATAGCCATGACTAAAACTAACATATAATTTTCATTTTCAGATATGCTATTTTGACTGCCTTGAATTTTTGGCTCTCCTCAATCCTAAACTGGCTTTAACTTAATTAATGGATCGGTGTAAAATATTTATTTTTAATAATTATATTGTTTCATTTATATGATAAATAAACAATAATATATATTTTCTGTATTTTATAGCCTTACTATATTATTTATATTTTACCCAGAATTGTGAAAAAAACTTATTCTTCTGAATGCTTTATTTAAAAAGCAACACAGCAAATTAGCGGTTCCAGGGTAAAAACTGTTTGTCATAAATCTTTTTATTTATTTTTTTCAGGATAATACATCTACAAATAATGAATAGTAGCAGAGAAATCTTAAAATTTATATTAAGATGGCTAAGTACTCATCTCGTTTCACTTCCAAAGTTTTTCTGCTCGTATTTAACATTAATTAATATGTATTACAGTTTTTATCCTGTCACCATGGGATATTTGAAATTTTTCCGCCGTTCACCTGCCATTGCTTATCCCGGCCGGTAAAAGAGATGGCTGTTTGCCCAGTTCATTATGTCATTCCGATTCCGATTCATAGATGGCTCGTGTTTCGTTCAAAATACATGGTTGTGACTTTTCTCTAACCTTTTTTTGTTTCAGGGTTGTTAATGATAACAATCAAGACAGTTCGTTTAGATTTACAGTTTTAAAGAATAAAGAATAGATTTTCTTTAAAATTAAGCTTATAATTTGTTTATTTTTTTAAACTAATACGCTTTTATGGTATAAGATTTTTTTTGTGATTTAAAAAAATTGGAAAAATTAATTAAAAAAGAATTAACTGAACAGGAGGTAGTGCGAGCATCAGTTTTATTGGACCAGGGATATTGTCAATTTGTTATGAACACAACGTTCTACAACAAGTCGTATGGTAAGACGTTTGACTGATGTCGAAACTTTTTCTAGAAGGCCAGCGCAAGGGCGAAAACGATGCACTAACGACCGAGATGAACGTTTTTCTAGACAATATGCTTTAAGAAACAAAACTGCCACTAGTTCTATGATGAGAAACGAACTCGAAACTATCCGCAATGTAGCAATTTCTTAGAGGATGGTTAAATGAAACTGAATTAGACAGTGCCATTGCTTACTAGAGAGAATAGAGGGACCAGGTTACATTTTGTTCGAAATCATCAAAATTGGTCTCTGTATGACTGGAAATAGGTTTTCTTCACAGGTGAAACTAAGGTTAGCCTAAAAGAACACATGGACGTGAGCGAATATGGCGAACACCAAGAGAGAGATTTACTACTTGTAATATTTCGGCAAGAAATTCATTTGGCGGGGGCTCTGTTATGTTCTGGGGTGGCATCTGCTTTGACTCTCGCACATAATTAGTTTCTATTAGTACGAGATCTGTGAATGCCGATTACTATCTTGAGGATATTGTAGTAGAACATGTGATGCCTTTCGGTCATTTTGTGGGACCCAGTTTCTTATTTATACAAGTCAACGCTCGACTTCACGTGGCTAGGCAGGTTCTCAATTATTTTAATCAAGTTGGTATACAAATTACGCAATGGCCACTAAAAAGTCGGGATATGAATCCGATCGAACATGTTCGGGATTGCCTCAAAAGAAATGTGAAGCGTCATATATTTGCATACTAGAAACCTGAGGGAACTTGAAAATACAGTTATCACTGAGTGGAAACAATTTCTTCAAGATTTTATCCAAAATTTAATTAGAAACATGCCTAGGCGCATAAATGCTGTAATCCGAAGTAGAGGAGACAACACACGCTACTAGTGTCCCTCTTAAACCATTATTTAATTTCTTTCATCATTTCATAATTTCAATATATTTGCAATTAGGTCTTAAGACTAATTAATTCAAATCTTAACAGACATATTGTAGCCAATTTACTTTTAAAGTATCCAAAAATCAGTGTCCATAAAAATTTATTAAAATTAATTAATTAGAGTGATTGATATGATTGAGTATGTTGTTGCTTTAATTTCGTCCAGGAGTGTATATTTTTATCCTATTTTTTTTATTCAAAAGCATACTGAAGTCGAAATAAAATCTGAAATAAATTTCTCGGTCATCCGTAAATTAGTAAACGTAAACAAACAAATTTTCTTTGGAATTATTTACTAAGGGCTATTTTGTTAATTTCTTAACATTTTAAGTCTATTTCTGGCTAATGAATAGGGAAACCCATTTTAAATTAGTTCGGAAGTTCATATTTTGCAAATAATATGTTTAAATAAAAAATATTTTATGACATATTTAATTTCATTTAATGAGCAATTTTTCAGCAATTCGATGGAGTAAGCGAGAATAATATTACAAATTCCTACATAAAAATACTATTTCGTTTTTTTTTTTTAATTTCGCGTCACGTTTTTTTTATGATTAATTTAAAGAGTCTGCTTGCAAAATTACATCTCAAAAATGAGAAAAGTGATACAACTCAAGGCTGTGACATACAGAAAAATATGTGGACATAACGAAACTTTGACGGTTTCCGTTCTTGTAATAACCTCCTTCGTTGTAATACTGAAGAAATTTGTGAAAATCTTCTACCTCAGAGTGTAATTGGAATCAGACCTCTCAGTACTCGCACCGGAGATATGTCAGTTCCATTAGCTACCCTAATTTTGACATTTTAATTACACAAACTACCTGAGTACATTAATGCAGGTTACCTCCATATACTAATGTGTCCATATATCCCAAACCCGCTTAGATGTTTCGAGTGCCAAAAATCTGGCCACACATCTGAAAGATGTAATGAGTCTCCATCTGCCCAAGATGTGGCAAACCATCGCATGAAGAAAGTCCATGTAGTCCCCACCCTCAGTGCGTAAACTGCTCGAAATCCCACTCGTCCAGATACAAAAGATGCCAAACGTATCAAATAGAATTGGGCATACAACAGATAAATACACTCGAAAAACTCTCTCATTTCGATGCAAGAAGAAAATATATCGATCTAAATCCCTCTTTCTCAAATTGATATGCTGAGAAAACCAAAAAATTAATAACTTCCGTACCTTCTTATTAAAAAAACAATCAATCTTCCCTCCAAATCTTTCTCTAATTTAGAGAAAACCTCCCCTCCCTCACAACCTTCCCCTCCCTGCTCCTTTTCCAAAAGATCTCTCTCTTCCCACAACCCCCCCTTCCCCTAATAATCCCCTTCCAAATCCCACAAATATTTCCCTCCATCGACCTCAGAATTCTGTTCCTCCAAAGAAAGACCCTAAAATTCCACCTAAATCTTCTACCTCCAAAAAACCATCATATTCATGAAGCTCTTCTAAATCTTCTCTTAACTCCCAGGGAGAAAAAATGGAGACATCAACCCATTAAATCCAAATCCATTAAGAAAGCCACATAAATGGCTCCTACAATTATCCAGTGGAAAATTAATGAAATAAGATCCCATTTAGCTGAGCTTCATCTTTTAATTAACACTATCGCCAACAAAAAAGTATCGCTTTGTAACCTCTATATTCCTCCTTCCTCTTCCCCAACCCAGGCGGATATATCAAATATTATATCCCAACTTCCTCCTCCCATCATTTTAATGAGAGGTCTGAACGCCTATGGCTCCCTATGGGGGTCAAAACACACATATGCCAGAGGTAAAACAATCTCTGATACCATTTCCCTCCATAATCTGATTCTCTTAAATGGTTGATCACCTACCTATATCTCACCTGCATACGGTCCCCTTTCATGTTTAGACTTGTCCATTTGTGGTCCCAGTTTATCCTCTATCTGCGATGGAGTGTTCTTGATAACACCTACGGTAGGGACGGTCATTTCCCCACCTACTTAAAAACAGTTTCCTCCTATTTGCTTTCTTGTCCCACTTCCTATTATATTCTTAAAAAAGCCAAATGGGATATTTTTAAATCATTCTTCCGAACCCCTATTCCATCATCAAACATTAATTTATCATGTCGAATTTTGTCGATGCTTTTCAGTCCTCTGTCGACGATAGCATCCCCAAGGCTGAAATAAAGCCTAACAAGCCTCCTGTCCCTTAATAGAATGAAGATTGCAAAACTTCCATAAAAAAAATAGAACACGAGCCTTGAACAAGCTCAAAAACTCCCCTTTTCAATACAATCTGAGGCAATATAAAAGACATAGCAGTTGCTAGGAAAACCATTCGCCAAGCTCGATATAACTGCTGGAACTCCTTCACAGAATCAATTGGACCTCACCTAGATAGCTCCACATCATGGAAAAACATCAATAGACTCAAAGGAAAAGGACACCACTCAATATCTGGTGGTAATTAGAGCGCAGATCCCAGTTTAGAAGCCGACATTTTTGCTACCCACTATTCTAACCTCTTTACGAATTCCTCTTGGCCGTTCCTTCGCCCTTCCTTTCCTCGCTTGCAAAATAATCCTCTTTTGTCCTATAACCTCGCCATCGCCCTGGATGAATTACTCTATGCCTATAACAGAAGCAGGGACTGGGCTCCGGGTATGGATGGAATAAGTATTTCCTATATCAGGAACCTACCACCTCTATGTATTTCTTATATCCGTAACATGTATAATCAAATCTGGGTTAGTGGCTCTCTACCCTCCTCTTGGAAAGAATCCCTTTTCATCTCCATACATAAATAAGATAAGCCCAAAACTGTACCCTCCAACTACAGACAGATTTCCCTAACTAGTCATCTCTGCAAGATTTTGGAAAGAATTGTAAACTTATTTGATTCGTCGAAAAAAGGTACCTCTTATTAAAAGAACAAATGGGCTTCAGGCGAGATCGTTCAACACTTGATCATTTAGTCGGCATGGAAATTGACATACAAACGGCATTCCGAAACAAGCAACATTTAACTGCCGCCTTTTTAGATTTAACATCTGCCTTTGACACCATTGATAGAAATTCTATTTTACGTTGCCTACAAGAATGTGGCATTATGGGCAATATACTCTCCTTTATTGAGAAATTTCTCAGAGATGGCTCATTCCGAGTAAAAATCAACAATTGCTTATCCTCCTTTTACCTACAATCATCGGTAGTCCCACAGGGATCAGTCTTGGGTCCTACCCTATTTATCAATGCTCTGAATAACATAAAATCATAATAATGGTTTACGTATGGCCTTGGGAGCTTTTCACACTAGCCTCTTCATCACAGAAGAAATCAACTCCTCCTAAACTATGTAAACTCCTCCTAAACTATGTAAACTCTCTTAAGTTTAAACCCTTCATATCACGCCCCAAACATTTCTTGCATCCCCTCCTTCCGCACTACAGTCAATCGTCTGGCTCTCATATTAGATTTAACTCCCTATGCCAAGTTACCTCTCCCCCGTTCCCAGATCCTATCTCTTATGAGAGATGCACATGTTCTCCATGGAATTTTCCCCCTATTGAAGCTGACCTGTGCTTTCTGGAATATTCCAAGAAGACTTAAAACAGAGAATTCCTCAGAAAATATTTTACCGAACTTGCCCATTCCAAATATAGGGACCATCTACTAGTATTTACTGATTACTGACTAGAGTCGGAGCAACTACCTTCTTTCCCCATATAAATACTTTTACTCCCTGCATCCCTCGTCCAGCATCCTTTCCGCAGAACTATTTACGATTTACAAATTCACCGAGATAATCAAGGGATCCAACAAAATACTATGGACTATTGTTACGGACTCCCATAATTCCATCAAGCCTTCAATCCTACTCATCCGTTGGTCATAAATACAATTTGGAAAGAATAAATATACAAAAAATGAAAGTTTCTGTTTTATGGATACCCAGTCATGTGAGCATCGGAGGCAACGACAAAGCTGATACATTGACAAAGGAAGGACCCACAACTCTACCTATTAACCTCACCTTTTGCCCAGGAGATCCTCATGTCTTTTACAAACATAAAATAAGAGCCCTTTGGCATCTTGAATGGGATCGCCAATTGGAAAACCGCATGAGGTAAAAGATACCATCTTTACTAATATTGCTCTAAAGAGCTATCCCAGACAACCCATGTCCCTTATGGCCAGGATCAGAATTGTTCACACCAGAATGGTCTATGGCCATCTTATTGAACGCCCTAATCCCCCACCTGCAACTAATGCGAAGTTGCCCTTTCCATTAAACATATATTGGATTTTTGCCTCAAATACTCTTGTCATCTTGAACACGACATTAAAGGTCCCCCTAAAAAAACTGTCATATGGAAACAATGAAAATATTCGCTTTTCTCCGAGGCACTCCTCTATTGCCCCATATCTAGATTACAATCGTACTCATCGATCTTTATCTATTTACAGTAGTCATTTCAGTGTTTTTAATTCTGTCTGTTTATGTGTTAATGTATTTCTCATGTTTTTACTATCGCATACTAGTCGTTATTTAATTTATCATATTAAATCGTACACGTTAATGTCAAAAGTACCACAGTATTGCTTGATCTCTGTACTTCTGCGGACACCAAAACTCCGCTATGAGTGGACATGTCCTTAATTAATATAAATCAATCAATCAATCTTAAAGGCTAGTGCTAGTCATTCAGCTTAATATACATGAGCCAGCTTTATAAGGACCTTGTATCGATTTAAGGGATACAGACTCAAGAAAATCACTTTTCATTCAACCATTTAAATATATAACGGCAATATAGCAGACAGAAACGGACGACCCATTTAGGTCTATTGAGGAAGCGAAATAAAGCATAACTGTTGTTCGTAGCATGAGTCCAGCAAATATCGTTTGGGGTCCTCAAAACACATTGGGTCGAAATGGACGAAAATAAACGACCGAGCACCAATTTAATATTAAAAAAATCTATAAAAATTATCGGATTCAACATTGCAGACTGAATTTTTAAAATCATGAAAATAAATTCGAAAAACATCTAGTGTGGTTCAATAGCTGTTAAATATGCAATTTAAAAACAAAATAAAAATATAATTTTATTTTTACGAATAAAATATTGCCTTTGAGTTCAAGGTGCATTTTAAAAGTAAATACTTGGATATCGATAATCTTTAAAAAGGGAGAAGTACTTTTTCCTGTATGCTTGGGATTTCTTAACAAATACCAATGCAAATAATTTGTGACTAATATAATATTTATTGATTAACATAAATGAATAAATAATATGACTGTAATAAAAATAATAAAAAGAACTTTTCAATCCTTGCCTTCTCTGTCAACAGCTCTTTTCCCATTCTCCAGTACATACGAATTGTTATCCCAATCCTTACGATGTCAAAAAACAATGTAAGGATCCGTCGACGCCAAAAGTTTTAGAACACATCCTCCATATTATGATCTCTGGAAAATTTCCGGGCCAAGTCTAGGCCATAGTTTCTTGTTAACTTGTTCGTCGATTTTTATGCATTTTTCGGTAGTTCACGTATCAGTAATATTGCAAATGCTATGATGTATGGTCATTGGATAAATAATTTGTGGATTCCTGTTGGCATGTTGTACCAAGAAAATTCTTTAAAGAACAATTTTACTGCTTGAAGTGTGTATTCCCAAATCTTCTCTATTGCAGTTTAATTTGCACAATGACGTGAAACCGGAGAATCAGTTTCCGCTTTACTTCTGTTATAATAGCTGACTCATTACTATTCTCGAAGAAACGTCGAGCTGTGTTGCCATCGTTAGTGCTTCCTAACCCTTTCTTTGGCATATCATCAAGAAGTCCTAATCTCTCTCCTTAAAGGCCTGTTACGGACTTGCCATTTCTGCGTGTCACGTTGATACGACAAATATAAGCAGCATTCGAAACCTCGAAAACATGCATGTAGAGTTAAAGTCGTGGCTTAAAGCCCTCTGTATTTACCGGAACACGGTATCAATGTTGTTGAACTGAGATGTTGTTTGGCAGAGGTAACAACATTGGACCGATTTTGTTCCCGCCACAGCGTCCACCTAGCCGTCTATCATTGTCCTAGATAAGTTGTACTGTACTGAAGCTGGGGTGGCAAAAGAACTCTTTTATATGGTGCAAGTTGTTTAGTTCGAAATCATAATTTTCTTTTTTCTTTAATGACGTTTGTTAGGTTTCTTTAATAAATTCCAGTTTCGGAGGCCTGCAATTCATAGTAGAGGTGGGTTTGGGACTGGACAAAAGAGTCTGTTCTTATTAAGTTTGCGTGCTAACACCTGCCAATTGAAGTGAAAAAAGTGAGATGAGGAATGAGTTTGTATCAGAAATATTCGGGTCAGTTAATTTCATTTTGTACTGGCTCTGACCTGACGTTCCATGGATGCCCCATTTGCAAATGAAACTCATATTAGCAAATCTAATTTATCGATTTGTTCAAGGGCATCTAATTGCAACAATATAATTCGATCCATTGTGTGATCCAGTAAGCTTTGCAATTTAACTTCGGCTTTTGATTTGACAGGGGTTAGATAATCGTCATGTGAATAACATGCTTTTTTGTATTTTACGCACCAAAGTACGGCGGAAATATATTACTGCCTTTCTTTTTAGCCGAATTTCATAATCGTTGATAATTGTCTTTTGACAATCCAATGTCATTGGCATTACATTTGCATTGCATTGCATTCGTGTTTGGAAAAACTGGAGATTCAGCGAAATTGCTTAGAAGTCATAACCTATACTTCAATTGTCATTACAGTTGCATTGCATTGCATTCGTATAAAAGTTGTAAAAAAAAATTAAATAGCGATTTTTAATTAAGTTGATACCTTCTGAAGGAGCCTCCATTTTAAAATGTGGAGATCGAAGTACGCAAACAAGAAATAATTGACTTAAATGACGTAAAAATGTTCTCGACCTACTAACTGGGCGCAATGCTGCCACAATATTGCTGCCTTTGACCTGAAACGAAATCTTAGAAAGAAAAGACTGACCGTTCATATCACCTAGATTTAATAGAAACATTACTATATTCAACCTTCTAGTTTAAATTTCTTAACTAGAAATTTTTTTTGTCTTGGCTACGTTTTCTCAATTCTGACCCTCTAAGGCTATCGGGCTAGTTCGGAACAGACGTTCGGAGAACCCCTACACGGCATATTACCCCCTCTAACTTGCATATGACATGAACAACTAACACTAGCTTGAAACGAATGAGAGGATGTATTGTGTAAGCAGAATTTCACATGGCGGCATTCCCTTTGAGGATAAGAGGCATGGCGGGCGGCGAGGAGAAAACAAGCCAGCAAGAAAGCCAGACCGGGCGTTGTTATTATTACTATGATGAGTAGGAAGTTGTATGAGGCGTTGGACGCAAATAAATGTTTTTGTTTTTAAATAGAGATTTTTTATGCTTTTAGGTCAGAAGTGCGTTTTATATCTGCCATAAGCTCATGGGTGTTTTTGTGTGTGTGTTTTTTTTTTAAATAAGGCGTCAAAAAGTTTTTGTGGTGAATTTACTAGTTTTATTGGTGAAATGGCTAGTGGAAAAGAACGGAATCAAGGCGAAGATTCCAAATATGATTATGAACCTTTTGAGGAGGAAAATCGTGAAAGTGAGAGCGAAAATAGCAACGAGGCGATGGTTGCCAAACTTTTGCAAGGCTGATTGGCAGAAAGTATAGCGCAGATTGTGGTAATTGAGACTGCTAAGGCGTTAAGCGAAATTGCCAAGGCGAAAACATCTAAATCATTAATAATAATAATAATATTAATACAATGAATGTAGTAAGGTGAACTCTGCATGCAGTTCAGTATATTCTGGGTCGGGGGCGAGGGCAGGAGATGAAATTCTTGAGCCCTTCTATCCAGACAATAGAGATAATAAATAAAGGTGCAAAGTGTTTGAGCAAGATTAATCAGTTAGGTCAGAACCATGGTTGGACGGAATATGAGAGAGCCTATTTTATGCAGACTAAATTGCAAGGTGCAGCAAGGAACTGATATAATGGGCTCGACTCATATGACCTGACCTGGGACGAATGGAAGGCGACCATCTTGCAGGCATTTTCCAAGGAACATGATTTTGTTCAGTTATTCAAGGAGATGTTAGCAAGGGTAAAAATGGATATCGAAACCATGACTCATTATTATCGCGAGAAACTAGCAATGATTCAGAGGTGTGACCTCAAAGGCACAAAGGCGTTATCGTGTCTAATTGATGGTTTAGCTCGAGATCTGCAGGCAAATGCTAGAGCGTTTAAGTGTAATACTCCCAATGAGCTGTATATTGGATTTTTATCTTCATTCGACAGGTACCAGGCGGCGAGTACTTCCTCAGACTTAAAAAGGCGCTTTTCAACATTAACGACGAATGCATCAAAGGTTCATAGAAGGCAAGAAGATAAGGTAGCTCCGACAGACGGAATTCGGTGCTACAATTGCCAAAAAGTTGGTTAACACATTAGTCGGGACTGTCTCAAGCCTAAGGCAGATAGGTGCATGAGCTGTGGACAGCCTGGACTCAACACAATCCAGTGCCCCAGCCGTGGTGTAGGCTCAGGTGCTGTGAAATCATCAAATTTGGGCGAGTTCAAGGCGCATGAATCCATATGAGGAGGAAAGAAGTTTTCTCAAAACCGCTACCAGGTGAGACTCATTGCGGAAATTGATAATGCTTACAATAAATTGGCTGTTACTGAAGATGGTAAGCGAATTAGGGTGTACATCGACACGGGCAGTGAACGAAACATTATTACATGTAAATGTTTCGATTCACTAAGCGAGTACCGTATAGAGCCATCTTCAGTGATACTAAAAGGCTTTGGGAGTGGCGTGTGCACCGTGAAAGGCGAGGTAACTTTACCAATTACGTTGGGCATGGCATCGCTTAGCATTAAGGCGTTAATTGCTGACTGTGATCTTGCTGGTGTTGATCTTCTTTTAAGACAACCAGCGTTAGATACCACAGGCGTTCAGCTCACAGTGCAAGATGACAATGCGAGGCTATCAAACACAGAGTGTGCTGAAGAATTTATTCAAAGAATCACCCTTGACGAGACCGACATCGAAGCAACAATCACAAGGCGAGTGCTGGCGCTGCAGAATGTAGTTGTAGAACCAGGTAGTGAAGTTTCGGTGGAGGTAGTCGTTGATGGGATGCACCTAGGCAAGCGGTGTTGGGTCCCTGCGAGGCGGTATGAAAATAATGGCGCTCTGGTGGCGAACGGGCATTATATTTTAGAAGGTGGTACCTCGGGAAAAAATATTATAGTAAATCTGGGTCATGAACCGGTGTCATGGAAGGTGGGAAAGACAATGGCGAGGAGAATAATGGTGGGACCTACCATACGCGTACAAAAAATGATGGTAAGTCAAAATTTAAATGCTAGTTGTAATAAATTTGATATGTCCAAAATAAAAATTAGTAGGATGAATGAATGTGATTTAGCAAAATTTTGTGAACTGTTGGCTAGGATGAGTGTATGTTTTTCTCAAGGTGAAAATGATCTGGGAACAACTAATTTGGGGAATATGAAAATTAATTTGGCAGTTTATAAGCCTATGGTGTATCGGCCTTATAGATTGTCATTTGCTGAATGGGCATTAGTGCAAAAAAAAAAGTGAAAAACTTGTTAGATGCAGGCCTGATACGTGAAAGTGAATCAGAGTATAGTCCTATAGTACTGATACCTAAAAAGAATGGAGATATTAGAATGTGTGTGGACTACAGGGCGCTTAATGTCATTAGTGTCAAAAATAGGACGCCATTACATCAAGTGGAGGATCAGTTAGATCGACTGGCTGGCAAATGTTATTACACAACCTTGGAATTGGCGGTCATTATGAATATCTAAGAGTTCCATTTGGTTTGACGAGTGCGCCAGCTGTTTTCCAAATAGTAGTGAATAAGATGTTGAGTGCTATGCAGAATAACCTTGTTTTGGCATACATGGGTGACATAATTATTCCATCGTCGAGCATACCAGAAGGTTTGGAATTACTAGAACGAGTGTTAAAATTAGTGGCAGAGGCGGGTCTGAAACTAAATTTGACGAAATGTATGTTCTTATGGGATACTATTGAATATTTGGGGCATGAGGTGAGTGCTGAGGGTGTTCAACGAGGTGTAAGAAAAATCCAAGCCGTTAAAGATTTTCCAACACCTACTGATATACATGGCGTGAGACAGTTTATGGGGTTGGCGAGTTAGTTTAGGAAGTTTATTAGTAATTTTTTAATAGAGGCGAAGGCGTTAACCAATCTTACGAAAAAAGATGTTCTGTGGAAATGGGACGAGGAGAAGCAGCAAGCGTTTGAGTCACTAAAAACGTTGCTGTGTGAAAGGCCTGTGTTAGCATTGTATGATGGTCAGGCGGAGACTGAGTTGCATACAGATATTAGTAAAATTGGTGTTGTTGGTATCTTGTTGCAAAAACAGACAACTGGCGTCCTAAAATCAGTCTTTTTCTATAGCAGGGCTACAAATATGGCGGAGCAAAGTTGGCATAGTTATGAATTAGAAATGTTAGCAATTGTTGAGTCAGTGAGGCGATTTCGAGTATATTTGGTGGGTATTCATTTTAAGGTGGTAACTGATTGTTCTGCAGTAAAGGCAACGATGATTAAGAAAGACCTTCTCCCACGAGTGGCACGGTGGTGGATGACCTTAGAGGAGTATGACATGGAGTCTGAATATCGTCTTGATTCTAAAATGCAACATGTGGATGCATTAAGTAGAAATCCTGTAGATGTGCATATGGTGACTTTACCTGATGATGATTATTTTTTGACAGCTCAACTGCAAGATAGCAAAGTGCAGGTATTGGTGAATGCCTTGACTCGAGAAATGGCTGATAAGGGCTTTAAGGCGGTATATGAGATAGTAAATGGGCGTTTATATAGGAAAACTTTGCATGGCGATCGATTATATGTTCCTTCTATGGCGAAATTTGCTATTGTACGTAAGCATCTTGATGGCATAGGTCATCCAGGGTTTGAAAGGTGTTTGGAATTAATAAAACAGACGTATTGGTACCCTAAAATGGGACGTTTTGTTAGAAAATATATAGGGCGTGTATAAATTGTGCGTTTGGATAGGGCAACCATGGCAATGCGACTGGTTTATTACACCCTATTAATAAGGTGGCGATACCATACGATGCAGTTCATACTGACCACCTGGGGCCATTTTCTAAACTTACAAGTGGATGCCAGTATGTGCTCTTGATAATCACATACTAAATACTCATTGGCGAAACCTACAAGGATCTTACGGTCTTCCGAGGCGATATGGAATCATCGAGTTTGGATATCCAAGGCGAATTATTTCAGCTCGCGGACTAGCTTTTAATAGCAAGGCGTTTGCTGAATTTTTGACAGAAAAGAGCGTAAAGCATATGCGAAATGCAATTGTAACTCCTAGGACGAATAGTCAGGTGGAGAGGCAGAACCGTACATTATTGAATGCTATAGAGGCCAGTGCTGAATCGGAGGTTACTTGAGACGCCAAGTTACCCGAGATTGTTTTGGGGTATGAATCACACCAAGAGTAAAAGTACAGGGTTCTCTCCTGTACAATTAATAATTGCACACACGAGTGGAGTAAATACAGACTTATCTGGTGAGGTGCAAAAAGCTAATGTACCTATAGGGGCTAATGGCGAAACGTATGAAAATTAACAAGCAGCTCTTCTCCAAAGGCATTACAAGGCGAGTGAAAACCTGACTAAGGCGAAACAAGAAATGAAGGCGAGATTCGATAAACTGCGTAAAGCTAAAGCTGATGGCAACACCTTTAGGGTGGGTGATTTGGTGTTATAGCGTAAGGCGTTTGTTCAAATGAAAAACGTGTGAATCGAAAAATGATCAATAAGTATAATGGCCCCTATAGGATTGCTAAGATCCTTGGTCATGACAGGTACTTGATAACTGCAGTCAAAGGCATACGAGGCTATAAGTCCTGTAAAGCTGTTGTGGCGATCGACTGTTTACGGCGTTATCGTAGTACTACAACAGGCGAGAGAGGTGGTGAAGGCAACATCACAGATCGTCAAGATTTTATTGATCTACTTGCAAGTTGAGTTTTAATTAACGAGGACATTAATTTTGCAAAATGGCCGACTGTAAGAAGTATTTCATATGACGGCATTGCCTTTGATGATCAGAGGCATGGCGGGCGGCGAGGAGAAACCAAATTAGCAAGAAAGCAAGACCGGGCGTTGTTATTATTATTATGATGAGTCGGAAATTGTATGAGGCGTTGAACTCAAATAAATGTTTTTGTTTTTAAATAAAGATTTTTTATGCTTTTAATTGCTTTTCGTCTAAACTTATAACGTAATCGACGAAATTTAAAATATTTAATGACTATCTTATACATTTATTGTTTTAAATCAAATTGTCAAAATATAAAAAAAAATTTGTTGGCCGTTGGACCTAAAGAAAACCGGTAGTTGTGTTATAAAACAAACATTGATTCTAATAAAAATACTAGTGAAACGTAACGGTAGTTTTTAAGTATATTAGTTAATAAACCGCTTCAAAATTAAAAATCATTCTCAAAAATAAACCTTGATTCTGGTTAAAAATAAAAATAACATATTAAGTAATTGTAAATAAATAAACAAATAATGAAATTCTATTTAAATCAGCAAAAACGCATAAAATTCTACCAGAGGTGTTCAAACAAGCCTCCACTTTGAGCGAGACAATGACCCAGTATATTGTAAAATGCGGTTGGCGTATTTTCCAAATCTTCAAAAGTTATGTTTATGAGAACTTTATTGATTTTTTGTCTCAGTTCATCTAAATCATTAGCACGTTCATATCTGTGCCGATAAAATTTTTAGGAAACATGACCCCAAAGAAAAGACTCGTTTGGGGCCAAATCGAGAGACCTGAGTGGCATTTGAATTGTTCCCCTTGTGCTTATGCGGCTCTCTGGAAATGTAGTTTGCAAAAACTGTTGCACTTCCCTCATATTATGAGCAAGGCAACTATCATGCTGAAACCAAATTCTTCAAAATTAATATTCGGTGCTCGAATAGTTAGAATGACGTGATTTCGCAAAAGGTCCGAGTATTTGTTGACAGTTAGGTTCTCATTAATGGAAAAAGGGTCCAATGATAAAATCCCCTAACATACCAGCCTATACATTAACTTCTTGAGGATATTGTGTTCTCTGAGGAATACTGAGATGTTGATTCTCTCTAGAGTATCCTACGGTGATAGAAGGATTGTGATGGCGTGCAAAGAAAATGAAGATTCATCAGTAAACAAAATGTTCCTGATAAACCTGTCGTCCTTATTAGCCTATTCCATCATGTCCTCACAAAACACCATACGTTTTTCCTGGTCTTCCGGAAAAATTTCTTGAGTTGTTCGCAATTTGTAACAGCGATATTGGTTACGCTTTAACATATTCCGAAATATTCGAGCGTTCATATCAAGTTCTTCACAATTGCGGTATTATTGCAAGGAAAATTAATTTCCGCTAAACTATAAACGTCAGTCTCCCGATTTGCTCGTTCTTCAGTAATTTGAGGAACTGGTTACTCTTCATTATTATCATTGCAATTTTTACAAATTTTTAGACAACCGGTTGTTTCAAATTTTTTAATAATTTCCGAAATTCTTGATTTTGAAAGAATCCATACCTTTACCAATCTAGTACCACTTAATAATCTGCATTTCTTTTCGTGGAATAAACTATCATCTTAAATAAAAAAAATCTGGCACAAAACACGAAAATACCAATACTCGGTACTTACTCTTCAACGGCTGGATAAAAAGAAAGAAAAAAAATTGGAACCCTCTTGTTTTGTTAGAGCGTGGCGTATGCTGTCGGCCGCTCGCACCACGCCAGCATTTTATTACCCCTCACCTTAGGGTCAAGCTGCTAATTTATTTCATTTAAGCACGTATGTCGATGCTTATATTCTGTCTCACTCTATTTTGGTTAATAATACCGTATTTTCTTTATTTTATTTAAGAAACGTCCACGTTTCGGTTTGGATTTTCCACACCTGTATACACAGTATTTATTTACATTAAACATGAAATAAAATGTTTGTCAAATAGCCACCCGGGCTCTATTCGCAGAAATCTAAACTGGTTACATAGCAACCAACTAGCTGCCAGTTTTGGCCTCCAGAAAGAGCGGTTTCAAGACAAGGGAACTTCGTTTGCAATAACATTAATGCTTCACTTGCGGTAATAGCCATTGAGAAGTCATACATCAACAACTTCTACAATACAAATACATAGTTCTGATTTGTGACCCGGCAGCCGTTAAGTCGACACCCTATTATCTGCTTTTTATTGGATTTATTTGTTGACTTTCAAATTTACTTTTGAATTTAGGTGATAGTTATTTAAATATTTTAAACAAACAGGTACATATTGATCTAAAAAACATTACTTTATCTAAAATGTTTTATTGCAGTTTTGTTAACTAAATATTTTAAGGTGAGTATAAATATAAATTATAAAATATTACTTAATAATGGTGAAGACTACTCGATTTCTCCAACCCCCACTCCTAGTCATGACCTTGGCCTCTACATTAGGTGCACTTCGACATTGCTGTTCCAAAGTATTTAAGGTTGTATATGGCATTGACTTTGCTGAAGATCACCTTCAATATGCTACCTCGAGGTCAGGTGTGCAGTTCTTATTGTTCTGGAATTTTTGTCATTTGTCCTTAGATGAGTTTGTTATAAAAGGCAACGGGGAAACAGCGAGAACTATTTTAACGCATTGACCGCATAAACATAAAATATTATGTTTATATAGTGTTTTGAATGCGATTTTGTATTTACGGATATTTCTATAATATATACCATTATTCATTCAACAATGAATATTCTCAAAAAACTCTGGACAAAATTAATAAAATGTTCTGTAAAGATCTCAAGGTTTTAGGGCGAAAAAAGTTACTGTTCTATTTTTGTTGCAGATATGTGTGTTAGCAAGATACAGGTTTTGGCTAGGAGGGGAATTAAGAATTTTGTTTCACAATATATTAGACAGTGCAAATTATTGGTCGAATGCTGAGGCAATCACATATCATTATAAGGATTAGATTAGGAGTATAATTTATTTGTGTGACAAAAATGTATATGGTTTCATAGATATGGATACATTTGGTGCTGAGACAATAGGAACCACCCGAAATGTTGACAATCGAAATAGCGCTAGATGCTGTAGCATTCTCAACAACGAAACAGGACATTTCATGCGTAAAAAATAAATTTTAATCATTTGTATTAGCATAACTGAATTAATATACAAGCTAATTGACGATGGAAAATACGATATAAAAAATAGGATCTTAACTAACGTTAGACTGCCACAAAAGTTTGATGGCGCTGTTACTCAAGGTTAAGTTCTTAAACAAATTCACTCACTTCATATACAAATAGCTGATATTCTTAATAAAGACTTTAGGAAATATGTGGAGAAATGGGGCAGTGAGCTCGATGTAATAATTACTAAATTAGAGAAAATACGTAGTGACGTTGATCCTAGAACACTTAATATTGGAAAGACCGTCGAGAGGTAGGTTATACATTAAATGAATAAAAGAAATAGTCAACGCGACGACAAAATTATTAAAAAAAAATACTTGATGAATTTGATGCTAGAATATTTAACAATAAGAAGACTATCTAGGAATGGGTCTTGGAATACGTGAAAAGAGAGATAGTGAACTTGATGAAAAAAAAAACATATTTTAGAAAAAATACGTGGTCGCATTGATTCTAGAATATCTAACATTCAGAAGATAAAATCGAAAATTTAGCAATGGGATATCTACTTGAGTTGAAGCGAAAAAAGAACTGATTATTGTACTACATCATTTAATTTGTTTAACTGAAGTTAAACAAAATGTCGCAAATATGTGCTTATTTATTATCGAGTGTAATTATAAAAAATAGGCACAATCTATTTATGTTAACAATTGTACAATGTCTGCTTTAATTGTCTAAGAGTTGAAGTGGTTAGTAAAACCTAACAACATTACAAATAATTGATAATGATTTTTCTTGCATTGTTTAAGTACTTTCTTCACTAAATAAACCCCTAGGCTTTTTGTCTTTTGTTGAAATCTACAGATGCTAGTAGATATTCAGGTGGATTTATAATATTAACTTTTATTACTTTAAACTCTTCTATAAGGTTTTATATTTGCTAATGCGCACCACATCATTTAAATGAAATTTAAACCTTTTTGGTACTATTTTTAAATAATTATATGGATGAACTTCTGCAGCAGTTTTTTGTCAGAGAAACAAATATTTTTTAGGAGTTTTATGCCTCGTTTAACAATTGCAGCTTTTTTCGTCCTAGAGGTGGAACAATGGATCTTTTTTATCTTCATAAAAGTTTGAAAAGTCTTGTTGTAAAATTCCTTGCTGTGATCACTTTCCAAATTGATTGTTGTGTAAGCAGCTTCTTTAATAATATTCTTCATGGCATTTGTCACTTCTATACTCGTCTTATTTTTAAGTGACCTGGTGAAGATATGTTGAAAATAACAATATTAATATGAAAATGTAAAAGAAATTATAATAATACAGGGTGACAAAGAAAATTTAAATATAAATATATCTAATTTTATTTATTAACCATTTTTCTTTTCTTTATAATTGTAAAGTTCAATTTACGTTTAATTGCCTTATTGACTTGTGATAGTTGTTGTTATTGTCGTGATAAATTGAATAAATCTTGTTCCATTGCAATTTCAACTAATTTTCTCCTCGTATTAGTATTCATATTTTAATTTAATTCAAATTTCTCTTTTTTTCCTGCAATGGAAACAGAAGTAGAAGTTGCAGAATTTAACTTTTTTTGTTCTATTTTCTTTTCATGGTAATTATGAAAATGTTTGTCTTCTTGTTCTTTTTTTGGGATTTTCTTCTGCTGTTGTGAAACTTTGTTCTTGCTTTTTTGTTTTACTTTCCCCATTAGATTTGGTATTTTTCTATTAATGCTTTCATTTGTTTTAAATAATATTGCAAAATTCCTATACTTTCATTTATTATTTCTACACATTGTTTAATAAAAGCACTATTATTACTACTGTTCTTTGTGTGATGCGTTTGACTTACACCCGAAAACTGATTATTATTTGAAGTAGAATTTAATTTTTCTAAGATTGATTTCATTTTATTACCATGTGTAGTTTAACTTTACTATGCATAGCTGCTGATATGCCAGCAGCAGCACGTTTCTTTTTCCACGAAGCATCCGAAGAAGTAATTCTATTTAATGCTTTTCTTAATAGAATTCCATCAGCTTGATGTCAATCAGATAATTCTTTGTTCTTAGAATAGGCTATATCAAGTTCTTTACGCGCTTCATCTAATGAATTAATTCCTTGATCTCCACGTAGTAAATGTTTTTCTAACTTTGTACCTGGTCCACAGTATCCCGATAAATGTAATTTAAATGACAATTAATTAGTTAAAGTATTAAGAAGACCGTCTCCTTTGATTTCTTTTTCATCATCATAATTTACCTAATACTTCATTATTTTTATTGTTGATATTGTTGTCGTGATGCATCAACCAATAAAGAAAAACTAATTATAAAGTAGGAAATTTTAATCTTTTAGAACTAGTCTTAATTATGTTCTTATATCATTAATATGAAAAAAATTATTAAACAAAAAATAACACTAAAAGTTAACAATCATGACACAAGTAAAAGCAACAAAACTACACATAGTAAATTGTTTCCATCAACTACATAATGCTTCTTCAAATTTCAAATATTGTTGGAAAAAACTATTGATATTTATTCATTCGCAGGGAAAATAACATCAACGATAGGTGAGCTAAAAATATTATTTCGCTTTTAAATATTTTCTGTTTAGGAACTCAACAAATAACCAAAAAAATTTATTCATAAAAATGAACCAAAAAAAAGAAGAAAAAATCTAAAAATCTGAAAACAACAATTATTGAACAAAAGCTTGAATGAATTTATTAAAACATGAACAAATAGGCAGTGAAAAAAGGAAAATTATCCACTCTTATAAAATCTCCACATATGAAAAAAAAAATTAAGTTTTTCTTCAATGAAAAAAATAAACAAATCACAACAACAACAAGATGCTGGTGATGATCTTATAAAATTAAAATTAAAAGATGTCGAAGAAGACATGCAAAAAGAAGAAGAAGCTCAAAGACAAAAAGCCTACGAAGAACAACCAAATAATACGATAAGTGAAAAATCCATTTGTGACTATTTCAAACAATATCATAAACTTTCATTAAAATATGTTAAAAATTTTATTAAAGATCCAAATAGTAGTAATTCTAATAGAAAATTTCGCGTCAAATAAACTGGAAAGTTTTCCATTGGTAATGAACGAATCGATTTTAAAAGACGAAATTTAGTAACTGCTGAGAACACTTATCAAGGCAAAAAAAATTACAAATATTCTCTTTAAATTAGATGCTGTAAAAAATAGTTTATTCCAAATAAAAATGTAAAATATAAAATATTATTGTACCTTTATTAAAAAATAAAGCAGAACCAAAATAGGTGAAGGTCTACTTATGAAAATTTCAAATAATCCTATTGATTATGTACATTAGGATGATCCAAATGAGTTTGTCAAACGATTATAGGTGTTACTTTCTTCCGAGATAGCAAGCAATACAAAATTGTTAATATTTATAATAATCGAAAACATGATCTTAAGCTATCGGAAGTGACAAAAAAAAACATGAAAAACTTTTACTGAACATAGCGTACAATAGAATTAAAATGACATTTAAACCAAATTTTGCAATTGGCGTTCATATACGTATTTCAAAATTTAGAGGTGCTTTTGATAAACACTACCAACCAAACTGGTCCACTGGGATATTTACCATCAAAAAAGTTCAAATTACTAACCCTATAACTTATTTACTTCCAGACAACCAACTTCAAGATATCAAAAAATAATTTTATAGATTTCAATTCAAACATCATTAAATATCCTGATATTTAGCTAGTTGAAAATGTATGAAAACTTGAGGGAAATAAAGTGCTTGTTAAGAGGTTAGGTTTTCATAATAAATATACTAGTTTGATATATATATATATATATATATATATATATATATATATATATATATATATATATATATATATATATATATATATATATATATATGTATATAAATAATGTTCTCTAATTATATATTTTAAACCATGTAAAAAAAAATTTTATTCCTTTAATAAAATCATACTATTTACTTACAATCTATTTTAAATATGATTTATCAAACAATTTTTACACTACCATAAAATTTTAATTCTAGGTTTAAAATAATTATGTATTTTAACTTGACAGTTACAAATTCAGCATTTAAAAATAAATCCGGTAAAATCTAATAAATGGTTTGTTACTAATGGTAAACTCTCTACTTTTCTTCGTTTTCTCTCTCTCTCTAGATATTGTTTCCTTCTCTTTTGTCTTGTCTCTCGTTATTATTTCGAGCTGCTCCGTCTCTCCGCAGCATAGGAAAATTTTATAACTGTATGTTTATAACCATGCTGATTTACAATTTCCTTTTGACAAGTACAAGAAATAAAAGGTACATTGAATCAGTCTGTTTCTCCTTTACATTAGGGGAATACATATTTAACTCAAACAGACTACTCTCTCTCTCTCCTCTCCCTCTCTTGCCTTTAACACTTCACAAATTAAAATGAGGTTGTTTCATTTGTAACAAAGGTTTTATACAAAGACAACATTTTTTTGTGATTTGGCAGCCCATCTACTCAAACTCTCCAATCAAAACGATTGTAATGAGCAAAGCATGGTCTTATTCGAATTTTTCTCTATATTTTATAGGAAGTTTTCCCTATGTATTTAATAATGTAATACTATCTAAATATTTTTGAAAAAAATCAATTGACAAACATTTTAACTCATCAGGACTACAGTTTTCGATATTTTGGTTATCGTTCAAAAATTCCATTCTCCTTCTCTTTCTAAAAAAGGAAAAAAATATGACATTATAACCCTTATAAAAAACTAGGAAATTTTAATATTTTATTCTTTTTAAAAAACTCACACGCACACCTTTATAGCAGAAATGTTAAGGAATTGTCTATTCAATTATAATAATTACTTTAATTGGTATTGGTGCAAGAGCAACTTCATGACACCTATAAAGAAACGTATGAGTACCTCAAGGATGATTACGACTCTTTGTATAACACAAGCTTAGCACTATCTCAAAAATGTAGTTCTAAATTAGATAAATATATTGATTTATATGACAATGAATTAATGATTAAATGACGTGTCTGGAAAAACTTGAAGAATGCGAAAACAAACAAGAAAATCTAACCAATTTATAGAATTATACAAATCTTATTTTGTAAAAAGGAAATGTTGAACTAGAATCAACTTTACTTTCACAACAGATTATAGAATTTTTATAAAAAAAATTGAACCAACTTGTAAAAGTGCCCTAAAAAGTAAAAAAATAACTATAAATTTTTATATGAAATTGAAATTTTTAAAATCGGCGTCAAACTAATACCTGACAAAATGGGATTCGCATAAACAGATTAACAATACTTTACTTGCTTTCTTACCATAATTTGTATATATTAGTAGTTATTTGTTTCATTTAGAAATAATTTGGCGCCGACTTCTAAAATTTCAATTTCATATAAAAATTTATAGTTTTATCCAAAGTTGTAAATCACTCTAAAATGAATCACTAAAAATTCTTTAATTCTTAGAGTACTCCAAATACCAGTGAAATTGTAACAAACAAATATTTAGTCTGTTATAGTAAATCCACTATCATAAATTTCAAATTAATTTTAGATTGGTAATATAGACCCCAAAACGAACTTGAAACGTAAATTTCTTAGCTTCATATATTTTATACTGCATATTGAATTTGTATTCGCTTCAAGAACTCCGCATTATCAATTTTAGGCAAAATCGGAAAATGTAAAATTTTCAGTCCCTCGTATTGTATCTTGTCAACCTAATAGCTGTAAACAATTAACTTCATATTCGTAATACACGACCCCGAAAATACCTTGATACCAAATCTGATAAAATGCGAATAAGGTAAAATTTTCAACTCACTATATTGGATCTATCTAAAATCTAAACTCTTTAAAGCCCCCTAGTACCAATTTTAGATGAAATCCAGAAATTGAAAAGTTCTAGACCGTCATATTGCCTCTGACTTATTAGATTTTCTTAAAATAATTTTATATTCTATATTAATACCTCAAAAACGTCCCACATATAAACAAAATCGAAAAATGGAAAATTTTTACTCCGCCATATTGAATCCTGAGAAAAATATATTAAAATCGCAATTTACACCCTCAAGAGCAACCTATATCAGTTTCGGAGATAATCGAAAAATTTAAAATTTTTAGGATGCCATATTGTATTCCCCAGATTGAGTTTTTCAAATAATATTTTAAATTCGTAATTACCACTAACAAAAATCCCCCAATACTGATTGTAGACAAAATCGAGAGATGTCGAATGTTTAATCTGCCATCTTGGATCCGCCATATTTAATTTTTTTTTTAATAATGTCGTATTCGCAATGTGCGATCCGAAAAACTCCCCCATATTAATTTTGAAAAAACTCGGACAAAATTAATTTTTTATCCGCCATACTGGATACGCCATATTGAATTTTTTTAAAATAACCTCACATTAGTTATGTACGAGTCCGAAAACTCCCCCATACCAATTTTGGAGAAAATCGAACAAAATTGATGTTTTCGTCCTCCATATTGGATCTGCCATATTGAATTTTTTAAAAATGATTTTAGATTTAACATATGCTACCCCGAAAACTCCACCATACCAAATTGGAGAAAATTGGACAAAATTGATTTTTTTGTCCGCCATATCGAATTTTTTAAAAATATTTTCTATTCATTATGTGCGACCCCAAAAACACCCACACACACAAAAATATTTTTAGATTCGTTGTGTACGATCCCGAAAATTCCCTGATACCAATTTTGAAGAAAATCGGACAAAATTAATTTTTTTGGCCGCCATATTGTCAGCACCATCTTGGATTTTACTGAAATAATTTCGTCCAAAAAAAATATAGGACCACTGCAGCAACTTCCTGAACATAACGTAAAAAATTTTATTCAAATCAGTGCCGCCGTTCCGAAGTAATCGGTGTACATACATAAAAAAATACATAGTCGACGAATTGAGAACCTCATTCTTCGGTTAAAAAACAAAGATATGGTAAAATTTTTATAAAAAAAAACTGAACCGACTTCTAAAAGTGCGCTAAAAAGTGAAAAATAAATTTTTATATGAAATTGAAATTTTTGAAGTCGGTGCCAAACTAGTACCTGACAAAATGTGATTCGCATAAACAGATTAAAAATACTTTCTTTGTAATTACTTTCTT
Organism: Diaprepes abbreviatus; assembly: GCA_034092305.1. Taxonomy (NCBI): domain Eukaryota; kingdom Metazoa; phylum Arthropoda; class Insecta; order Coleoptera; family Curculionidae; genus Diaprepes; species Diaprepes abbreviatus. The sequence continues at coordinate 3,214,632 of JASJET010000103.1, forward strand.
ACCATAATTTGTAAATATTAGTAGTTATTTATTTCATTTAGAAATAACTTGGCGCCGACTTCAAAAAGTTCAATTTCATATAAAAATTTATAATTATTTTTCACTTTTTAGCGCACTTTTAGAAGTCGGTTCAGTTTTTTTAAAAAAAATTCATTGTGATATTCATAAATTATTTGAATTAAGTGTTAATCGAGACTAGTGTACCTCGCAATGACTCCAAGATGGCAAAAAAGTACACATTTTGTCCAGAATTGTAAATTACCCTAAAATGAACCACTAAAAATTCTTTGATTCTTAGAGTTCTCCAAATACCAATGAAATTGTATCAAACAAATATTTAGTCTTTCATAATAAATCCACTATCTTAAATTTCAATTTAATTTTAGATTAGTAATATAGGCCCCAAAATCTTCCAGTATCGATATTTAAAGAATCTGAGACGTAAATTTCTTAGCCCGATATATTTTATATTGTATATTGAGTTTGTATACGCCCCAAGAACTCGCAATATCAGTTTTATATGAAACCATGAAATGTAAAATTTTTAGTCCCTCATATTGTATCTTATTAACCTAGTAGTTGTAAAAAATTAACTTCATATTCGTAATACACCACCCCCAACCCCCTAATACCAAATTTGAAAAAATGCGAAGGTAAAATTTTCTTCCTACCATATTGGATCCGCCATATTGAATTTAAAAAAAAAACTTTAACGTCTTAATCTAATCTAAATCTAAACCCTTCAAAGTCTCATAGTACTAATTTTAGATGAAATCCAGAAATTAAAAATTTCTAAACGGTCATATTGCATCTGACGTATTAGATTTTCTTAAAATAATTTTATATTCGCTATTTACATCCTCAAAAACGATTCAGATCCACATTTGAACAAAATTGAAACATGTAAAATTTTTTGTAAGCTATATTGCATTCGCCATATTGAAGCCTGAAAAATACTATTAGATACATAATTTACATCCTCAAAAACCCTCTATATCAGTTTTGGAAGTAGTGGATATATGAGAGAAGGAAAGAGGAGGAGGAGGAGTAAGAAGAGTAAATCATCAACACTTTTCATCCTCCTCCTCCTCTTTTCTTCTCTCATTATACTTTTCAAATCTCTCATTATACTTATTAAAAAACCTCGTATCATCAACACTTTTCATCCTCCTCCTCTTTTGTTCTCTCATTATACTTTTCAAAAAGCCTCGTATACATCACCTTGAGTTTAATCTTAAAGTTAACAACATGGCTAACCTTTCATCGAATCCGATCATAGTAGGAGATCTAACCTTATGTTTGACCTTGAGGTGGATAACCTTATTTGACCATGAAGTCGATATAAAGTCCTACCACCAATGAATTTTCACTTCAGTAAATTTATAAAATAGATACGTGGAGCAACAAAAGATGATAAATTAAATACCAACAAATAATAAGTAAATAATTTTATATTTAATAGTAAATATTACAAAGTAAATATTAAAAAATTCATTCAAAAATTTATGGATAATAATATTGAAGAAGAAGATCCAGATCTAGATGAATTAATTGGAGTATTGGATTACAATACACATCTTAACGAAGAAAAATTTCAGAAGAACTTCAGAAATTGTTTAAACTACGATATAAATAATTTCGAACAAATTGAAGCTGACTCTGGTGACTCCGATATTGAAGAAGATAATGAAGAAGACAGTGCTAGTGCTAAATTTTGTTTAGTGAAACATAAGTACACTGATCCCAAAGAAGTTGTGTTCTGTATTACTCAGAGTTATATCGTAGTGTTTGTAGTGACGGAAAATCAAGAAAAAACTCTTTGTCACGCATGCTATCAAATTATACAATTTTATCAAAGGGCAGGGGCTCATAGACATGTAAATACTCATAATAAGAGAAAATTAAAACGCTTAAGCAATGATTTACATTGCGATATGTGTTCAAGACAGTTGTATCAAATTATTACCCCCAAAGTTTGTTTAATTTGCAATAGTAGTGTTAAAAATATTGATTTAGATTGGGACTCAAATGTTCCAGTGGTGCCAATATAATGCCTGGTAAAAAACCAATATATAAAAACGGTAGGAAGTCGCGAAGGGTAAAAAAAAAGTTGTTAATGAAATAATTGAAAATAAAACCGAAGAATGTCCTATATGTCTTGAAGATATATTATCTAATAAAATGATGTCACCAGAACCTTGTAATCACAGATTTTGCATCCCTTGTTTAGGAATGTGGATGTTAATTAATAAAACATGTCCAATCTGTCGCAATGAACTATGTGTAATTAAATGTGAAAATGAAGAAATTGTAGTCCTAGAATATTTAGATTAGAATGTATTATTTAATATTTATGTATTGCAAACCACTTCATAAATGAAGAAATTATAATCCTAGAATATTTATTTTAAAATGTATTATTATTTAATTTTTATTATTTTAAAATTATTATTGTTTGTATTTAATTTATCCATTTATTCTTATCTTATTGGAATAAAGAATTGAACAATTTCGAAAAAAAATGTTTTATTTATAAGAATAACGAACAAACATAACAACTAAATACAAGAGTTTTGATTATTCATAATAGATTGAAAAAATATTTTAAATTAACCACCCTGTTCAAAAATTCTTAATCCTTTCTTATTTTAGAGAGTTTTAAATCTAAAATTAATAAGTTTATAAATATGAAAGAAAAATATTATAGGAAATTTAGGTACAGTTATCTTCATACTCCTTTATAATTAGATCAATTAAATAAAATTTACATTACCTTAAATCGTCTCCGTTACTATTCACTATCACTTAAACACTTTAACTTAACCTAAAAATAGTTTCACTTAACACTGTCCCTAAACTTGGTCTATTGTTTGTATCTGTCAACTGAAAAAAAAAATCAATTAGTATTTTGATATTAGGAAGACTAATAATAAATTTAATATAAGCTTAATATAAGCTACTTACTTTGTAGTGGAATCGACTTCGTCACACTGGACTGGTTCCTCCGGATTTATCTGAGGTTCCACTTGAGGATCCTCATTTTCCTCTGGATTTGTCGAGGAGGTTATGGATGGTACTTGTACCGGAGGAGGAACGTTGACTCTTCTTATTATTACAAGTCTATTACCATCCATAACCTGAATTTCATAATTTCTGTTCCTGAACATATTGATAATTAAATGAAATAATAAAAATTAAAATTTAGGAAGACAGCACTGGTGATGAACCAAAAATGAAAAAGTAACCTCGCAAAACAGTCATTTTATGAAAGTAGGTCAAGGTAAAATTTCGATTTTTAAATCGCGGAGAGAGCCCCTCATACCGCCCCTATACTCCTCCTATACACCCCACCCCGCCCCCCGAAGGGGGAGGGGCGGGGGGGCCTTCGGCCGCGCGCTGCCTTCCAGGGAGCGGGGGGCCTTCGGCCCCCCGCCCCCTGGCAGACCCCCCGCCCCGCCCCCTGGACCCCTCCCCAGTCGAGATGCCCCGAAAAAACCTTGTGTTTTTTATAGGCCCGCAAACCTCTCGAGTTTTTATAGTTACAGCACATTTTAGGACGTCTCACTGAGAGTTATAGGGGACCCTAAGGTAAGATGCTCCGAAGAGAATTTTGTGTTTTATACGCCCGCAAACCTCTCGAGTTTTTATAATTACAGCACATTTTAGGGTGTCTCACTGAGACTTATAGGGGACGTAGCTCCCTAAGCAGCTCAGCAGAGGGACTCAGCTGGGGGGCTCAGCGGGGGGAAGGGAGGAAAGGGGAAGGAGGCTTTGCGGGGGAAGGGGCGGGGAAAAAATTTTGCGGGGGAAGGGGGGAGGTCATTGACCTTTATTGAGGTCACTATACGTACGAGGACAAACCGTGGTCTGCTTTCATATAAAACGGTCGAGGATCAGTTTATAGCAAGCTTAAGTCGAGTTTACCACGCTTTAAATTTAAAGTCTCCAATTTTAGTTTGTTTTAGTTTGTTTTAGTGTGTTTTAGTTTGTTGCTGTCAAGTGTACTCAAATTTTAAAGGTATGTCTTTTCCTTTTGCCTAAACTTCCACTGAACAGTTAGGAGTGGTGAACAAAATTAATATAATTTCAAATATAATAATTCAGCCTGCTTTTTTGAAAAATGAAAATGAAAGTGACAACCAAAATTTAAGTCAGAGAACCCAAAATTTTAACGCGATGATTAATACGATGCAAGAAAAAAATTTAGAAAACAAATTACTCCAAAGTTGTTCAGAAACGAACATAAAATTTTTAGAAAATTTGGAATATTTGCCTGAACTAGAGAATATTTCGGAGACAGATTTTGACTTTCAAAATTCAATTTTATCACAAAATTTAGATTTTAATAATATTTTAACGCCGGAAACCCCAAATTTTTTAACTCAAGATTTAGATGTAACAACGGACACTCCCATTACAAATACTCCCGACATATTAACTCAAGATTTAGATAATATCGACAATTTTAAAAAGCTAATGGGGATTCCCAAAATTAATAAAAATTTAACAAATTATCAGAGTAAAAGTGACAATGACAGTGACAATGATTCGAGTTCAAATAAATCACAAAATTTTTTTGGAATGTTGAAAACTAGAAATTTTGAAAGTGAAAACAATTCTGGAGGAATACCGGGTAATTCTTCATTTTCTCCTCTATCTCTGTTCAAAATTTCAACTAATCAAAAAAAAAATAAAATTTCGGAATCGACTAGTAGTGGAAATATGGGGGTTGATGTTTTGGGGGAGGAGGATGGTTCACGGGATAGTTACAAAGTTTCAGATTGTAGTGAAGATTTGGGAGCATCGTTTACTAGTGGTGGTGGTTCCCAAGAAATTCTTCCAATAATAAGTGAACCATCTGAAAAAAATGAAAATTTTAGTCAAAATTCAATTCCGTGCGGCCAAAATACCTACTGTGAATTAAATTTTCCAAATTCTCCAATAATTTTTGAAAACTCGCCACCAGATTTCGATGAAATTTTAAATTCTGTTTCTACACAAACAGAGACAGTTCAAAATTCTGTTTTAACACAAACGGAAGTGTCAATCCCCTTCGAAAACGATTATCCGAAACTAAGCTTTCATTCAAAATCAAATTTCAAAATTAAAAATAAACATTTGTCTTATCAAAGATCATTAGGATTTGTTTTGGATTCTATTTTAAATTGCGATCCTAATAAAACAGCTGAGGAGAAAAGGAAGATGTGGGAAAGGGCGATAGAACTTTATAAAGCTACTCTTAGCTTTTTCCATCCCATTCCTTCACTCCCCTCCTACTTCTTTTCCACCATTTAAATTCATACCTGACCGTGTGTCAGTGTGTTAAAATCGACTTGGGCTTCACAATAAGAGATTCGTTTTAGAAAAATGGATTTTAAATGTGAAGAGTGCTTCAAAATTTTTACTCGAAAAGACAATTTGAATCGCCACAAGAAGATAATTCACTCTAACAATGGCCCCCAGTTAGAACAGAAGAAGAAAAGCTGTAAGTTTAATTTTAAATAGAAATTTTGTTTCAATTTAATAATTAGTTATTAATTTGATGAATTAGAGGCAAATTTAATAAAGAAGTTATTAAATTTTAGGTGAAAGAAGATATTGTCAATTCTGCAAAATATTTATAAAAAAGTCATTATGGTTCTGTCATTTGAGAACAAATAAACACAAAACCAATTCAATGGTGGTTAGGGATGAAAATGTGTCTGTAATAAAATCGGCATTTAAGGAAAGAATCATTTCATATAAAATATCATCGACTCAATACCAAATCAACATTTATGATTTTTTCTCCGAAATACAACAAAAAATAATTGAGGTAATCAATTATGAAATCCAAAGACACACCTGCATCAAACCCAACATTAGGTTATTTGGTCTTTACTTAAATCCTTCCAATGAAAGTCATGAAGTTAAGTCTTTCAATACCCCATTTCGGATTTTATGTAATAGTTCAGAATTAACGCAAGAACTAGAAGATATTATTAAAATTATTGACCGGAAAGCTGATGAACTGGCAGAAAAAGATTCGGGTAAATTATTTTTTATTAAATATTTAGTAACTAAACTTAAACCAAAAATAAATTTGTTGTTAATTATTCTTCTTTAATTTCAGGATGGATTTTAATAAAAATATTACACGTTGAGCTTAACATCAACAAGTACAACCCCTTAAAAGCTTCTTCATATATACCGCTACCGTCAGAGATCAAGTTGAAAAATGCTGTAGTCAACGTTCAAAACAATGATGAATGTTGTTTCGCCTGGTCTGTGGTTGCAGCTCTTCATTCACCTAACGGACCAATTGAAAAGGTGGAGTCGTATCCACATTTCACCACTATTTTAAACTTTAAAGGTATCAATTTTCCTTTAACTTTAAAAGACATAAGTAAATTTGAAAATTTCAACAATATTTCGGTTAATGTTTATGGATTAGAAAAAATCAAGAATAATTTTAAAACTCAATTCGAAATTATAGGACCTTTACATTATACAAAAAATAAGCGAGAACGTCACCTTAATTTATTATTAATTGGAGATGATAATGGAAATTTCCATTACTGTTATATTTCGGATTTATCTAGATTAATTTCTAAACAATTATCTAAACATCATGGGAAAAAATTTTTATGCGACGGTTGTTTACAATATTTTACTACTGAAGAATTATTAGTCAGGCATAACACATATGATTGCGATTTTGTAAGAATAAATCTACGTTCAACTGAAACCAAAATAGATAGATTTGGAAATATTATTCCCGAAAATATTTTAAAATTTCAGAATATACAAAAACAAATTGAAGTTCCATTTGTTATATATGCAGATTTTGAATGCATTCTTAAGCCTTTAAATAATGAAATTAATGATGCAGATCCAAGTTCTCCATATACTGAAAAAAAATGTCAACATATTCCATATTCGTTTGCTTATTATATAAAGTGTTCATTTGATGATTCAATTTCCAAATTTCAAAATTATATGGGTCCCAATTGTGCACAAATTTTTATAACTTACTTAGAAAGAGACGTTCTTAATATTTACAATAAATATATGAAAAAGTTAATACCAATGAAAAAATTAAATGTGTTGGAACAATTACATTTTGAATATACGAATGATTGTCATATATGTGATAAACCTATAATTTCGGATAAGGTTGCTGATCATTGTCATTTAACAGGTTCCTATAGAGGTCCATCACACTCTATATGCAACTTAAATTATAAATTATCTAATTCCATTCCGGTAGTTTTACACAATTTGCGTAATTATGATTCTCATCTGTTTATAAAAAATTTATGTCCAAATCATGAACAATTATTTGTCATAGCCCAGAATAAAGAGAAATACATTTCATTTCAAAAATCTATTGAAGTAGATCAATATTTAGATAAAAAAACTGGTTTCACCAAGTCAAAATTTCTATATCTTAAATTTATTGATTCATTTCAGTTCGTACCATATTCTTTGTCAAATTTAGCTTCCATTCTTAATGATGAACAATGCAAAGAAGTGTTCAAATATTTTAATGAAAAAGAAAAATTTAAGTATATCCGTCAAAAAGGCGTTTTCCCTTATAAATATATTGATAATATCGCCAAATTAAATGAAACGGAGTTACCAGATAAAAAAAATTTTTATAATGACCTCACGGATGAACACATTACTGATGAAGAATATGAGAGGGCTAAAAATGTTTGGAATTTATTTGAATGTAAAACAATCGGTGAATATTCCGATTTATATCTTAAATCTGATGTATTACTTTTGGCAGATGTTTTTCAAAATTTTAGAAAAACATGTATGGAAACTTACAAACTTGATCCTGCACATTATTATACTTTTCCAGGTTTAAGTTTTGACGCTTGTTTAAGATATACTGGAGTCGAATTGGAGTTAATAACAGACCCAGATATGTTACATTTTTTTAAAGGTAGTGTAAGAGGAGGAATCAGTACCTGTGTATGTAGGAAATCTATAGCAAACAATTTATTTCTTTCAAATTATGATCCATTACAACCATTTAAATATATTATGTATTTTAATGCAACTAATCTTTACGGATATGCGATGTCTCAATATCTGCCCGAAAAAGATTTTGTTTGGTTATCAAATCAACAAATTCAAAATTTAGATATAATGAATATATCTGAGACTAATGACAAGGGTTATGTGCTAGAGGTTGATTTAGAATATCCTGAAAATTTACACAATTTACATAATGAATTTCCATTCTGTCCAGAAAATTATAAGCCTCAAAATTCTAAAACTTTTAAATTAATTCCAAATTTAAAAAATAAAGAAAAATATGTAATTCACTATACTTTATTAAAACAATGTATTCAATATGGAATTAAACTAACTAAAATTCATCGGGTTGTAGAGTTTACACAATCTCAATGGTTAAAAAAATTTATTGATCTAAATACAAATTTAAGAAATCAATCTAAAAACCAATTTCAGAAAAATTCTTATAAATTGGCAAATAATAGCATCTACGGAAAAACAATGGAAAATGTGGATAAAAGGACAGATATACGATTGGTTACACAATGGGCAAAAAATCATAGAAAAGATGGGGCAGAAAATTTAATTGCTAAACCATCCTTTAAAGATGTAACAATATTTTCAGAGAATTTAGTAGCTGTGCAAATGCGTAAAGTGTTAGTGCAATATGATAAACCTGTCTATGTAGGCTTTAGTATTTTAGATATATCAAAAACGGTGATGTATGACTTTTTTTATGGGTTTTTAAAACCTTTATATAAGAATAATATTAAACTTCTGTACACAGATACAGATTCCTTTATTTTGGAAATTGAGACAAGTAATGTTTATGAAGACATTAGGGTTAATATTGATAAATTCGATACTTCAAATTATGATGTTAATAATATTCATGAAATACCAATAACTGAATCTGTTGTTGGAAAGTTTAAGGATGAATATGCTGGTGAACCAATAGAAAGCTTTTATGGCACAGGGGCCAAAGCTTATTGTGTTAAGTCAGAAAATGGGTTGCTTAAAAAAGCTAAGGGGATAAAGAAAAGTAGCATTAAAAAACAATTAGAATTAACACATTATAAAGATGTTGTAGAACAAAATTCAAAAGCTTTCTGTACAATGTATTTGTTTAGATCTCGACTTCACAATATTTATACAGAATTAGTTAACAAATTAGCTCTCACTTCTAATGATGATAAAAGATTTAAAATTCCCAATAGTTATGATACATTAGCATGGAGTCACCAAGATATTCCATTTTTTCAGTGGTTCATAGACCATGAAAATGAATTATAAAAAATTATTTTAAGATTAAAAGTTTTACTCTTCAAGGCTAAATTTGAAGTATTTAAGAACATGGTAAATTTTAAAATTATATCAGTATAAAATATACCACCGTCTAGAATAAGTATGTGTTTAGAATCTTTTGAAAAAGAAATTGATAACAAATTATATAGAACATATGAAAAAAGACTTTCCTCATTTAAATTCTGGAATGGAAAATTAAATCCTAAAGTGTTAGCCCAATCAGGGTTTTATTATTTAGCTATTCATGATGTTTGTAAATGTTTTTACTGTGGTGCAGAAATATTTGCCTGGAAAATTGATGATTGTCCAATTGAGGAACATTATCGTCACTGGAAGAACTGTGACTTAATCGAGTGTTTGTGGTTAGGTGAAAAAAATAAAAAATGTGAACCTGTTGTCCTTAAAGTGAAAGAAAATATGTCGACATCTTTCATTTTTTTATTAGTTTTAATAACTATGTTTGTATCTCTAATTTGTAAACAAATTATTTAATGTCCTTAAAGTGAAAGAAAATATGTCAACATCTTTCATTTTTTAATAGTTTTAATAACCATGTTTGTATCTCTAATTTGTAAACAAATTATTTAATATTTTGAAAAAAAAAATGTCTATATATTGTAGAAAATTAATTAAAACTGTTCAGTCTTATTTCAATCTCTTATTGTTTTGTTAATAGACATTTAAAATTGAAAAGTGTTTTAATGGCATCCCTTATCAACTACATTGTTTTACATTCAATTTTAAATAATACTTTATATGTACTTTATCCTCCAAGGGTTTTACATGGAATGGTTTGTTTTGAAAACGAAACCTCTACTATTAAACCTGAAATATGTAATTATATGAAAGCTATGAATATTAATAATTATTCAACTGCTTTCGCATATAATATGAATAATAGTCAATCTAATAGTAATTTTTTCAAAATTTACTTTCATTATCCAAATAATACAATTTTTGACACTAACTGGATTGAAAAAAATAAAAAACCATTTACGATTTCTAGCTGTGCTCATATTAAAAATGATGAGGAAGGTAAAAACTGTTTAATTCTATTTATCTTCAATATAATTTTATCAATAGGTAGTTTTTCACTTTTGTCGTTCTTGACAATTTTGTTTTATCAAGATAGGTCATAAAAATTTAATAAACTTGCTTGACCTTGAAATTTATAGAGGAGTGGGGTGGATAAGATATATTCAGACTCAGTATTTTAGTTTTCAGTTAGCATCAAGACATCATGTTTAATAGTAGCAATTTTAATGGATATAAATCCAGTTCTAGTGAAACCAATGATAAAATTAGTCAGTGTAATGAAAAATTATTAAATTAAAAAATCTACTATCTTAACAATTCCTTATCAAAATTTGTTTGTGTTGGAATTGGTATAAATGATTTTACACCAAAAGTTCTAATTGGAGGTCGAAATGGATTTCACATTTACTTGAATGAAGAAGAATGGAAAGAACTTCAAAAAAATCAAGGAGTGTTGGTGAATTATTTTTATTCTGCTCAAGCATATGCATACCCACTAAAAATTGAAAAAATCACAGTGTTTTTTGAAAAAATAAATCATTCTCCTGTTATCAGGATTCAAAAGGATGAACATTATGTAATTCTGGGAAAAGAATCAATAGATAAATTAGTTGAAATCGATGAACTTGTTGACTACAGAATTCATATAATTAAAAAGCAAGAATTTTCCAAATATTTTAATTTGTTTCATCACTATAATTATCAGTCAGGAGATGTGTTGTCTCATATTTATAGTGTTTTGGATCCATGTCAGAATTTAAACAGTGAAAATGTCGGAACTGTTTTAGAAATGTTATCTCTACATAAACAGGAATTAGAAAACAAGTTAAGAAAATCCGGTGCATTACAATAGAAATATGAAGAAATCAGTGACAATCAGTGAGAACAATAATAAAGTTTATATATTAGTGACATGGGACTTTGCATTTAGACAAGCTCGAAAAAGTGAATATCAGAAATTTTATCTTAACAGACTAAGATTTGAAAAACGAGTTGAACAATGTGAAAGTATTCTTAAAAGTATTTTTGATGTAGATCATAGAAAAAATATATATATTGAAAGATTTAATGTAAAAATATAAATTTATATTGTTAATCTCAGTTGTAAACATCTTAAAAATTATATTGTTAGTATTTGTTGTAAAAAGGATTATCGTAAATAAAAAATATGTTATATAAATAGGTCTTTTATTTAAAAATTTGATATACAATATTACTTAAAATTAATTACAATACATCTTTTTTAAGAATCCATGAATTATGTGATTTATCGAATCCTAACCATTTAACAAAAACTTGGTTCCCTTTCTTCCTTAAAATTTTTTCAACCAAAAACACATCTGGATGTTTAACTTTTTGTAACTCTTCTTGGTAGAAACCTCCTTCAATATATTCATTTTTACTATCTTTTAATAAATAGGTGGGTGGATTTGTTAACTGAACCTTTCTAATTTGAAAAATTTCAGTTGACCAATTTGGAGTATATCCTTTTTCAAAAGCTTCTCTTTGTTTGGAAATTCTAACAAAATCATTTTCTTTAAATTTAGTGCGCTTTAAATCAAATGTTTTTTTAAAAGTAAAAGAATTTTGCAGTATAGTTTTCTCATTTTTTTTATTAACCTCAACAGGTCTATATCCGGTAGTTCTATGAATACTATTATTATATTTTTCAATAATAGTGGGTAAAATAGAGTACCATTGGTAATTCCCTCTATTACTAAAATATTTCCACATTATATTTTTTAAAGTTCGATTTACGCGTTCTACAATACTCGCTTTGAGATTAGAGTAAGTATTATAATGATTAATTTTGTAATAATTCATAAGATCTTTAAAATCTTTATTGAAAAATTCTTTTCCCAAATCTGTCTGCAAATTTTGCGGTTTACTTGTTTTTTCTAAAATTTTTTTCATAGCTTCAGTTACATCTTTTCCTTTTTCACTTTTAAGTGGTTGAGTCCAAACATACTTGGAGAATGCATTTATCACCACCAAAATATATCTATAACCTTTATTAAATTTGGAATAGGGTTGCATCTCTACCAAATCAGCTTGCCATAAGTCATTTAGGCTTTTAACAATAGTTCGTCTTCTTCTATATCTTCTTCTTGCCGGTTTATGTAATTCATCTACAACTGTTTCTTTAATATTTTTACTCATAGTACTAGAATAAAATTTCTTAATACCTTCTTTAAATAACTTATTTTATTTGTTTGTTATCTTTTTTTAGCAAATCTTCGATTTTATATTCCAAAGTTTTAAAAGATGCATTATTCGAATCTTTGACTTTTTTGATTTCATCTTCGATTTTATATTCCAAATTTTTAAAAGATGCATTATTCGAATCTTTGACTTTTTTGATTTCATCTTCAATGTTGGTAATTCTTACATTAATTTTAGTTTCAAAAACAACAAGTGATTTTATACTTTCGTTTCTCATTTCTCTTACTGTTGCGTTTAATTCTTCTCTAGCATATGCCATTGTGTCATTAAACTCTTTTCTAGAAACTTCGGCTGCTCTTTGAACTAATTCGTTTAGTGATTTTATTTCTTTTACCAATTTATTTTCTAGATTTTTTATATCTTTTCCTAATTGAAATTCTACATTTGTTAAATTTAATTTTATTTCTACCAATTTTTTTTCTATTTTCTTTATATCTAAAATCGCTTTTTCAATTTCAATTCTTACATCGTTCAAAGATTTTTCATAATCGTTAAACTTTGTTGAAATTTCTTCAATTTTTGAACTGTGTTGTGCAAGTCCTTTTTTTAAATCATGGATAGAGGTGTTAATCATAGCTTGTATTAGTTCTGCTAAAGATTCTAATTCTTTTTCTAATCTTTTATTCAACATCTTTTGAAAATATTCATCGTCAACAGTGGTTTTTAATTCTGTTTTTAGATTGTTTAATTGTGAGATTATCTCCATGATTTGTTCACTATTTTTTAAAATTTCATTTTTAAATTTATTTTCAATTTTTTCATCTACATTTTGTAAATCTGTGTTTAATTTCTTTTCCAAATTTTTCAAGTTTAATAGAATTATTTCAGCATTATTTTCAATTGAATTCATTTTCTGATTTATTTCATTAATATTATCGCTATCTTTTTTATGGATTATAAAGTGTGTATTCATAGCTCTCTCTATTTGTTGTGTGTTTTTATTCATACCATCATGAACGTTTTGAAAATTACCTATTTCTTCAGAAACCCTATTATTAAGTTTGTTCGTAAATTCTTGGAACTTTGATACCATATCTTTTATAATAATTTGTTTAACATTTTCTATTGCAGAAGTATCATTTATTTTTGATTTAACCAATGTTATTTCATTTTTTATGTTATTTTCAAAACTCTTTACTTCATCATATTTCTGTTTTATTGTTTTAAAATCATCTTCACACTTCGATGTTTTTTGAGAAAAACTTTTTAATAGTTCATCATTGTCTTTGACAATATTTTTTATATTTAATATCCTGTTATCATAGTTTGACACAACATTTTCTTCAAATAACTTAATTTTTTTCGAAATAGATTCCACATTTTCATCATTTTCACTAACTCTCTTTTTTAAATTTACAATATCATTTTTTAACACAGGTTCAAATCTTTGAACAATATCATCACTTTTAAAATTTTTTAATATTTCATTTTCAACATTGGCTAGTATTTTATTTTCTATTGTAGGTATATCTACTGTATACTTTTTAGAAATATGACGTCCAAATTTATCAATGGTCATTTTAACAATGTTATGTAACAATATTTACTACATTCTTTTATACAATTATATTGGCTTCTTTCAATTCTTCAATAATAGAAATAATTTCGTTGTTATGTCCTGAATTCCCAGCCATCATAGATGCTACCAACAGTCGAAGTCTATCAACAAGTTCATTTACGTTATCCCAATATACGTAATCGGTATAAGGTTTATTAACTTTTAAAGTTATTCCGGATCCTGTTCTTTTCGAAGATATTCGAGTTTCCCTGAATGGAGCTTTTCGTCTGTCAAAAAATCCTTGAACTATATTATGCGTTTCGGGATTTATGGTTTTAGTTTTTGTAATTCCTTTATTTTGTAAATAAGGCCCTATTATAGAAATATATTTTTGTGATCCATTTCCCTGTACCTGCTCATTTGGATCATAATTTCTACGGTATGCATTGGTTCTCTTTAAAATATCCATATAATTTTCCAAAACTTGTTTTTTATAACCTACTGGTTCCTTTTTAAATAATAATTCATATAAACCTGGTGTACCTGTATAAGTTATACCTTCAACTTTTATGTTTTTACCGATAATTTCTATAGGTCTTTGTGTTAAACCCAAAAAGAATTTCTCAGTTTCAAAATCATGTACTATTCCACAGAGGTGATCAAACTTATGTTCCACATCTTTTACCCCTCCGTCAATATATTGACGAGGTAATTCATGAAATCCTGATAAATATTCTTGATATAAAGGTGTACTGACAAATGTTTGAATTGTTTGGCGTGTTTGTTCTAATATATCCGAAAGATTTCCTACCGTAGATTGTGAAATTGAAGAAGGGGTGGTTTCTGCTATGACACTTGTTTGTTGTAAAGATGGCATCTGACTATGTGAAGCTATACTGGTTTCCCAATCAATAATTGTTGGTATTTCTGTAGGAAGAATTGGAGTTTTCCCTGTCTTTCTTTTTTCTGGTGTTGATGTTCCATACTGTAGTTTTTTTCTTGGTGTTAGTGTTGGAAACAATCTTTTTTCTGGTGTTTCATAATTTTTTTTAATGGGTGTTTGTAGCTCTTCCTTTACCTCAGCCGATTCAATTTTACCAATTGTTGAAATTAATTGTTGTAGGGGTTGAGTTATTGGTTTACAGGTTTCCTCCAATTTGGATTGTGCTTCAAATTCAGCATTTTTTAAACTTTGATATTTTTGTTTAACAGCTTTCCTTGACTTAACAAGCTCTCTTGCTAAGCGTTCATTCATGATTAGTTAAATTTTTCACAAAACTTTTATTTTTATAAGAAAATATATGAATCAAATCCTTTTCGATATCGACCGGATTTTAAATTCGAATCCTTGTCTATTACCAAAAATCCAAATTTATCTTTCCAACACATCAAACATAACTCATTAAATTGATTAAATGACATATCAACATTAACATGATCATCATAAATATGTTTTAAGTTCGTTTTGTCTTGTTGAAATATAACAATCAAATTCGCATTGTCACGAATTAATTGCTTTGGAATCGAAGAATACGTTTGACACAAATAAAAACAATCAGTATTTTTATGTCTTCCGAAACAAAAATAATCTTTTACAACATTCTGATTGCAACACACTATATCATCAAATATAATTATGGAATTTGGTTTTATTTCTTGTGGAGAAACAATATTTTCTTCATTTTCGGATTCATAATATCCAATTTCTCTCAATGGTTTAAAAAGTAATCTCAAATATTCATATTTTGGTTGATATAGAGACTTTGAATAAATATATAAATTTTCAAACCGTAAACCATTGGGATCTTCAATTAAACTTATAATGATATTAGTTTTACCACACCCTGATGGACCAATAATTAATCCCCTTTTACTAGAGTCTTCAAACAATTTTCCATGTTTTCTAAAATTATTTCTTGAAGTCTCATGGTCTTTAATAATAATTGAATAAGGTTGTTTGACAATTTTCATATATAAGAGGATGTATAAAGGGTAAGTTCTAATTTAAAACTAGTCAGTTTGTTCCAAGATTTCAATTATATAATGCCAATCTCATATAAGCAACAATCCATTTATAAAAGAAGAGTCAGAAAAAGAGGTAGTGGTTTAATTAATACTCTAATAAATAAGTTACCTTTTGAATTACATCTACCTGGGTATAATTTTTGTGGACCTGGAACCAAACTAGAAAAGAGACTAGCTAGAGGCGATAAAGGCATAAACTTATTGGATGAAGCTTGTAAAGAACATGATATTGCCTATGCACAATCAAATGATATAAAAAGCCGACACGCTGCTGATAAATTATTAGGTGACAAAGCTGCCGAAAGGTTCAGAGCAAAAGACGCCACTTTTGGAGAAAAAACTGCTGCACTTGGAATAAGAGGTGCAATGAAAATTAAAAGAAAATTTGGTATGGGATTAAAAAAAAGAAGGAAAAACAGAAGTCGAAAAACTCGTCTAGGACGAGGAATAACTTTATCTCAAGCTATTTCAAAAGCAAGACAAGCACTAAACGGAAAACAATTTAAAAGTTTGACTGATATTATTCAAACCGCACTTAGATCTATCGGAGATAGTAGAATATTATCACCAAAAAATAGAATCATACCAATTCCAAAAACTGGTGGATTTCTACCTCTTATTCCTTTATTTGCTGGTTTGTCCGCTTTAGGTGCTCTTGGAGGAGGAGCAGCAGGTATTGCGAAAGCTGTCAACGATGCAAAAGCTGCTAAAGAAAAATTAGAAGAGTCCAAAAGACATAATAAAATGATGGAATCTATAGCAGTAGGAAAACAAGGAAGTGGTCTTTATTTAAAACCATATAAAACTGGATGTGGATTATATCTGAAACCTTATTCAAAAAACTGTTAAAACAAATACCTCGAAAACCACTTACAAATTATGATTTAAGTAAATATATTAATCTACTTAAAATTCCCAACTTTCGAGGTATATTCATGAGAGATAAATTACCAAAAAAAATTAATAAAAATGAAAGTGGTATTGTTAATCTCGATAAGAATAGTGGTGATGGAACTCATTGGACTGCATACATTAAAAAAGGGAAAAATATTTTATATTTTGATAGTTATGGCAATTTGCGACCATCTACCGAATTAACAAAATATTTTTTCAGCGATAAAAAGAAAAATATTGTGAAATATAACTACGATCATTATCAATCAATTAACAAAACAAATTGTGGTGAGCTCTGTCTTAAATTTCTTTATAATAATGGTTGAAAAACAATATTAATTCATTTTGTTAAAATTTTTTAAAGAGATATGTCGTACAGTTTTGTCATTAGTGGTAATTCCCCCACGCTTTCTGTTAATATTCATCCTCCAATATATTTCGATGAAAATTTTGAATATTCCATTGGACTTGTAAATTTTGAAACTTTTAATGCTATTCCAAATATTGATGAGACTAATAATCTTTTCATTTATGACTCAAATAAAGAAATAAGAATACCACCAGGTAGTTATGAAATAGATGATGTAAATAATTTTATTCAAAAATTTTTCGACAATCGTACTTTTCTTCATATTTATGCCAATAATAATACTTTACGAACACATATTAAAACAGATATTCCTATCTCGTTTCATGATGGAACTATAGGAAAAATATTAGGTTTTAAAAATAAGGAATTAGAAGGTCTTAAGGAGCACATTTCAGATTTTCCAGCGGAAATTATTAAAGTAAACGCCATAAACATCGATTGTAATATTGCCGAAGGATCATATTTAAATGGAAAACCTGTTCATATAATACATCAATTTTTTCCTAGTGTAGCTCCTGGTTTTAAAATAATAGAATCACCACAAAATGTCCTTTACTTTCCTGTTACTGTAAAGGTAATAGACAATATAAACATTAAAATAGTAGATCAAGATGGTGATCTCATCAATTTCAGAGGAGAAACGGTAACAGTAAGACTACATCTTAAAAAAATAGATGAATAATGGTTATTTTATATAATAAAAAAGTCTCAAATTATAATTTTTCAAAAAAATTTTACTCTAAAAACATTAATAAGAAAGATACTAAACGACATTTAACTAGTAATAAATTAAACTCTCAAAGGTTAACACCTTCTAATAAAAAATTTCTGATAAGTTTAGGTTTCAAACTAAAATAAAATGGAATATTTAAATGTAAAAGAAAATATTCTTGTAGATGAATCAATATTAAGCTGGGAAATACTATCATTTGAACCTTTCAATCCTACAAAACTTGGATTAAATGATGAAATTAGAATTGCTCTACAACAAACAGGAAAATATCCTTTACCTTGCAAAAGTGAATTATATTTAGAATTTCAAGTTACCAAAGAAGATGATACTCCATTGGCTAATACGGTATTAATCAACAATGCTCCAGCATTCTTGTTTAAAGAATTACGTTATATTTTAAATGGTGTTACAATTGATTCAGTTCGAGATGTAGGAATTACTTCAACTCTTAAAGGATACATATCATTTAATCAAAACGAAAGTGCAAAATTGGAAAATGCTGGATGGTATCCAAAAACGAAACCTAAAGAAAAAATTATGACTGATGAAAAAGGAAACGTTTCCCTATGCGTCCCATTAAAAATGTACTCGGGATTTTTTGAAGATTATAACAAAATAATTTTAAATTCACAACAAGAACTAATACTAATAAGAAGCAATGATGACACTAATGCTTTAGTAACCACAAGTGATGATGAAAAACCGAAAATTAAAATAACCAAACTTTGTTGGCGAGTTCCACATCTTACTGTGGCCATTCCCCAAGAATTGGCACTAACGAAAATTATTGATAAAAACAATGATATTCTTCTTACTTTCCGAAGTTGGGAATTAATTGAATATCCAGAGTTATTAGAAAATACAAGACATAATTGGCCTGTCAAAACCTCCACAAAAATTGAAACACCAAGACATGTACTAATTGCTTTTCAAAAGGATAGACGTGGTAATTTAAAATCAGATATGAGTAAATTTGATCATTGTGACCTAAGGAATATAAATGTGTTTTTAAATTCAGAAAGATATCCTTACCAGGATCTTCAGCTTGATTTTAAAAATAATAAGTTTGCTACCCTGTATGAAATGTTTTCTGAATTTCGTCAAGTATATTATAACTTTCCAATAGAACCAATATTTAATCCCAAAGAATTTAAAGATAATGCACCTATTGCTTACATTAATTGCTCTCATCAGAGAGATTTATTACAATCCGGCCCAGTAACCATGAGAATTGAATTTGAGACAAAAGAAAAAATATCGGGAAAAACAGCTGCGTATTGTGTTATAATACATGATAAAGTATTTAGCTATAATCCATTAACAAAAATTGTTAAACAACTTTAACTTCTCCCACCACATCAAATATCATTATTAAAATGAAAATATATCGAATAAGATCAGTTGTTTCTATACCATAGTTTGTTGCACATCAAATGGAATGTACAAAATACAAAAAGAAAAGAGAACTATTTTTTAAAAAAAATAAACATCTAAAAAATCTTATTGAAGACTATTCGAAAAAACAATTTGTAATAAAAAAATTTAGTACTTTAAAAATTTGCTAAATAAAAATGAGAATAGTTATGGATGTTCAAGGATTTAAGGATGAACACAACAAGTTTATTCCTAAAGAACTTGCAATGTTTGATGGATATAAAATGAGTCATTATATTTTTAAACCACCGTATCCACTACAAATGCTTCCACCAGAAACATACAAGCAAGCAGAATGGTTAATGAAATTTCATCACTGCATCAATTGGAATACAGGATATATTCCTCTTCATAATTTTTCATCTATAGTAAAAAACTTAACAGAAAAAGGAGAATTCATTTATATTAAAGGAGAAGAGAAAGCTAATTTTATTAGAAAATATTGTACTAAGCCAATAATTGAATTGGACGAACAACCTGTTTTAATTAAATCATCTCCTAAATGTTTTTATCATTCTCAATCACCTTCAATGTGTGCCCTTTCTAATGTATTCTTTATGTATAAAAATTTTTTTATGAATGAATAAATTAACAATGAATGTAATAATATTTTTTTTATTTATCCACATCCCCACATTACTAACAGAAAATTATATTTTCCTATCTTTACATAATCAAATATTTAAACATAACAGCCGTTACACAATAATAAAACAACTATAAAAATTTAAATATTTTATTTCACACTAACTTTAATTAACCAATAAATCAATACATAAATTTATTTCTTTATTGAGTCCAATTTTTTTAAGTTCATCAAAGAATTTTAACACATTTTTAGTCTTCAAAAATTCACTACACAATTCTGCTGCTTTTTTACAAAAATTTGCATGATCAACATATTTTATATATAACAATAAATCTTGACCCTCACTTTCTTCTTCAACTAAACAAGATAAATATCTGGAACATGCTTCGTTCATAATGAACCCTTCATAAAGATCCCTCACAAAATTTTCAATTTTAGGCATCATCTTCACCACGCAATTTGATTAGTTCTTGTAATACAACAGGATCTCTAATATATTGGTTTAAATGACGAACTTCATGATGAAACCAACTTAACTTCACTAATTCACGTATAAACTGTACAATATCTTTCTTTTGAAAATAACGTTCGCACAATTTCACAGCCTCTGTATGGTTTTTGGATATATCCAAATAATATTGAAACCAAGATGGACCACTATCAACTGCATAATGTTCGAACTCAAAAGCAGAACTTTTACATTTTTTATAAAATTTTTGAATTAATAAATTTAATTCACTTTCGTTAGAAGCAGAAGACATATTTCATTTTAGTATGTTTTAAGGTGGTAAAGTGTTGCTTTTATAATCAAAATTTAAAGAAGGGATACAAGGTCATGTTAACATGTATACGAAGTAACTCGAATGTATACGAAGTAACTCGAATGTATACGAGATAATTCGAATGAGAAAACAAAAGAGGAGGAGGATGAAAAGCGTTGATGATACGAGGTTTTTTAATAAGTATAATGAGAGATTTGAAAAGTATAATGAGAGAAGAAAAGAGGAGGAGGATGAAAAGTGTTGATGATTTACTCTTACTCCTCCTCCTCCTCTTTCCTTCTCTCATATATCCACTACTTTTGGAGAAAGTCAAAAAATGTAAAATTTTTAGGACACCATATTGATTCTGCCAGATTGAATTTTTCAAAAGTTATTTTAATTTCGTAATTAACATTAACGAAAATCCCCCAATACTGACTTTAGACAAAATTGAGAGATGTACAATATTTAATCCGCCATATTTAATTTTTTAAAATAATATCAGATTTGTAATGTGCTATCCCAAAAACTGCCCCATATCAATTTTGAAAAAAATCGGACAAAATTAATTTTTTATTCACCATATTGAATACGCCATATTGAATTTTTTTAAAATAATTTTAGATTCGTCGTGTGCGACCCCGAAAACTCCCCCGTATTAATTTTGAAGAAAATCGGACAAAATTGTATTTTTTTTGTCCGCCATATTGGATCAGCCATATTGGATTTTTTAAAAATATTTTGAATTCGTTATGTGCGACCTCGAAAACTTCCCCATACCAATTCTGGAGAAAATCGAACGAAATTAAATTTTTTTGTCCGCCATATTAGATCCGCCATATTGAATTTTTTAAAATAATTTAAGTTTTGTTATGTGAGACCTCGAAAACTTACCCTTACCAATTTTGGAGAGAATCGGGCAAAATTGATTTTTTCGTCTGCCATATTGGATCCGCCATATTGAATTTTTTAAATAAAATTTTGAATTTGTCATCTGCGACCCCGAAAATTCTCACGTACCAATTTTGGAGAAAATTGGACAAAATTAATTTTTGTTTTCTCCATATTGGATCCGCCATTTTGAATTTTTTAAAAATAATTTCAGATTCGTTGAGTACAACCCCGAAAAATTTCTCCATACCAATTTTGGGAGAAAATCGGACAAAATTAATTTTTTTGACCGTCATATTGTAAGCGCCATCTTGGATTATACTGCACCAATTTCATCTAAAAAAATATGGGACCACCGCAGCAACTTCCTGAACGTAACGTAAAAAATTTCATTCAAATCGGTTCAGCCGTTCCGTAGTAATCGGTATACATACTCGACGAATTGAGAACCTCCTTCTTTTAGAAGTCGGTTAAAAACAAACTTTCAATCGCTTATACATTAGTAGGAGAAAAAGGTGAAGAAATCGCAATTTGGCAAAGCCAAATATCTGGTTTAACACACGATCTAAACAACGATGTTAAACAGTGTCAAGAATGTCAACGTTAAACAGTGTCAAGAAAATCTACAAATTCAATTAAAAGAAAATTTTTACAAATCTCAATGATTATCTAGAGAGAGAATAACTCATTCTACATAACAAAAAAAATATGTCGCTAAACTAATAAGTTGTCGAAAAAATGTAAGAAAACTGAAAGAAAAGAGAAGCCCTAATTAATATTATGCATTGGCTTAAAAAATTATTTTAAATTTCTCTTATAGAAAAACTAATATTAGTCTTAATTTTTTCAATAAAAACCATTTTATAACCATTTATTTGTAGTTTTTAACATATCTTAACTTGTTCCAGTGTGTTCCGTAACAAGAAAGAATAATTATAAAACAGATATGAGTCATATTACGTCATTTAACATAACAGTAATTTAACAATTTTTTACATTATGGCGAAGGCTGCTGTTACTTACACTAAACTGACTCACATTCACAATATAAGTTGTTGCTGCCGCTTTCTTGATATTATAGCGGACGCGATAAAAATTAAAATAATAGAAATATTTTATGTTATGGTGAAGGCTCAGGCATTTTTAGGCAATCAAATATACATTTCTTCACAAACGCGATCTTTCGTATTCTTTTATAAACGCATCTAGAGACTCAACCACTCCCTTCTTCAGCTTAAAACATACTTCCATATAAGGAAATCTTGAAGAAGTCTTCAGGTTACAACACAACGATGACATACTCTTTGACGACAAATTAGTCATTACTTCTTCAGCTCAAAAACATGATCACGTCTTTTTTAGCTGAAGATATACCTCCATATGTGGGTAGGTAGATGGAATGTCTTCAAGTTAGAACCAAAGCTAGTCATCAATTCTTCTGCTGAAAAACTCGACCACGCCTTCCTTCAGCTGAAGACATACTTCTATATATGGCATATGAAACATGCCATCAAGAGCACCATTGAGCCCAAAACTTCGCTTCCTATGCTACTGATCTTCTTAAAGTCAGAATTGTACAATGTGCATTTGGAGAATACTTCACTACCGGTGACAGTACTTCTATATATGGCATATGAAACATGCCATCAAGAGCACCATTGAGCCCAAAACTTCGCTTCCTATGCTACTGATCTTCTTAAAGTCAGAATTGTACAATGTGCATTTGGAGAATACTTCACTACCGGTGACAGTGCATTACTGAATATTTCATCCACAGAAGAAATTTGTGGTTAAAAGAAGCATACGTCAGTAGAAGAAATTAAATTATTTATTTCAAATATTTTTGGTTTTGTTTCATTTTCATTTCTTAATAATAAAATAAAAGTAAAGTAAATCTAGGTGTCGCTTAAAATAGGGTTTTGTAATCAACGTTTTCTTCGCAGTCTATTTATTAATAAAATAAAAGCATATATTAAGATTAAATGTAATAGTTTCAAATACAAATGTTATAACTAAACACTATTCATAGATTCGGTCGCAATAGAGATTTTAAGTTTATGCGCGGATCTTCAGGATAGGATTTAAACTTACATCTGACGGAAATTATGATACTGAAAGTAAAAAATTATGTCATTTAGCAAAACCTATAGTAGGAGATGATGAAGCCATACGTAATTAAGCTGATAATAATCTTGCTCTGATAGATACGCAGAAAGCTGTACATGATTTAGCAATGGTTATTAAAAATACATTCAAAAATCAGATCGAAGGTTCCGTACGTAACAAATTAATTGAAACTAACCAAGAACTTAGAGAATACTTAGATGAAGCTATTGTTACTTTATATAAACTTAGAAACGACGAAATTCGTGTAGAAGTTAATTCTAGGATGTTGAGAATTGAGAAAGCTATGGATGATCTTGTCAATACAGTTATTCCATGAACAAATGAGATGGAGATATCTAGAGTATCCACAACCTATTTTCATTAATAACTTTTCCGTTAATTTTGTATAGTTACTATATTATATATTTAACTAAAAAAAGTTTGTTGAATACTGAATACCTCTTCTTTATTACCGTGAAAGACAATCTTTATTTATTAACTAGCTTTTATATACGATTTCGACCGCATTAAACTTGAAAAATTAAAATTTTTTGATTAATAAAAGTTCTCAAATTGCTTTTAAAAGCATCCTATCTTATTCCTGATTACTTCTTCATATCGGTCCAGTCGTTTCAAACATTAGACTGTACAGACAGATAAACAAAAAATGCAGCCTATATCATTCTAGTCCACCTTTTTATATCTCGAAAGTTTCATGGAAATCAATTCATCCAGACAGATGTACAGAAAAATAGCAACCTATATCATTCTTCACAACCTCCTCTTCATGTATGTATAGTTTCATCGAAAAATAGAGAGACAGACAGACACTTCAATTTTATTTATACGTATAGATACGTGCAGTTGTTTTGTCTATGTACTTAATTTACTTTTATGAATTTTGCCTTGGTTAATTTTTCTGCCACAGTAATTTTTAACCAGAGTATTGGAAATACTGGTAAGTAAAATATTCCTGTTTGAGCTGATTATATTAAAAGTTCTTGTAAAAGGATATATTAGAGTATGAGATTAGTCAGAAATGCTCTTTAATAAAAAATGTTCAAAAATGTATTCTTATGATCACAAAGTATACTCTGCAGTAAAATATATGAAACACTGACTATTTCAGAGTAGTGAACATAACCCGATCCTCTCTATCCCCCCACTCCTCGACCTTGACCTTGCCTCACCCCTCTTTGGCCCCGCCCCCATGTCCTTGTCATTGACCTTGAAAGTGCACGTGTGCTTTGGCCTTGACCTTGTGTTCAAGGTTGTGTGCGTGACCTTGACCTTGACCTTGGTCGAGACGACCTTGACTTTGTTGGAGGTCATCTTGGGTGTGTGACCTTGAAGATATGTTGCGTGGTTTGGGGTGACCTTGAATGGTTTTATATAAGGTATAGGACAGTTTCATTCATCAGTTGGCTCTGACTTGTATAGGTAGTACATGTGTTAATATTTGACAAATCATGGCATATGTTTGTGAAAATTGCGGTTCTAAGTTTACTAATAGTTATAATATGAGATGTCATAAAAGAGAATCGTGTGCGGCGAGATTTAATGAAGTGCCTGGAGGAAAACGGCTCCGAATTGAAGAGTATACATCGACGATTCCGATAATTAATTGCGCTACATGTAATGTAGATGTTCCAATAAATCATATGTCAGCGCATAAACGAACACAACAACATAAAAATAATTCATGTTTGCCGGTATGTCATGGTGTGCAACTCGTTGAATGTGCCTTCAAAAGGAGAATTGCAACCTATCGGGTTAGCAGTGATATGGAGCATTCCGATTACGTAATGTTCTTTGCAGACATTAAATCCAAGGTGGTGGAACTTGTTAATAATTTATTGCGTGTGCATCATGCTTTAAAAGTTAACATGACAGCTGTTGGCGAGTACATGCTTCCATCACAAGAAATATTCAGTGAAAAATCCTTCAACACTGCTAATCAAATAATTAGTGTAGAAAGTGATTTGGATGCCGTTTACCATTCTTTCACCGAATTAATAAAAACGCAGGCGACAGAGTTCCAGGAGAAAGATTCAGGTATGGAAAAATCAAAACCCGATATACTAAACTGATTTTTATATATTATTTTTCTTGTTATAGGATGGGCTCTTGTGCGAATTTTATACTTGGAAGTTGGTATCAACAAGTATATGCCTATGGGTGGCTCATCATACATCAAGTTGCCGTGTTCTATTGAAAAGAAAGGAGCTGTCGTCAATGTGATTAACCAGGACGAATTTTGCTTTGCGTGGGCTGTAACATCAGCATTGTTTCCTCCAACAGCAGAGCCTTCACAGAAGACATCCTACCCCCATTTTTCTAGAGTGCTAAATGTAACAGGTATGGATTTTCCAGTAAAATTACGTGACTTTAAAAAATTTGAGGAAATGAACAACATATCAATTAACGTATACGGTCTGGAATCTAAATATGAAAATAATGAAGTAATACATGAAGTTATTGGTCCACTGAGGTATGCGTCAAAAAAGTTGGATAGGCATGTAAATTTATTGTTAATTACAAAAGACTGTAGTAGTAAAGATGGCGGTGAACATTTTTGTGATACGACTTGTTCAAAGAGTCATTATTGTTGGATTCGGGATTTATCACGTTTAGTTTCAAGTCAAATTAGTTGTCAACAACATAAAATATATTTCTGTGATGGTTGCCTCATTTATTTTAGTACACCGTCAGCTTTAACTTTACATCAAAGCTACGATTGTAACCACATTTTGACGCAAACACCCTCAATGGATTTAAAAATCGATAAATTTGGAAAGAGTGTGCCGGAAAATATTTTAAAATTCGAGGGTATAGAAAAGCAAATGCGCGTTCCATTCGTGGTTTATGCAGATTTCAAATCTGTTTTAAAACCCATTGAAACGGTACAACCAAACCCACAAAATTCTTACACTGTAAAAAGTTTTAAACATGAACCATATTCTTTTGCTTATTTAATTAAATGCTCTTTTGACGACTCACTTTCGAAATTTGAGCTATTTCGGGGAAATAATGCAGCTCAAGTCTTTGTGGATCGTATCGAGTGTGATTTAAGGGCTCTATACAACACATATTTAAAAGATATTAAGCCTATGAAACCGTTAACGCCTGAAGAAAAAAGGGAGTTTAATGATGCTAAAATATGTGGTATATGTGAAGGCCCTTTTGAAGAGGGTGATATTAAAGTACGAGACCACTGTCACATAACTGGTGCAAAAAGATTTGGTGCTGCACATTCCGTTTGTAATTTAAATTATAAATTACCCTCTTTTATCCCTATCATATTTCATAACTTAAGCGGTTACGACAGCCATTTATTTATAAAAGAGTTATGTAAATATGGGGATAAAATTGGTGTTTTGGCTCAAAGTAAGGAAAAGTACATATCATTTACCAAAAGCATTTATGTGCACGATTATTTTGATAGTAAATGTGGAAAAGTCAAGAGGAAATATTTAAAGTTGCGATTTATTGATAGTTTTAAATTTCTGTCAACGTCTTTGGAAAATTTAGGCAGCGGTTTAAACGACGACGATTTTATTGAAACGCGGAAACATTTTTCAAATATCAACCAATTTAATTTGATGCGTCAAAAGGGTGTTTTTCCCTATAGCTTTATTGACTCTATAGAAAAAATGGAAAATACATGTCTTCCAAGTAAAGATGAATTTTATGATAATTTACGGGAAGAACATATTAGCGATGAAAGCTATAGAAGAGCAAAAGAAGTATGGCGCTTGTTTGGGTGTAAAACTTTGGGGGACTATTCGGACGTGTATTTAAAATCAGATGTGTTGCTATTGTGTGATGTTTTTGAGCAATTTCGGAATAATTGTTTAAAATTCGATAAACTTGATCCAGCACATTACTATACCCTTCCAAGTTTATCATTTGATTGTATGCTTCGTATGACTAAGGTAGAGAGAGCTCTTAACTGATATAGACATGATACATTTTTTTAAGAAAGTATACGCGGCGGCATAAGCCAGTGTACAGAAAGGAAGCACATCGCTAATAATATTTTTTTACCAGACTATGACCCTACAAAACCTTCTTCATTTATAACATACCTTGATGATACAAATCTATATGGTCATAGTATGTCACAAGCATTACCATATGGTGGTTTTCGATGGTTAAGCGAGCGCGAAATTCTGGATTTAAATATTATGGCTGTTGGTGATGATAGTTTACATGGCTACGTTTTGGAAGTGGATGTGCATTATCCGACTGAGTTGCATGATGCACATTCTGATCTTCCATTTCTAGTAGAAAATATCATACCGCCAACAGAAAACGCTAAATTACCGAAATTAATTCCTAATTTACAAGATAAAAAAAAATACATTGTACACTATAGAACTTTAAAACAAGCCATCGCCAACGGCTTAGTGTTAATGCAAACCAATCGAGTATTACAGTTTAAGCAATCAAAATGGCTAAAATCGTATATTGATTTTAATACCAATTTACGTAACAAGGCCACCACAAAATTTGCGAAGGACACTTTTAAATTAAAAAATAACGCGATATTTGGTAAAACTATGGAAAATGTGGAAAATCGAAAGGATATAAAATTAGTAACACATTGGGATAACAGTGTAGGCAGAAATGGAGCTAGAGCACTAATATCCCGCCCCAATTTCAATAGTAGCTCGATATTTACCGAGAACTTTGTTGCTATATATATGAATAAAGTTAAAATATTGTACAATAAACCAATTTATATCGGTTTTTCCATATTAGATATATCAAAGACTGTAATATACGATTTTTATTATAATTTTATTAAATCCAAGTTTGGCGATGATGCTTCGTTACTTTACACCGATACTGACTCGCTTATATTAAAAGTGTATACGGAAAACTTTTATCAAACTATATCAGAAAACCCCGAAAAATTTGATACATCAAATTACCCCGAAATTAATAATTTCAACATAATTAAAAGTAATTCTGTAGTTGGTAGAATGAAAGATGAGTTTCCTGGTGATCCGATAATAAGTTTTTATGGTACCGGCGCGAAGGCTTATTATGTAAAGTCCATTAATAATGAATTAAAAAAAGCCAAAGGTATCAAAAAATGTGTTATCGAGAAAGACCTTCATCAGGAAGACTACCAAAGAATTGTTGAACGGGGTGGTTTGATATTAAGAAAGATGAAGACATTTAGAAGTGAATTACATAACATTTATACCAACATAATAAATAAAGTAGCATTGTCACATAGCGATGATAAACGTTATGTAATTCCCAGTTCAACCAAAACTCTACCTTGGGGGCATGCAGACATAGATTTTTACAAAACAGACCCGGAAGAAAACTTAGCAAATTTAGTCACCGTGTTGGAATCATTTCTAAGTCAGGACAGCACGTAATCTGGAAAATCCATATTTCATTATTTGTATTGTTTTTATTATTTCTATTGAACATACAACATTAATATGTAACGATAGTATTGTAATTTTTTTTTTTTTTTAAATAAAAAACATGTATTCATTACTTGATTGCTTTTTTATTGAACCTTTATTTTAAAATTATAAATATAATGAAGTGTCGACAAATAACAAACTGTAAAAGTTATTGTTGAAAAATTTGTCTAATAGTAAATTAAACGCACAGGTCTACGAGTAAATGTTTAATGTGAAACAGGTTTGCTGACAAGATCCACCATAGTCTTTTCAATTTTCAGCATTCTAGAGTTAAGTTCATCACGCAGTTCGTCTTGCCTAAGTTGATATATTACAATAACAGTATCATCAATGTATCCTCTAAGTTCTTGACCGGTTTCAATTAATTTCTTGCGTACGTAACCTTCAAGTTGGTTTCTGAATATATCTTTAATAACAATTGTTGAGTCATGTAAAGCTTTCTGCGTATCTTGCACACACTGAGCAAGGTTATTATCAACATAATTTCGTGTGGTCGCATCGTCTCCTTCAAGAGGTTCTGCTAAATAGCACAATCTTTTGCTTCCCATGTCGTAATCTCCATTAGGTGTAAGTTTAAAACCTATTCCTGAAGGACCTCGCATAAAGTTAAAATCCTTAAATTTTCTTTTGCTACCGAACTTATCAATAGTGTTTACTTCTGACATTGTTATGTGAGACTGATTTGAAACCATTAGATTTCACACTAGAGGATTTAAGTCAATAATTGATTATATCGTCACTAATAGACACCTCCACCCAAGCCAAATCCTTGATGTCAGGACACTGAACTCTGCTGATGTGGGAAGCGATCACAGCTTACTACTCGGGAAAATCAATTTGAAACTTACACCAAAGAAAAACCAAGAACTACCTTTACAGCAGGAAAAGATCAATATAGAAGCACTATGGGACACATCGATAAGAAAACTGTACGAAACGAGACTCGAAGGAAAGATTGAGATTAATCAAATAAACGGACAAGATAGCATTAATACCAGCTGGGAAAAAGTACAGAAAAACATAAAAGAAGCCGCCAGCGAGGCCTTAGGAACAAGAATCCCACATAGAAGTGGAAAAGCCGCAAAAACCCCTTGGTTTTGTCAGGAAATCAAAGACAAATGTAAGGAGAAAAGAAAAGCATATCTTAATTATAGGACACAAAGAACACCGGAATCATATGAAATATACCGAAGAATTAGAAACGAAACGACAACACGAGTAAGACAGATAAAAGATCAACACTGGGAAGCATTTTCTAAGCGAATGGAGAATGACTTCTATGGGCTTCAAAAACAAATCTGGCGACTAATTCGAACACAAAGAAAAGAAGTCAATGAGCTGGTAGAAACAAATCACATTACCAATGAAAAGTGGATAGACTACCTAACCGAACTGTTCAGAGCAGATAACATCGAGACTGAACTTAGCACACCTGAAATAGTGATAAACGAAGACATTGAAATTGGAACCATGGAGGTTAGGGCGGCACTCCAGAAGCTGAAGAACAGGAAGAGCGCAGGACATGATGGCATCCCGAATGAACTACTCAAATACGGTGGCCAACGCCTTACACAAGAATTGACAAAACTGATTCAAAAAATTCTCCATCAACACAAAATACCGGACGAATGGCGCACTAGCACGACCATTCTTATGTTTAAAAAGGGAGACAAAAAAATACCATCGAATTACAGAGGAATAAATCTCTTAAATACCACCCTGAAACTTACCACAAAGATAATAACGGCTAAAATTAACAGCTTAACTACATTGGCAGAGGAACAACAAGGCTTCAGATCAGGAAGATCATGCACAGATGCAGTTTTTGTCATAAGACAAGTAACAGAAAAATCGATTGAATACAACAAACCGGCTTATATGTGCTTCATCGACTTGGTGAAGACTTTCGACCGTGTGCAATTGAGAGATATCGTACATCTCCTATACAATAGACAAATCCCTCGCAATATAATAAAAACTATTGAAAATATATACACAGCCAATCAAATCCGAGCCAAAATAAACGGAAATCTCACCAAACCAATACCTGTGGGATGTGGCATCCGACAAGGGGACTCTTTAAGTCCTCTTCTATTTAACATCATAATGGACGAGATAATAAAAGCAGTACGTGTGTTGAGAGGATATTGGATGGGAGATCGGGACGTTAATATCTTATGCTATGCTGATGATGCAGTTCTGCTGGCAGAAAACGAAGATGATCTGCAGCGACTGTTACACAGATTCAACTGCACTGCAAAATCATTCAATATGACCATATCAGCCTTAAAAACAAAATGCATGACAACGTCAAAAATACCATTGAGATGTAAATTGGAAGTTGATGGCAAAATTATACAACAGGAGATGAAGTTTAAATATTTAGGAATATCAATCTCGGGAACAAACACAAAAAGCGACAAGAATAGCGGGGTGTCTGAACGATACTATATGGCGAAATAAAAACATCGGAACAGAAACTAAATCCAGAATATATAAAGCAGTAATTAGGCCAATTATGACATATACCGCTGAAACTCGCCCCGATACATCAAAAACCAAACAGATTTTAGAAACAACTGAAATGAGGGTGCTGCGCAGGATAACAGGAAAAACACTGTACGATAGAGAAAGGAGTGAAAATGTAAGAGAGAGGTGCAAGGTGGAAAACATAAACGACTGGGTGCTGAACAGAAAGGTGGAATGGAATGGGCACATTGACAGGATGGACGACCGAAGAATTGTGAGAGTCACACGTGATAAGTCACCAGCGGGACGTAGGAGTACAGGACGCCCCCGAAAGCGATGGAGCGACAACTTGAATGTATAGTGGACAGAGTGGTGAGGGAAAACAGGCGTTTCGTCTAAACCAAAGAAAGAAGAAGAAGAAGAAGATTTCACCCTAATATATGGTTCTATTTCATTAATAAACGGACTCTCCAGGAAAATATGGATTGCAAAACGTATTTTAGGTGATGTTTAATAAATACACGTACAGATTCATTTTACTATTGTTTTATTGAAAAAAAAAAATTATAATATAACAAAAGATTGAGTTTACTTTTTATTATTAAAAAAAAATAAAAAATATAACAAACAAAAAAATTAAAAATTAAGAAATAAAATACATGTTAATTTCTTCTGTACAGGTAAGCTTCTTCTATGACCCAATTTCTTCTCTGGATGGCACGTTCATTAATGTCCTTGAACTGGTAGTAAACTAGTCCACAAAAGCCGCATTGTACAAATTTAACCCTGAAAAGGTCAATGTAGTTGAAGTCGTACGTAAGATCATTTCGCCAGCAGATACCTAGTCTTTTACAATGATGACAAGTTAAATAAAAAGCTTTTGGTATATGACTGTATGTTTTGGCTGCTTCACTAGGTTGTTCATCAGTTGGCAACATGATGTTTGAATATGTTGTACTTTTCAATCGCGGTACTCTAATTATGTATTACTTTTTAAAATAACCTTGACAGGGCCAAAAAAAAAAATCCTTGAAAATTACAACCTCGAAAACGACCCTGACATTGACGGGTACTTTGACCTTGGCCTTGGCCTCGCATCTGACAAGTTTAGTACTATATTTATATGCTTCTTTAAAATAACCTTGACAGGGACAAAAAAAAATCCATGAAAATTACAACCTTGAAAACGACCCTGGTATTGCCGGTTACGTCGGCCTTGGCCTTGGCCTTGCATCTGACAAGTTTAAATATTATACTTAATGCATCGAACAAAAGGAATAAAGGTGGTGTAGTGGGGGAAATGGGCATAAAAGCAGACTTGCTGGCTCGAGCTCTTCACAGTTCGTCAGAACACCAAACAGTACAGTGCTAAGATAAAGTTAATTGTGTGAGTTTTAATATCGAAGATGTCGAGTGTACGGTCTCTTTTAGATGCTCTTGACGTGAGCTGCGGTTCGCAACAAGGCATGCTGGATAATATTAGTGGTTTGGAAGTGTTAAGTCCGGGGGTATTCGAGAATTGGAATGGCATGGAGCATGAAGATGCCGAAGACAGAGCCCTCAATGATGGTCGCGACGAAGAGATAGTTCAGTCGGCAGCGCAATTCCTCGAATGCTGGACGGAGGAGAAGGAGCCAAAAATCAATGTGATAAGTGATGTGGTTGTGCGCAAAGCATCGCGACCTAGAGAATCTTCTCTGAAAGCTTCTAAATTGAAAAAGCTCTTGACTATGCGGAAGTCGGAAATCGCCGATAAAAAAACATTTTATTCGGCGATTAAAGGTGTGGGACAAGGGAAGAAGAAAAAGTTTAACTTTAAGCGTCCCTCCACCCCTCTTCCATTACCCGACTTCCTAAAAACAGCACCACAAGAGCCATTGTCGGTAGAAGTGGAAGTGATAGGAGGCCCCGATGGACCAACACCACCAACGCCACCAACACCGGCCAGCGTAGAGAAGGAAATAGTGTCGGAGGTGAAGTCTTCCCCAGCGCCACTGTCGCCGATATTGGGGTGCCGGAAACCTATGAAGAAGCGGTTTAAGCGGTGTTTTGAAGGCGATGAAGTTTCCGCTGCTTCGTCGTCGTCGTCGTCATCGTCTTCACCAAATGAAACCGCTTCTTCTTCGTTAATATATTCCGAGCCATCGCAACCGGAGTGGGTCGAAGACTTCACCAACTCTCAGAAGAGCAAATTAACAGACATTTATGAAATGAAAAAACGCTTAGTGAAAGAAGTGAACGCGTGTGACAGTGACATTTTAGAACTTGAAAGACAATTAGAGATAAAAAAGGTGAAATCTGCGCGGTTAAAAAGACAATTAGAGGACTTTAATAAATTATGTAGTAGGTGTTAGGTAGTTGTAGATATTAGCTTTTAATTTATAGTATTAAGTTTGTAAATATATATATATTGTAGTTAATAAAAAAAAGTGTTTGATCAAATTTTTATATTTTATAATGAGAATAAAAATGACTTGAAAATTTATTTTTGTGTGTTATTTCATATATTCACATAATATTAGGTAATAAAAAAAAGAGTGAATAATCCACTAAAACTACGCAATAGCAATAGTTGTAAATATTTTCTGATAATATTTACAAGTATGCTAAAACATGGTTCGGTTTAAGAAGTTAAGGTTCTGTCGCCAGAACTTCTAATACTTTGTATCTCAATATTGTATGTTTTTATGAAAAAAAAACATAAAATATTGGTTACAAAGTATTATAACCAACTAAAACTACGATCAAATTATTTTGTGGTCCTGAAAAGGACCGTTTGGTTGTAAAACATGCGACTCTTTTATTGTGTTGTGGAGTCGCACGGCCCGTCATCATCAACGGGGGTGGTGGTGGTGCTGTCCTCTGTATATTCGATGATGAACCGCCAAAGTTCATCCCATCTGGGATCGTTCGACTCCCACTTCAAACAATTCTCTGTGGTAGAATCTACCACAGGGCATTGGATGGGTTGTTGTTGTTGTTCAGTCGCAGACATGTTGAACTAAAATGATTGTAATAAGTATTGGTGGTCGTATATATGGAGACAAATTAATGGTGGGGGGTGAAAACAAATGTCGTATTACATATTGAGACCAAAAGTTGTTTGTGGTCTCAAATACGAACGAACGATTTAGCTGGGTTCCACCAGCACTTAAAGTTTTAATACTTTGTATCTAATATTGTATATTCTATACATACAATATTAG
The DNA here is from genome assembly GCA_034092305.1 of Diaprepes abbreviatus. NCBI lineage: Eukaryota > Metazoa > Arthropoda > Insecta > Coleoptera > Curculionidae > Diaprepes > Diaprepes abbreviatus. Next base: position 3,249,628 of record JASJET010000103.1, read on the forward strand.
TAACAAAGTACTAATATGTACTAAAACTACGATCAAAGTATTTTGTGGTCCTGAAAAGGACCGTTGTTGTGTGCCCTTAAAAAGGGCCAGGGAGAGTGTGGGGCTTATGGTGCCCCATCCTCGCTAGTCGACCACCAGCTTGACGAATCGCAGGGCCTTGCGGGTCGTCGGGTGTTGGTGATGCTGGAATTTCCAGCACCGCATCTTCCGTCGAGTCCGGCTCTGGCTTCGGCGACGGAGTTTCGAGTCTTTGTAAGACCCAATCGCCCGCATCGTCTAATTCCACTAGACCCGGATCATGGTCATTCACTAGCGGAATCGGCTCATCCAAGTCGTCCCAACGTAGGACGTCAATTTCAAAATCCACCTCTTCGTCGTCGTCGAAGACTTGCAGGTCTCCAACGTTGTCGGTTACGGTGTCATCACTAAAGATGGATGAGCCTCTGCTGGCGGGTCTTTCTTCCTCCATGTTCATCGTATGAGGGTTGATGAATATATGACTGTGTAACTGGCCCAGTCTCATATATATAGAACTACCCCCACCCCACCAACGGATTCTAAATGTTATGTATTGGTGAGAGCTTATAGAATTACTGATTTTTTCAAAAACTTTAAATAAGAAATTAGATTTGTTTTTTTTTTTTTTTTTTTGTTTAGACAATAAGACTTATTCTTAATATTTTGTGAAGAATACATTACAAAAAAAAAATAATAGAAACCTTGTTTGGACTGTTAACATTTTCATAGGTTCTCAAGCATATAACTTGGCACTTAAGCTACGAGACAAATCGTCGTTAAACGAATATCTCGCCCCATAAGTGACGATTACTAAACTACAATCAAAATATAATGTGGTCCTGAAAAGGACCGTTTTTGTGGCCCTAAAAGGGCCTGGGGGGAGGGTGGGGTGCCTACCGTGGAGTAATACCCAACGATATTAACACCGACCTAGGTGCAGCCCTTGGTCTTCTCATTGGCGGCACCGTCGCCGTCGCTGGTGGTGTCGGCGTTGCAGGCGGTGCCGAAGGTGCCGCTCCTGGTGCGGTACCCCCGCACTCCTCACACTTGCATATTTTGCCGGGCACGAATGGCCTGACAATGCCAATGATCCTTTTTGGTGTATCTTCCATCTTGCCGATCGAATGTGTAATGATGAAATAATTCTAATACCGGCCTCTACATACATTCAAAAAGTTGGAGGGGGTAAGGTGGAGTGCATATATGCATTATATAAGTTTGAGAATTTGGACTTAGAAAAAAAAAAAAAAAAACCCTCCCCTACAACTTCCACATACTCCCGTTCGGCGGCTCTAGCCTCCTAACTCGAGAATTTCAATTTTTTCGTCTAAATTTTTTTTCATTTTTAAGATTTTCCAAATTTTTTTTTTCACCATTGTATTCTACTCAAAATTCTAGGTAATTAAAGTGCTTTTATTTTTTCTCTATCTTGAACGGTTCCCAAGCTACAGCGCTTTAAAGAATTCAAATTACTAACTTTCTATAACCCTTTTTTTCAAATTTCATTTTTTCGAATTTTCAAAAATACTACAATATGTAGAAAAAAATTCTCTCTTTAATTTCCCAATACCGTTTTTCTCTAAATCTTCAACTTTAGCGCGTATTCAGCATTTTCAAAAAAAAAAAATTATAATTTTTTTACACCATCGCATTCTCCTCATAATTTTGGGCTATCGAAGTGCTTTTATTTTTTTTCTATCTTTAACGGTTCCCGAGCTACAGCGCTTTAAAAAATCCAAATTACTAACTTACTATAACCCTTTTCTTAAAATTTCATCTTTCCGAATTTTGAAAAGTACTACCATATGTAGAAAAAAATTCTCTTTCTAATTTCCTAATATCATTTTGCTCCAAAACTTCAACTTTGGCGTGCATTCACCATTTTTCATTTTTTTTGAAAAAATTTTTTTTTACGTTTTTACTATCGACAAAAATGCTTGCTTATAGTACTCGATTTCTTCTATATTTTTTCTTATAACTTTTTTCCCTATTCCTAACCGTTACTTTCCTACAAATTTTCTAAATCTTTGTTTTCATATTTTGCCTTAAAAATTTTTTCTTGTGTTATTTAAGCTCTTTTTTCCACTTAATAAACCACCATTTTCTAAACTCCCGTACTCCTTTCTTAAAGAGCGGGCTTCTCCGTCAGCTTTTTTTTTTGGTTGGGTTTCAAATAAATATAAAACTACTACTTCACTCATTACAAATTTATTGATTCAAGAACATTATTTTGTGTTACATATAATAGATACATTAAAATATAGATTTATTGGTCACCGAACCGTTTAATACATTATAACTAAAAAATGAGTAGTGAATAACTAATGCGTACACTTTAATGTCTTTGGGGAATTTATTCTTTCTCGTTTGGAACTCCAATTTTACATCCACTGTCGATGAGTTAATCGCCTCTGGTTGATGACTGCAATTGATAATAAAAACGGGGTTTTTCATATATTCCGCGAACGTTATCATCGGATCGTTTATCTCGCGCCCGTAGTAGCTGCTTTGGAAGTTTTCGTAATTGTAATAGGCTGCTGCGTACAGTTTCTTGGCGAAATCTAAATTCCATCTTTCGTAGGGATAAACGGTTGAATTCAGATACAGTCTAATGTCGCATACGTCGGCGTGGGTAAACTGGGTTGCGTTTTTTTCTTTCTTGTCGCAATTATTGCTGTCTTTAAACCCGACGATTATATAGCGCGGTCTTTCCAGACTTGTACTCGTTCTCAAGGCCCACACGTCGGAAGATGTTTGCCTTAAAGCTGGTAATTCGTACAGATCCCATTTACGAAATGCCATTTGAATACTGGCATTGTTTCCTCCTTTATTAATGCGAGACAGTATTTTCAATTTTTGCTTGTCGTCTGGAATGATGTGACGAATTTTCCATTCGATTTTGTCGATACTGATTTCTGCCTCTACTTCGCCGACGTAACAATTGGTAAAAGTGCGAGCTATAATCATAATAAGCTCTTGTTTTACGTTGAAAACACCTTTTGCGTAATCTTCGGCGAATCCCATAAGATATTTTAAGGGTAATTTCCCGGAGAATACGTTACTTGCCGTGTCTACGATATCTTGGTTTGCTTCGTCGAGACCCCATCCGCACGTCATGAGAGATCTTTGTTGCAAACTTCCGAATGAAACCATGATTTTTAATGTCGTCGTAACTCCAGGTTTACGAACCACGGCGACCTGCTCACCTCCCATCTCGTAGCGAATTTCATCGAACAAAAATGCGAGGGCATTATTTGATAAAAAACATCTTTTCGTTGCATCTATGGGTTTAAATTTTCCTTCGATATATATGTAACTTTCGGCGATATCCAGTATAATATCTTGAAAATTAATGGGGATACGGACTTCATCCGAATTGTTGAATGATGGAGATCCGTATGGTTTATACGTATGCTCTTCTAGACTAATAATGGAATTGTCCAAGATGGGCTCGGAGAAAACCTCTATTTTATCGCTGGTGGTGGAAATCATTTTCGCACTTTAAGACCGATTGATTTTAAAAATTTATAGTCTTCGGCAGATAACTGTTGAGATGTTTGTGATCTAACGTCTGGACGACGACTAACCTTGACGTTCCCTCTTCTTTTACTTTTATTATGTTTCGGCGGTTCCCCCATCTTAGTCGACAGCACACACAATTGACGATTGAAGCAAAAACCCATTTCTATGAAAGTTTCTTCAGTTCCAATTTCACGATTATTTTCTCGCCTTGAAAATTGATTAGATCACCGCTATCGTCCAAGATGCGAAGAGTAATGTTGTCGATAAACTGACGTCCTGCCGGCATTAACGGCATATAAATATTATTTTGTGGTTCTTTACTGATTTTGTAACCGGGCTCCACGTCGATATCGAATTCGAACAAGGTATGACCTTCCACCGAATTCATATATGCTCCGGAAATTATATTACAATCTACGCGTATGATGCGTACTTTCATTATTTCCACCATCTCGGTTGATTCGTGCTTTTTGTCTCTTTTTAACACTGTATGATTAAATCCTAACATTTTACCGATACTCGCCTCTCCCCGGAAATCTATAGTATATTGGGATTTCAGTTCACATTTCAGCGTATTATTATTAGCGACCAAGTAAAAGATTCCATCGTTCTTTTCTTCAGTTAAAATCCTCAAAGCCTCCAACATAGCTTTACCTATCTCATCTATTTCATAGGCCCCAGGTGGAATCTGCAATTGTATCGACTCGGTGGTGTAACCCTCCTTCATGTAGGCAAACTTATTGTTGCTTTCGTCCACATTAAAAATTGAATCGTATGTGTAAAATCCCAGCAATGCCAGACCATATTTGTTTTCTTTATTTAATTCGACTGGTGGATAAAAATCGGCGCTTAAGACGCTCGAGTGTCCTGTTAGTGTGAACGTATAAGACATGACTAACCATTAAAACGGTTTTATTCTTAGCGGCAACATTTAAAAAGATTCATCTTCACACCTTTTCTCACTGCATTAGATAGTGATGTTTTTATGCTATTTTCTGCTTTTATGAGCACATCGCTGATTTTGCAATAACAACAAAATATTTTTCCAGCCGTAAGATCCTCATCAGCCGTAACCTCGTTTAAATTGCTGCTGCTGAAATAATGTTTGCAACCGCACTGATATTTTAATATATCGATATCGCTTTTGAGGTGCTCGGGCAACTTTTCCCAAACGAATGGAATTTCATTTGGGGCTAATGCAATCATTACTTCCTTGGGCATGTTTTCTAACTGTTTCACGGTCATTTTCCTTAATCCACCGGCTAGATGAAATGCTTTCAGTGATTGCAACATTTTAGTATAGTTATTGCGATCCATTTGCGGTGTTAATGGTGACGATGATGATGATGACATCTTTTACGCTGATGATTCGACATGAAACTTTAAGCACAAATGTCCACACCAGACTGTTCCAAAATCCTGCTGACGATCGTATGTATAGTAAATAATTTTTGATGGTTCCGATCCCGTTTGTAGATATCGTACCAATTTGATCGGTGGGGGTAAATCGCCGAAGCTGTCATAATATGTTACTTTAAAATTATTTTTTCTATAAGCTGCCCAATGAGTCCCTGCACCACGCGTACTATCCAAATTCACTATTGCTGCTTCGTAACGTCGAGGACCTTGTCTAGGTAATAAATCCCTCATATAAACGCCTCGAAAGTGTAATATTCTTTTCTTTTTGGCATATTTTTCTATATCGATGTTAGATAGTGGTCTTCGAGGTAGGGATTCAATTAGTTTTTTGATCTACGATTTAAAAATAATCCCATACCTTTACGATATGGCTTTAGAAACAAACCATTTCCTTTCGATTTTAAATACAGGCCGGCACCGGTTTTATCTTCGCTGCTTTTTTTTACTGCTTTTATGGCGCGCACAATTCCCGTTTTATTACTTTTGTTCCGGGTCCGCAATATTGATAACCAGGAATGTGTACCTCGAATGGTAATTTATTTATTAACGAATTCACAATACCGTATCCAGTTTTGTTGGAAATGTGAGATCGTCCACTTCGTTTGACGCTCGGCATCTGAATGACAGTTTTTGTGAAAAATTGCCTATAAAATATCAAATTTTCCTAAGATGCGCGTTATCGATCTTAAACAAAAACTTCCTATTGACAATCTCGATGAAAAAGTCGGACTCGGATTTGAAAAGAAGATAATGAAGAGACACGGTCCTCTACTTCCTTCCTCTATTGGCGGCCTGGTAATTGGTCCATCCAATTGTGGAAAAACTAATGTCATGATTTCGCTGCTTACACACCCCCTTGGGCTACGTTTCGAAAATGTCTATATTTACTCGAAATCTCTGTATCAACCGAAATATGAGTATTTAAGGAAAATTTTAGCGCCCATCAAAGGTTTAGGCTACTATGCCTTTAGTGATTCCAGTAATATTGTGGAACCGTCCGATGCAAAACCAAACTCTATATTTATCTTTGATGATGTTATATGTGAAAAACAAGATGTTATAAGATCGTACTTTAGCATGGGACGTCATAAAAATATCGACTCCTTTTACCTAGCGCAAACATATTCGCGAGTGCCTAAACAGCTTGTGCGAGACAACGCCAATTTTATTATTATGTTTAAACAAGATGAGTTGAATATGAAACACATATTTTCCGACCACGTTTCACCGGATCTAACTTTTACTCAATTTCAAGAAATGTGCTCAAAATGTTGGGATAATAAGTATGGATTTTTAGTAATTGATAAAGACAGTGATGTGAAATCGGGAAGATACCGCAAAGGATTTGATAGCTATATATTACTGTAATAATAAGAGAAAACGCTCATTTGATTGTTGAAACGTCCTTTGTTAACATCATGAATAACGCGATCGACTTAAAACGTAAACTAGTGGAAGCTACCAATGCCGTCAGAAAAAAATTTAAACAAATTAAAGCGGCTAAAGAGTTTAATGTTGTGGAATTGGAAAAGTTTTACGAACCCATTTCTAAGCCGTTGACAACTATATCTGATGTGGTTAAGCAACGTCAGCAGCAGCAGCAACAACATCAACAACAACAACAACAGCAACAACATTATCCAGCTACAAAGTCACATAGTCTCAGTACATCAGTGCAGTCGACTCAAATATCAGGTTTTCCCCAACCTACACATTCCTTTCAAACCTCCACACCTATTCAGCAGCAGCAGCAGCATCGCATTTCAAAAGAAGATATTAGCCAATCGGTGTTTGATATACCCTCGACATCAACTAATACATCTCTCGCATCCGCTGACACCACAACTTCCGATACTTTAAACGCACACCTGAAAGGATTACGTTCGAAACCATCTCTATACGATACTGTATATGGTGTACGTTTTGGTTCAAAAACAGATTATAACAAAAATTTTATTGGTAATTTAGAGGTGCGTTTTCGAAATGGAAATATTGTCTTATACAAAAAAGGGAAAAATATTGCAGAATATGGTGGATCACCGGCACTTTATGATTTGTTATTTCTTAAAACACCCCCAAGTGTAGGCAAGGAACAACAACAATTAAGTGATAATGTACTTTCAACGTACAAGGAAATTTTGGAATCAACGAATGCTATCTACAACAATTTTAAAAAAAGTGATGGTTTACGGGAGACCAGATGGAACAAATATTTACGAATTATTAAACCTCTGATAATGGGCACAAAATTAGGTGGTACTATTACAAGAAAAAATTTCTCTGAAAAACTACAGTTACCCACAAAAAAGAAATTATCTTCGAAAAAATTTCAATATGTCTATTGGAACAAAGTTGAAGAGTTGGTGGATCGTTTACGTTTGTTGTGGAGTTCCAAAATGGCCGGTCACACTGGACACGAAAATGAAATTATGTCAATCATAGAGGAATTACGAGAAGAAGATATAATATATTAAGCTCAATATTTAATGATATTATTCAGTTCTTCCTTCGATCTGAAACCTTTAATATTACTAATAATATGGAGCCCAGTCTAGCAAAAATCAAGATTGTTAATGAACTACATAGAACGGCTGGAAAAAATTTTGTAAGACGGCGCAAGATAATAAAAGGTTACAGAGATTTGTGGCAAATTGATTTGGCTGAAATGCAACAGTATGCTGATGAAAACGATGGTTATCGTTATATTTTGGTCTGTATAAATTGTTACTCTAAATTTGTCTATACCAAAGCCATAAAAAACAAGACTGGTATAGAAGTTACTAATGCGATGAAAAGCATCATTGAAGAGGCATCATATACACCAACAAATCTGCAAAGTGATCAAGGAAAGGAGTTCTATAATACAAACTTTCAAGCCCTGATGAAAAAATATAATATAAATCATTATTCCACTTACAGCACAAAGAAAGCTGCAATTGTTGAGCGAGTCATAAGGACTTTAAAAAATAATTTATATAAACAATTCTCGACAAGAGGATCTTACAAATGGATACATATATTATCGGCAGTAACAAAAACCTATAACCATTCGAAACATCGCACCATTGGAATGAAACCTGCAGACGTGCAAGAAAAAACACAAATTAAAGCATACGATTATTTAAAAATTGTACCTAAAAAATTTAAGTTTTCCATGGGTGACATTGTGCGTATTAGCAAGTACAAAAGCTTATTCGAGAAAGGATAAACGCCCTCTTGGTCAGCCGAATTGTTTAAAGTTGTAAAAGTTAACGTTACAAATCCACCTACTTACTTGTTGGAATCGTTAGAAGGTCAGCCTATAAGAGGGTGTTTTTACGAATCAGAACTACAAAAAACAAGCAGTCCTGGCGTTTATCTAGTAGAAAATGTCCTTAGACAACGCAAGAAAAATCACACCGATCAATTATTTGTCAAATGGCTAGGATTTCCCAACCACTTCAACTCTTGGATAGATAAAGCTAATATTGTTTAAATAACATATTGTATGACTATATTTTTTATTTAAAATGTAAAATAAATAAACAATATATTGTAAAATAAAGTTTTTTATTTCAATCTTCATCATTAAAAACAATGACAATAAAACATCATACACATAAATAACATTTCAATATTCTTGGAGGGAAGGTCCAATTCACCGACGACTACGACGTTATCTTCAAGGCTATGCCACTCGGGGTGCGTTCTCATATTCTTTAACCTGCTTTCCCCTTTTTTAGATTTTGTTTGAAGTCGAGCCGTACGACAGTGCGCTTAATGAGTCATTTAAAGGCTGATGATAGAGTATTTTCTGCATAACTTCAATTTTTGTTTTAAGCTCACTATTATTTTTGTATATCATGGGGAGGACATCCTTGTTAAATATGTCACATATTACAACTGCAAAATTGTAAAACTTTCTATTAACAAAGTGTTTTGTCACAGCATCGTCATCATCTTTAGGTTCGCCTAAGTTGGTTATGATTTTTCCACCCATATCATACTGCCCATCCGCTGTAAGTTTAAAACCAATCCCTTGTGGCCCAGATAATATATGATATTTTTCATTATATTTCTGACGACCAAATTTATCAATTGTGTTGTTTCCTCGACTCATTTTCAATCTTTACTAAACTATTTTATTTTTATTTGCCCTACTTATATTAAATATTTCAGCTGAGAAAAAGAAACACTGACTATGATCTACTGGGTTGGTATGTTTATAAAAGAAATAAAATAAAACTGTGATTGTAACAGATATTTATTTACAGTTATTTAATTGCACAAATACAAAAATTATAAAAAATTAATTTTCTATGTCTTCGTTTTCGTTGCTCAAAATTCTATCCCATCCGACACTATTTCGATCGTCAACGTCTTGGGCTGTTGCTGTTGCAGAAACCAATTCATATTTTGCAGCAAGCTCACCTGGTAAATGTGGAATATTGACGAGGTATTCTTTTAATTCTTCTTCAACCATTTCAGCACAAAATGTATCCATGTCTATGGAACCATATAAAAATTTGTCGCACAAGTGTGCCCCAGCCATAAAATTGATTGTATCCCTGATCTCGTTCTTATATTGATCTTTGGTTACATCAATATGCGACCAATCATTTACGCTATCTAACATATCGTGAGCCCTATTTCTTAATTCTCTCCCCAACCAAAATATGTATCTATCTACACATTCGTTGGCGGTCGTCGTCGTCGCATCAGCAGACATCTTTAACAGAAATAATGAACACGCGTAAGTATTCTGACATGTGCAACTATATTTTAAATTTAATTACATCCTTTTTTTCAAACAATTTACATACAATTTACTCCAATGAGCCAAAACGTAATAATGTTCGAGTATTGTTTCCAAAAACTCTAGTGCCCTGCCCCAAATAAGTTAGAGTGTATTTATCTTTAGTTTTACTCATAATATCTACAATATCGTCAGATAGTGTTTCGGCCACACGTTTTGGCAAAAAAGTCTCAAATGTGCTATTATCACCGTCATCGTGTAAAGCCACTAAAAGAGTTTTACCAAATCGTGTAGTCATTGAAACCATCTTTACAATTTTATACACTTTGCCTACAATCATTTCGGTAACCTTTTTTCTCTCTAAAACCTCGAAATCTTTGCTAAACATTTCATTAATTTCATCTAGAGTTTCTTTTGCAATACTCATTATTGAAAAAATGGTATATAAATCCAAAAATTACCGTGAATATAAAAGCACTTTCAGAACACTACACGAACACAATATTTGATGTTTATGCCACTGATATCTGCGACTGTTTGAAGTCACTTCTTTTCCCACGAACCTTTATAGCGAGGTTTCAAGGTCGAATTGTAACAATGGTGGGGGTAGCTTAACGATAGAAATAGTGGGAGGAGTATTCAAGGTCAAATGACGTCACACATTTAAATTGGTATAAGGATAACTTCAAGGACAAAATATAATGAAACAAATAACTACATTTTATGTACTTTATTGATTGATTTTTTTCTGCCATTCTTCTATACGTGTAACATTATCACCTAAACCTAATTTCCTTAATTTGTTCAATAATAATTGTTTGTTTTTATTTCTTAGAAAATTCTTACAAACTATACTAGCTAAAAGACACACTTCGGCTTGGTCCATATACTTAAAAAATACACTAAAGTCCTGAGCCTCCGAATCTTGCATTTCATATGTGTAAAATTCCGAACAGGCTGCAGAAATTAGAAATTCTTCGTACATTTCTCGCACTAAACTTTCCATATTAACTACTACTACGTTAAACTTAAGCCCTACACTCTAATTTCATCTAACACAACCGGATCTGCAATGAACCTAATCAGTTTTTCCAAACAGTCACTAAACCCCAACTTTTTTATCTCACGAACAAAGTCTTGTAAATTTATTGTTTTGCTGCAATATTTACGACATGCATTCGCAGCCTTTTCATATTCATAAGCCAAATCACAATAGCGCGACGCCCATTCTGCTCGACTTTTCATTGCATCATTGAAATAATTACTAGCCGTTTCAGTGAACTCATCGCCCAATATTTTTACTGTCTCTTGCAAAGCACTATTCATATTATTCACTCATTTTTACATTCACGACACTTTTTTATTGCTGGTGGTGGCCCATCTATATAATGACGATATATTTGTTCATAGTGAATGTAACAGGGTAAGCTTAACTGTAGTTCCTTGTCACACCGATATGGCGCTGACAGCTTATCCCAAATTTGCCGTAAACTCAGCGTATCAACGCAAGTTTTTAAATATTCGAGAGGAAAAAATGCTAGATCTTTCTCTTCAAAATCACACAAACTTTTTAAATTACTCTGATATAAACTCTCTACCGACTTGCTCTATAATTTTTTCTTTAGATAGTTCCGTATCTGACATTTCACACTGAATGAATGCAAATAGACTCACACAATTTATAGAACAATTTGCAAGGTCAAAATGATTTCAAGATCATCCCACACTATTACAATGCACAAATAACTACTTCAAGGTCACACACCCAAGATGACCTTCAACAAAGTCAAGGTCGCCGCGACCAAGGTCAAGGTCAAGGTCACACACACAACCTTGAACACATGGTCACGGCCAAAGCACACGTGCACTTTCAAGGTCAATGACAAGGACATGTGGGCGGGGCCAAAGAGGGGTGAGGCAAGGTCAAGGTCGAGGAGTGGGGGGATAGAGAGGATCGGGTTATGTTCACTACTTTTCAGCTACAGAATCTTTAAGATATTATAGTGCATCTCTGCTTAAGTTAGTTATGATATTGAAGTAATCTTCAACAATAAGTTCCTTGTCGTATACTCATGATTTTTACAATAATTGCATTTTAGTTTCTTTAAAGCAATGTGGCTGAATATCCTCCCAAATATCTGAATACAGGAATTTATAGTTTTAAATTATCCATATTATGTTCTTCAAAGGATTTTGTCAATTTTATTTGAACAGTTATCAGTACTGTCCCGTTTGTCAAATTCAGATTACAGATATCCTTGTCTTCTTTGTCGATGTTAATGGCGGGTTTATACTCCCTACAATTATCAACTAGCACTAAGAATTTCCACTAAACTAACACTTTCATCATAAAATATACACGCGTAAATTTTTTTATCAAATTTCGTCAGAGAGTGCTGCAGTTGCATTTAATTCCTGAAAGCGAGGTTATAATGTCCTGTCAAGAATCCCACCACAATTCGCAGCTCTTTCTTTCCTAAGGAGACAAGCTCCTTAGTACGCCGTGCGCTAGACCCTGTTATATGTTCCTTAGCACACTTCATTCCAAGAGCTCCCCTCCACGATTCAATAAATTTGCTTTCCAGCAACTATTTTAATTCCCTTTTGCCAATAGCAATTGAGATAAGTAGTGTTGGGGTCCATACGGTTCAGTTGCTGAACCCAACTTTGCCATACAGTCTGCTTCCTCATTCCCGCGTATGCCCGAGTGACCCGGGACACATACGAGTCAGGATGTACGTATTTGATCATTCTGCGATAGTGACACTCACGGTTGTGCTATTTCCTTTCAATAAAAATGTATCTTCAGATTTCTGTATTAAAATTTTAATAGTGTTCCGTGATGATCCATTATGCATACCAATATGGTCGCGTAGCTTGCAAATCGTTAACTTAAATTTCCTCCATTTCCTCCACTGAAGGCTTTTCACTATTAATAAACATTCTTTCAAACTGTAATATATATATATATATATATATATATATATATATATATATATATATATATATATATATATTAATTAAAAAGCCACCAAATATGGCTGACCTAATAATTGACGGGTGGAAATTCCAAATACGTCAACTTTACCACTCGATCTAACTTCTTAAACTAGAAAACTTATTTGGGTTTGAAGAATTTGATAAAACACAATTTTTTAAACTAGTATAAAATTAGAAAATTAAAATTAACTGGAAGTATAATATACAAGTCACAATAGTATTTAAAATTTATATAAGTTGTTTTTGTTTAGGAAAACAAAATATATTAACTTATAATATCCCTTCTGACTTCAAAAACATTGTATTTTAGCAATTTCAAGATTCATTAAATATTTTTCAGTAATTCTGATTTTAATTAAAAGACTTTCCCTCCATATATCCCCATAACTTTCTGCCATTGTAGATCATCAAACCGTCGTCTCGACGGTTTAAATCCCTTTTCAAGTTTTACTATCCGCCCGTCATAATCGTAGCGGAAGGAATTCGCATCAAATTATGAGAAGACTAAGGGTAAATAGCGGCTAAAACTTAATTAAGACGCCCTCAGGGGGTCAAATGCAAGGATAAAGCAAACAGAGACGGAAAAGCGTTGTAAAAAAGAAAATTTAAGGGTTTAAGTTTTACTGCGATGCCCAATTAAAGTGTTTTCTTAAACATTTCACTAACTGCTGCTGTAGTCTATTTTGTCCGCTTGAAATTTAGAATGCCGTGAACGTTTTTTTGTGCGTTGCTCGACTCTCCTCAAAAATCGGTTTTTATATTTCACACAAATATCGACTTGCAAATATCATTTTATATGTTTCCGATCATGAAAACTTTAATACTCTTAGACTTTTTAAAAAACAACGATTTTACTACGATAATTGTTGTCGCGAAAAATGCACTTATTTCATATATCTTATTTGATTGCGCTCAGCATTGTCACTTTACTAGACAGCTATTTGAAATGGTATTTTCTTAATCAACTGATAAAAACTGAAAAAAGCTACTGCAACCATAGTGAAAAAATATTGTTATTCGTTATCTAGAAAATTATTAAGTAAGGGGAGGAAGATCCCGAACTGAAAATTTTCCGAGCAAAAATCACTTCTCTCAACAATCGATATATTTTTTTTTTATTTTGAAATATTCAATGTTTTATTTTTGAAAAAGAAGAGGTTCAATCTTCCAAATCAATCAAATTTCGAGAAGTAGATTGAAGATCAATTTTAAATTTCTTAGTAAATATACAAATATAAGCAAACAATCTGACTTTCAGAATTAAAAAATTGTTTGAAACCAAAAAAAATATTTAAAAATAATAAAGATTGAAAGAAATATTTGATTGCTTTGGATATTGTATTTACCTAATGAAAATCTATAATTCCATTGCGAAATGAAATAAATAATTATTATAATTATTCATTTTAAGAGTCCCATGGGTTAGTGATACAGCAAATAGTCATTTGAAAAGAAAGTACCTAAATATGTATAGTTCAATAAACTACGAAAACGTACCTGCAAACTGGGCAAATAAAAATAACTTTGGATTTACATATAAATTCGATAACAGTATTTGCCAATATGGGGAGTAAAATACTACCCATACAACGTAATACAAAAAAGGTGCATAAACATAGATCCAAAGTCCTCTCAATATTTTATAATAAAGCTAACCAATAAATGTTGCCTCGCAGTGTTCCGTGTTCGCAATTTTCCGGCAGTTTTAAAAGTCAATTTTGGGTTCTGTCTCGAGCTGATGTTAGAAAAGAGCCGATATTGTCCGTTTATTTCTTATGATGAGTTGTTGTTCTTCTAACCTTGCCGATATTAATATGTTGGTCTGCCGATTCTATCTGTTGTTCCTTTTACGTATGGGGGGTGATTTAATTTCTTTCATTGGTGTTTGTTGCAATTTTATAGCTTAATTTATGGTTGAAGATTTTTAGCCGTTTTGTTTGAGTTTGTTATGTGTGATAGTTCCTTCTCTTTTTCTTGTTTAATAGTTAGATGAATGAATCTTGATTTTAGGGTGTTCGTTACGCTCTCTATTTATAAACCGTGATGGTGAAAATGAGGATTAAGGTATACATCCGTGTGGGTTGGTTTTCGATATACTGTATATTGCAGGTGTCCATCCATTGTGTTGGACACGAGAATGCCTAGGATGGAAGTTGATTGTTTTCCTTAAGTTACAGAGTGAATTTTATCTTCGGGTTGATAGAATTTTAAAAATCATGAAAGCAGATGAGCTGTTATTTGCCATGATGCCATATTACGAATATGTTAACCACGTAATGACACCAGAATTCGGAGTGTAGACGAGATTTGTCAAGAGCATTGGTTTCGAAATAGATCATGAATAAATTTGTAGTAGCGGAGATAGTGATGGCAGCGCCATCTATCTATCTGTATATCTGACGATCAATCAAAAATTATGCGTTTTTAAGGCAATGTCTGATGAGACCATAATGCAACCTCTCTTTGGGTGATCTGATCCAGTGCTTCATCCATTGCTCTGCTCGGATACAGGGATGTTACGTCGAAGCTTACAATGATGTTATCCTTATCAAGTTTTGCGGAGTGTGGAATTGTTAAAAAACAATTCCAAGTTTTTACGTAAAATGTAGCCTTCTCCACAAATGATTGTATGAGGTCAGCAAGGTATTTTTCTAGTTTTTGAATGGGAAAGCTGTAAGTGCTGACAATGGGTATTTTACTTATGGATCTTTGAAAATCCGTAATGTCTTGTGCAACTTCTGCACCGTCATCATATATACCTAAGACTATACTACATATATACATATATATATATATATATATATATATATATATATATATATATATATATATATATATATATATATATATATATGATAATAACTTCAGATTCAAAGCTTCAGCCTTGATTAAAGTGTATTTCTCTTGGCACCCAATATCTACAAATCCACTCTTCAAATTATATTTCAGCAACGGTGGTCGCAGTTGATTTGCTATCGCATAGACTTCTGGCAATTTGCTGAAGTAATTCATAGCTACCAAAATGGAGCGATTTCCATATTTACTAATAGGAAATGGTCTTTCTTTCTTTCAAAAGGTACTCCTATATTGTACTGCTTTATTCTACTATAGCTCAGAATCTTGCGTCTTTTGCCAGCTGCACAATCAGCATTGGTTTTGCACCAATCTTTTACATCTGAGGAGCTTCCCAGCCAATAGAAACCCTCAAGAACTTTTTCAAGAGTTTTCATAACCCGCCACCTACACCATTATGTAAAGGTTATAGTACTTCTGGAACCTTTTTGATAGATAATATAGGCTGGTATTTATAATATTTGCCATCAGAGCTTTCCTAAATTCTTTTTAATGGACCATCGTGCATAACCAAGAAATCCCATAAGGTCCAGTTACCTTTTACTTGAGATTTTGATGAGATTTCTAGAAAAGTGGGTCGATTTGACTTATTATTCTTTAATTTAATAAAGATGTTAAGATCTGGATCTTCTTGTTGTTCTTTGGAGATGATTTAGGGATCCCAATCCCAAAAGCATTGTAGTTGTGTCTTTCGGCAATAGAAGTCGTCAGGATTATCTCGTTCTTCGTATCTGTTACACTGCTTGTACTTCTCTGGACAGGGCCTTCTTAAAAAAGGGTCTGCATTTTTGTGATTAAAGGTTTTTCTATGTCCAATTTTAAAATCGTACTCTTGCAAGCGTTGTAAACTTCTGGATTTTTAAATTATAAAAACCACTTTAGTGATGCGGGGTCTGTTCGCAGGAGAAATTTTTAGCCATATAGATATTTTTGAAACTGTTACAAATTCTTTATAATGGCGAGCATTTCTTTTCTGGTTACACAATAATTTCGCTTAGCTTTGTAAAATACTTTGCTAAAATAAACAATCATTTTCCCTGAACTATTTTGTATCTGGGACAAAATTCCACCTATAGAGGAATTACCAACGTCTGGATCCACAATAAACATCTAATCTGACTCAAGATATGGAGGATTACAAAGTGCCTTCTTTAGTTTATTAAAAGCGATTTGGCAGTCTGCGGACCATTCATAGTTGTTACTATTTTCAGTCAGTTGATGTAAAGGTCTTGCAATATCGGCGAATCTTTTTATGAATCTTCTATAGTAAGTACAGAAACCCAGAAAAAAGGAAAGGTATTAATAAAAGTCGACATGTTCGGAAAGTCAGTTTCGGAACAGCTATTCGACAAGCAGTTCGAAAGGAATTATTAAAAGCCAGAAGGAAAAATCTGTTGGAAAAAAATGTCATGAATGCATCTAAAATAGCTCTGTAGGCACGTAGATCGGTAAAAGCGGCAGGTGGCAATAGGAAGGTTCGTACACCGAGAATAATACCGATTCCTAAAACTGGTGGAATATTATCATTAATACCAATTTTTGCCGGGTTATCAGCTTTGGGTTCATTAACCGGTGGGGCAGCGGGAATTGTGCGCGCCGTAAAAGCTGCAAAAAAAAAGCAGTGAAGACAAAACCGGTGCCGGCCTGTATTTAAAATCGAAAGGAAATGGTTTGTTTCTAAAGCCATATCGTAAAGGTATGAGATTATTTTTAAATCGTAGATCAAAAAACTAATTGAATCCCTACTTCGGAGACCACTATCTAATATCGAAATCGAAAAATATGCCAAAAAGAAGAGAATAGGACACTTTCGAGGCGTTTATATGAGGGATTCATTACCTATACAAGGTCCTCGACGTTACGAAGCAGCAATAGTGAATTTGGATAGTACGTGTGGTGCAGGGACTCATTGGGTAGCTTATAGAAAAAATAATTCTAAAGTAACATATTATGACAGCTTCGGCGATTTACCCCCACCGATCGAATTGGTACAATATCTACAAACGGGATCGGAAACATCAAAAATTATTTACTATACATACGATCGTCAACAGGATTTAAGAACAGTCTGGTGTGAACATTTGTGCTTAAAGTTTCTTGTCGAATCATCGGCGTGAAAGATGTCATCATCGCTACCATTAATACCGCAAACAGATCGCAATAACAATACTAAAATGTTGCAATCACTGAAAGCATTTCATCTAGCCGGTGGATTAAGTAAAATGACCGTGAGTAGTGAACATAACCCGATCCTCTTCATCCCCCCACTCCTCGACCTTGACCTTGACCTTGCCCCACCCCTCTTTGGCCCCGCCCACATGTCCTTGTCATTGACCTTGAAAGTGCACGTGTGCTTTGGCCTTGACCTTGTGTTCAAGGTTGTGTGTGACCTTGACCTTGACCTTGGTCGAGACGACCTTGACTTTGTTGGAGGTCATCTTGGGTGTGTGACCTTGAAGATATGTTACGTGATTTGGGGTGACCTTGAATGGTTTTATATAAGGTATGGGGCAGTTTCATTCACCAGTTGGCTCTGACTTGTATAGGTAGTACATGTGTTAATATTTGACAAATCATGGCATATGTTTGTGAAAATTGCGGTTCTAAGTTTACTAATAGTTATAATATGGGACGTCATAAAAGAGAATCGTGTGCGGCGAGATTTAATGAAGTGCCTGGAGAAAAACGGCTCCGAATTGAAGAGTATACATCGACGATTCCGGTAATTAATTGCGCTACATGTAATGTAGATGTTCCAGTAAATCATATGTCAGCGCATAAACGAACACAACAACATAAAAATAATTCATGTTTGCCGGTATGTCATGGTGTGCAACTCGTTGAATGTGCCTTCAAAAAGAGAATTGCAACCTATCGGGTTAGCAGTGATATGGAGCATTCCGATTACGTAATATTCTTTGCAGACATTAAATCCAAGGTGATGGAACTTGTTAATAATTTATTGCGTGTGCATCATGCTTTAAAAGTTAACATGACAGCTGTAGAAAGTGATTTGGATGCCGTTTACCATTCTTTCACCGAATTAATAAAAACGCAGGCGACAGAGTTCCAGGAGAAAGATTCAGGTATGGAAAAATCAAAACCCGATATATTAAACTGATTTTTATATATTATTTTTCTTGTTACAGGATGGGCTCTTGTGCGAATTTTATACTTGGAAGTTAGTATCAACAAGTATATGCCTATGGGTGGCTCATCATACATCAAGTTGCCGTGTTCTATTGAAAAGAAAGGAGCTGTCGTCAATGTGATTAACCAGGACGAATTTTGCTTTGCGTGGGCTGTAACATCAGCATTGTTTCCTCCAACAGCAGCGCCTTCACAGAAGACATCCTACCCCCATTTTTCGAGAGTGCTAAATTTAACAGGTATGGATTTTCCAGTAAAATTACGTGACATTAAAAAATTTGAGGAAATGAACAACATATCAATTAACGTATACGGTCTGGAATCTAAATATGAAAATAATGAAGTAATACATGAAGTTATTGGTCCACTGAGGTATGCGTCAAAAAAGTTGGATAGACATGTAAATTTATTGTTAATTACAAAAGACTGTAGTAGTAAAGATGGCGGTGAACATTTTTGTGATACGACTTGTTCAAATAGTCATTATTGTTGGAGGGTGAGATTAAAGTACGAGACCACTGTCACATAACTGGTGCAAAAAGATTTGGTGCTGCACATTCCGTTTGTAATTTAAATTATAAATTACCCTCTTTTATCCCTATCATATTTCATAACTTAAGCGGCTACGACAGCCATTTATTTATAAAAGAGTTATGTAAATATGGGAATAAAATTGGTGTTTTGGCTCAACGTAAGGAAAAGTACATATCATTTACCAAAAGCATTTATGTGCACGATTATTTTGATAGTAAATGTGGAAAAGTCAAGAGGAAATATTTAAAGTTGCGATTTATTGACAGTTTTAAATTTCTGTCAACGTCTTTGGAAAATTTAGGCAGCGGTTTAAACGACGACGATTTTATTGAAACGCGGAAACATTTTTCAAATATCAACCAATTTAATTTGATGCGTCAAAAGGGTGTTTTTCCCTATAGCTTTATTGACTCTATAGAAAAAATGGAAAATACATGTCTTCCAAGTAAAGATGAATTTTATGATAATTTACGGGAAGAACATATTAGCGATGAAAACTATAGAAGAGCAAAAGAAGTATGGCGCTTGTTTGGGTGTAAAACTTTGGGGGACTATTCGGACGTGTATTTAAAATCAGATGTGTTGCTATTGTGTGATGTGTTTGAGCAATTTCGGAATAATTGTTTAAAATTCGATAAACTTGATCCAGCACATTACTATACCCTTCCAAGTTTATCATTTGATTGTATGCTGCGTATGACTAAGGTAGAGTTAGAGCTCTTAACTGATATAGACATGATACATTTTTTTAAGAAAGGTATACGCGGCGGCATAAGCCAGTGTACAGAAAGGAAGCACGTCGCTAATAATATTTTTTTACCAGACTATGACCCAACAAAACCTTCTTCATTTATAACATACCTTGATGCTACAAATCTATATGCTCATAGTATGTCACAAGCATTACCATATGGTGGTTTTCGATGGTTAAGCGAGCGCGAAATTCTGGATTTAAATATTATGGCTGTTGGTGATGATAGTTTACATGGCTACGTTTTGGAAGTGGATGTGCATTATCCGACTGAGTTGCATGATGCACATTCTGATCTTCCATTTCTAGTAGAAAATATCATACCGCCAACAGAAAACGCTAAATTACCGAAATTAATTCCTAATTTACAAGATAAAAAAAATACATTGTACACTATAGAACTTTAAAACAAGCCATCGCCAACGGCTTAGTGGTAATGCAAACCCATCGAGTATTACAGTTTAAGCAATCAAAATGGCTAAAATCGTATATTGGTTTTAATACCAATTTACGTAACAAGGCCACCACAAAATTTGCGAAGGACACTTTTAAATTAAAAAATACGCGATATTTGGTAAAACTATGGAAAATGTGGAAAATCGAAAGGATATAAAATTAGTAACACATTGGGATAACAGTGTAGGCAGAATTGGAGCTAGAGCACTAATATCCCGCCCCAATTTCAATAGTAGCTCGATATTTACCGAGAACTTTGATGCTATACATATGAGTAAAGTTAAAATATTGTACAATAAACCAATTTATATCGGATTTTCCATATTAGATATATCAAAGACTGTAATATACGATTTTTATTATAATTTAGAAGTGAATTACATAACATTTATACCAACATAATAAATAAAGTAGCATTGTCACATAGCGATGATAAACGTTATGTAATTCCCAGTTCAACCAAAACTCTACCTTGGGGGCATGCAGACATAGATTTTTACAAAACAGACCCGGAAGAAAACTTAGCAAATTTAGTCACCTTGTTGGAATCATTTCTAAGTCAGGACAGCACGTAATCTGGAAAATCCATATTTCATTATTTGTATTGTTTTTATTATTTCTATTGAACATACAACATTAATATGTAACGATAGTATTGTAATTTTTTTTTAAATAAAAGACATGTATTCATTACTTGATTGCTTTTTTATTGAACCTTTATTTTAAAGTTATAAATATAATGAAGTGTCGACAAATAACAAACTGTAAAAGTTATTGTTGAAAAATTTGTCTAACAGTAAATTAAACGCACAGGTCTACGAGTAAATGTTTAATGTTAAACAGTTTTGCTGACAAGATCCTGCATAGTCTTTTCAATTTTCAACATTCTAGAGTTAAGTTCATCACGCAGTTCGTCTTGCTTAAGTTCATATATTGCAATAACAGTATCATCAATGTATCGTCTAAGTTCTTGACCGGTTTCAATTAATTTCTTGCGTACGTAACCTTCAAGTTGGTTTCTGAATATATCTTTAATAACAATTGTTGAGTCATGTAAAGCTTTCTGCGTATCTTGCACACACTGAGCAAGGTTATTATCTCTCTGTACAGGTAAGCTTCTTCTATGACCCAATTTCTTCTCTGGATGGCACGTTCATTAATGTCCTTGAACTGGTAGTAAACTAGTCCACAAAAGCCGCATTGTACAAATTTAACCCTGAAAAGGTCAATGTAGTTGAAGTCGTACGTAAGATCATTTCGCCAGCAGATACCTAGTCTTTTACAATGATGACAAGTTAAATAAAAAGCTTTTGGTATATGACTGTATGTTTTGGCTGCTTCACTAGGTTGTTCATCAGTTGACAACATGATGTTTGAATATGTTGTACTTTTCAATCGCGGTACTCTAATTATGTATTACTTTTTAAAATAACCTTGACAGGGCCAAAAAAAAAATCCTTGAAAATTACAACCTCGAAAACGACCCTGACATTGACGGGTACTTTGACCTTGGCCTTGGCCTCGCATCTGACAAGTTTAGTACTATATTTATATGCTTCTTTAAAATAACCTTGACAGGGACAAAAAAAAATCCATGAAAATTACAACCTTGAAAACGACCCTGGTATTGCCGGTTACGTCGGCCTTGGCCTTGGCCTTGCATCTGACAAGTTTAAATATTATACTTAATGCATCGAACAAAAGGAATAAAGGTGGTGTAGTGGGGGAAATGGGCATAAAAGCAGACTTGCTGGCTCGAGCTCTTCACAGTTCGTCAGAACACAAAACAGTGCAGTAGTAAGATAAAGTTATAGTGTGAGTTGTAATATCGAAGATGTCATCGAGTGTAAGGTCTCTTTTGGATGCTCTTGACGTGAGCTGCGGTTCGCAACAAGGCATGTTGGAAAACATTAGTGGCTTGGAAGTGTTAAGTCCGGGGGTATTCGAAAATTGGAATGGCAGGGAGCAAGAAGATGCCGAAGACAGAGCCCTGAATGATGGTCGCAACGAAGAGTTGGTGCAGTCGGCTGCGCAATTCCTCGAATGTTGGACGGAGGAGAAGGAGCCGAAAATCAACATAATAAGTGATGTGGTTGTGCGAAAAGCATCGCGGCCTAACAGCGAATCTTCTCCGAAAGCTTCCAAATTAAAGAAGCTTTTGACTATACGGAAGTCGGAAATCGCCGATAAAAAAACCTTTTATTCGGCGATTAAAGGTGTGGGACAAGGAAAGAAGAACTTTAACTTTAAGCATCCCTTCACCCCTGTTCCATTACCCGACTTCCTGAAAACAGCACCACAAGAGCCGTTGTCCGTAGAAGTGAAAGTGATCGAAGACCCCGATGGACCAACACCACCAACGCCACCAACACCGGCCAGCGTAGAGCAGGAAGTAGTGTCGGAGGTAAAGTCTTCCCCAGCGCCACTGTCGCCGATATTGAGGTGCCGGAAACCTATGAAGGAGCTGTTTAAGCGGTGTTTTGAAGACGATGAAGTTTCCGCTGCTTCGTCGTCGTCGTCATCATCGTCTTCACCAAACGAAACCGCTTCTTCTTCTTTAATATGTTCCGAGACATCGCAACCGGAGTGGGTTGAAGACTTCACCAACTCTCAGAAGAGCAAACTATCAGACATTTATCGAATGAAAAAAGTGGGTGGGTGTGAGAGTGACTATATATATATATATATATATATATATATATATATATATATATATATATATATATATATTGTAGTTAATAAAAAAGTCTTTGATCAGATTTTTATATTTTATAAAGAGAATAAAAATGACTTGAAAATTTATTTTTGTGTGTTATTTCATATAGGCCCTTTCCCACATAATATTAGGTAATAAAAAAGAGTGAATAATCCACTAAAACTACGCAATAGCAATAGTTGTAAATATTTTTTGATAATATTTACAAGTATGCTAAAACATGGTTCGGTTTAAGAAGTTAAGGTTCTGTCGCCAGAACTTCTAATACTTAACATCTCAATATTGTATGTTTTTATGAAAAAAAACATAAAATATTGGTTACAAAGTATTATAACCAACTAAAACTATGATCAAAGTATTTTGTGGCCTTGAAAAGGACCGTTTGGTTGTAAAAACATGCGACTCTTTATTGTGTTGTGGAGTCGCACGGCCCGTCATCATCAACGGCGGTGGTGGCGGTGCTGTCCTCAGCATATTCGATTATGAACCGCCAAAGTTCATCCCATCTGGGATCGTCCAACTCCCACTCGAGACAATTCTCTGTGGTAGAATCTACCACAGGGCATTGGATAAGTTGCTGTTCATTCGCAGACATGTTGAACTAAAATGATTGTAATAAGTATTGGTGGTCGTCTATATAGAGACAAATTAATGGTGGGGGGTGAAAACAAATGTCGTATTACGTATTGAGACCAAAAGTTGTTTGTGGTCTCAAATACGAACGAACGATTTTGCTGCACCAACACCTAAACTTTTAATACTTTGTACCTAATATTGTATATTCTATACATACAAGTAGTATAGAGGGCGAGGTTCTGTGACACCCGGATGGCATCTGTCCCTTTTCAGCCCTTTACCATCCGAAGAAGTGCTGAAACCCTCCTGAAACCCAAGCCAAAAAGGCCTTATTGCCAAAGAACGTGACGTAATAGCCTAAGAAGTGCCTGAAATCCTCCTGAAACCCTTGCCAAAAAGGCCTTATTGCCGAAGAAGTCCTGAAAAATCCCTATCCAAAAAGGCCTTCCTTATTGCCGAAGAAGTCCCGAAAAATCCCTATCCAAAAAGGCCTTATTGGCAAAGAAGTGTCCTAGTAGCTTAAGAAGGACCAAAAGAGTCCTTAGCCAAAAAGGCCTTATTGCCGAAGAAGTATCGACAATGACGTCATTTACCAGAGGCTGTTGTTTTGTAAAGTAGTTGGTAGAAAAAATAAATTGGAGTGGAATATCGGGTAAAATAAAACAAAATTTTATATATCAGAGTGGTATATTGGGTAAATAAAATTACAAAAATAATTAAATATGTTATGCTACAATACTTTTTTGCCTGTTTTATTTTTACGTTTTCTGCAGGAGGTTAGCTTGACAACATATCGATTTTTCTGGTCCAGAAGTAATTCTTCTCTTTCTAAACAGGCATTGAGATTATCAAAGAGTTTATTTTGATGCCTTAAGCTTTGTATAAAATTGTTATTACATTGATCCAACGATAGATTTAATTTATTAATGTCCAGTAGAAAATAACTGATATTATTTTTTGCATTTGCCAATTCATGTTTGGTTTCTCCAAGTAGTGTGTAGGCTGTACTTTTTTTGGTTTCACATACATCGGTTTTTTTCATTTCAAGAAGTAAATTTGCTTCCAATTCAACGTTTTTTCTTGAAAGGTTGAGAATATTGGTTTAATTAATGGAAGATGATAGATTAGCTGCTTTGTTTTCACATTCTTTAATATTTTTTGTATATAATTCGTTGAGATTTGATTCAGTTTCATATAAATTCATACAGTTATCAAGTTCTTTTGAACATAGTAGGTATAGACTTAAACTTGTATTATACAGAACGTCATAGTCATCTTGTAGGTATTCACAATACTCAGTTTTATTGTTTTTGTTTAAGGTGTTATTTTCAACAGCAATAACACTACAAAATGGTAAAATTATGAGCAAAAAATATGCTAAAGACATGTTTCCCGTTCAGAGGTTTCAAACGTACTAAATATGTACTATGGATAAAGTGGGTTTTTATATAATGTTTGTTCTATTAATCCAACTATTGTGCTTATCAGTGAACCCAAACCATTTAACGAATACTTGGTCTTTATGTCTTTTTAGAATTTTTTCAACTAACTATATATTATGATTGAGAGTTTTTTGTAATATTTCTTTGTAGAACGCCCCAAGTACGTTTTCATTTTGCATATCCTTCAAGAGATACGTCGTTGGGTTTGTTAACTGAACTTTGCGTATAATAAATACCTCAGGAGACCAATTTGGATTGTATTTTTTATCGAAAACACCTCTTACTTTAGAAATACGTACATAGTCACCAACTTTAAGTTTAACATTTAAATCACTCATTTTTATTTTGTTGTAAACAGTTTGAAGTAAAAATTTTTCATTTTTGGTAGTAACATCTGCTGGTTTCATTTTAATGGTTCTGTGTTTTGTGTGATTATATTTATAAACAATTTTACGCAGTAAATTAACCCATTTGTAATTTCCTTGTATATTAAATTCCTTCCACATCCAGTTTTTTAAAGTCCTATTAACTCTTTCGACTATGGATGCCTTTTTTTCACTGAATACACTATAGTGGTTAATATTGTATTTCTTTGTGAGTTTCTCAAATTCTTTATTGTAAAATTCTTTACCCATGTCTGTTTGAATGTTTTGTGGAGTTTGTATTTTAAAAACTTTTTCCATATTTTTGCTTACTTCTATAGCTGATTTGTTTTTTAACGGAAAAGCCCATACAAACTTTGAAAAGCAATTAATAACAATAAGTATATATTTGTAACCATTGTTTATTTTAGCATAAGGAATCATTTCAACTAAATCTGCTTGAAATAGGTCATCTAGAGATTTAATAATTATTTTTCGCCTTTTAAAATTGATTCTTGCTGGCTTGTGAATTTCTTCAACAAGTTGTCGTTTTGTATCTGTAACAAATTTATTCATTTTTTTTGTTTTGTTTTTTCATTCAATAATTTGAGCTTCTCTTAGTTCCTCTACTATGGAATTGATTTCGTTGTGGTGTCCTGTGTGTCCAGCTTGTTGAGAGGCTAGCAGTAAACGTAATCTATCAACTAGTTCATTAGGATTATCCCAATGTACATAATCTATGGGATGATCAGTAACATTCATGTATAAACCGTCTCCCGTTATGTAAGGTGCTATAATTTTTTTATATTTCATTGATCTACTACCATCAACTTGTTGATTGGACTGATAGTAGCGACGATGTGCATTTGTTTTAAATATAATTTGTCTATAGTTTGTTTCATCCTCTTTGGAGAAATTTGTAGGGTGTTTTTTAAATAGTAGTTCATAGAGATCATGAGTCCCTTTGTAGCGTTTGTTTTTCACTATAATATCTTTACCATCAATATTCAGATTAGAATCACCAATGTGAAATTTCTCAGTGTCAACGTTAAATCGAACACCATATTTGTGATCAAACTTGTTTTGAGAATCATGATGCAAATCGCTGATATATTTTCTAGGTAATGGATCATATTGTTTTAAAAGATTTGTTAAGGATTTGTCTTCCAATTGTTGTTGTTGTTGGAAAACAGATGAATTAATTTCATTCTCGTTTTCATCATCATCATCATCATCATCATCATTATCAGTTTCATTTATTGTATCTAGTGTCTTATTTGCATCATCATCATCATCATCAGCATCATTTTCATTTTCAACTAGAAAAGGATATTCTAAAGATGTATCGTCAGTTTTTATTTCAGATGGTTCTTTAGTTTTTGGTGGTGGTGGTGATGCTGCTGCAACTGTAGCTTTTGTGCTTAATTCACTTTGAATATTTTGTAAACGTTTGGTTATGGGCAAAAATACTTGTTCCTGTACAATTTCACTATGTTTTAATAGGTTTAGTTTATTTTTAACGTTTTTTCGTTTACGAATTAAATTTTTTTTAAGTTCTTTTTCACTAGATTTCATATTTTTTTTTATTCAGCTTAGTCAACAGGTTTTGATCAGCTTTTAAACAGCTTAGAAACAGCCTCTGATCCGTTTGGAACAGGTCTGATCTGGTTGTAAATAGGTTTAAGCAGGTTGTAAACAGGTTTAATCAGGTTGAAAATACAACAATCCGCTTATAATGAAGTATGGATCTTGACTAAGCTATTTTGGGAGATATCATGCTATTATAAAATGATCAAATCCCAGTCGATAACGTCCGTTGTTGAGATTGTAATCTTTAAAAATAGTTAAAAATCCATATGGTTTCTTCCAACAATACGAACACATATTTTTAAACTTATCAAATGACATATCAGAACCAACATGATCATTATAAACATGTTTTAAATTTAAATCGTCTTGTTTGAAGAGAATAAGTACATTGGCATTATCTCGTATTAGATGTTTGGGAATCTTTGCGTACGTTTGACACAAATAAAACGAGTCAATATTATTGTGTCTACCCATACTAAAATACTCTCGAATAATATCTTGATTGTCACATGCCACATCATCAAAAATAAATATGGAATTGGATTTTGCTTCAGATGGATGCACAATATTCTCACTAGCACTAAATGCATAATAATTTATTCCTTTTATAGGAGTCAGTAATTCATTTAAATATAAATATTTTGGTTGGTAGAGCGAACGTGAATACACATAAACATTTTCAAATTTCAATCCATTTTCATGTTCTATCAGCGAGATCATAACATTCGTTTTTCCACAGTTTGATGGACCAACAATGATACATCGTATTGTAAAAGGAAATAAAATTCCATGTTTTCTGTACGAATTTTGTGGTTTGAACTCATCAGCGTTCTCAATAGGTAAACTGGTTTTTTGTTTTAGAATTTTCATAATTTCAATAGATATGTATATATAGATAACTTAGAACAGAGAACTCAAACAGAAATGACGTATATTAGCATGTTACATATCATTTATAGTCAGTTGTTGATTAATTGTCAACATGAAATTTTATACAGGTTCAGGATTTGTAAACAATATGATAAATAAATTACCATTTGAACTGCATTTGCCTGGTTACAATTTTTGTGGACTGGGTACAAAACTTCAGACTCGTTTATCACGTGGTGATCGTGGAGTGAATCAATTGGATGAAAGTTGTCGTGCTCATGACATTGCATATTCGCAAAATAAAGATTTAACATCTCGCCATCAAGCTGACAATATATTAGCAAAGAATGCAATGAAACGATTCAGATCGAGAGACGCGTCCACAGGAGAAAGATTAAGTGCATTGGGAGTAGCTGGTATAATGAAGGCAAAAGTAAAACTTGGAATGGGTATACAACAACAACAACAACAACAAAGTATTAAAAAGTTTCTTACAATATTGGAAAAAGTAAAACGTACTTCACAGAACTTATTAAATGATATTCGAAAAAGTATTGAAGAATTGAAAAGAAATCAATCATCATCGTCATCATCATCATCATCATTGGTAAAAACTAAAAACAATACTAAAAACAATACCAAAAATACTAAGAAAAAAAACCCTAAAGTTCGTAATTATTCCACAAAAAAGAGAAAAAATGTGAAAAAACAAAAAGAAGAAGAAGCAGAACCAATGGATATTGATATTGAAAATATTAATTTACCATTATCAAAACCATTTAGACTTAAAGCAAAAAGAAAACTTGATACTAGAAATGTTGATGATGATAGAAATGGTCAAAATAAGATGTTAAAATTGGATTTAAATGAACCATTACATTATCCACCGTCATCATCATCATCATCATCATCATCATTAAAGAATGAGAACAATAAGAAACGTAAAATGGTTGATCATGATAATGATGTCGATGTTGATACTATAAGTATAGAAAAAAGACAACGATTGATTTAGTAGCTTGCAAATTGTCAAAATGGTTAGAACTAAACGTAAGCAAAAACCAAAGCAACGAAAATTTGAAAAAAATAAACAACGAAAATTGAGAAAAAATAAACAACAACAACAACAACGACAAAAAGGACAACGAAAAAGTGCTGGTATAAAAAAAAAGTTAAATTTGAAAAAGTGTTAAAACAAATTAAACAACATATATTAAAAACTAAACCCAATAATTTGGGAAATGCTATTTTAGTAGCGTTGAATGCAGCAAAACAAATTAAAAAAAATTTCAAACAACAACCAAGTTTCAATCGTGTTCGCGTCATTAAAATTCCCAAAGTTGGCGGTGTTTTACCTCTTATACCAATATTTGCTGCCCTGTCTGCATTAGGCTCTTTGGGTGGAGCAGCTGCCGGTGTAGCAAAAGCCATCAATGATGCACGAGCTGCTCGAAAACAATTGGAGGAATCACAACGTCATAACCGTTCTATGGAAAGTATAGCCTTAGGTAAAGGTCTATTTTTAAAACCATATAAAAAGGGGTTGGGTGTTTTTTTATACCCACCACCACTACAACCACGAATCAGTTAATAAATTTACCAAATAGACCATTAACCAATATTGATTTGGTTATGTATGCCAAACAATTTTGTATTCCTCATTTTCGTGGTGTATTTATGCGTGATGCCTTACCAAAAAAAATTAAATCCAACAATGAAAGAGGTATAATAAATTTGGATAATCTGAATGGACATGGGACACATTGGACAGCCTATAAGAAATTTAGAAATAAAGTTGTATATTTTGACAGTTTTGGCAATCTTCGACCACCCTTGGAAGTTATCGACTATTTTCGTTCAAATGGACCAGTAGACATTATTTATAATTATGATATTTATCAGAAATTTAATACATTTAATTGTGGACATTTATGTTTAGAATTTTTAAATAAATAGATATTGTACAATAAATAGATTTTAGTTTTATTTTAACCTTTAAATAGAGAACATGAGTTATATATTTACCTTATCAGGTAGAAAGTCTTTGTTATCTCTAAAATTGCATCCACCAATAATATTACAAGAATCCAAGAATTATGAATTGGGTTTAATTAATTTTGTTACCTACAACTCGATTCCAAATGTTGACAAAACAAACAATAAGTTCTATTTTGGTGAATCTGTAATTGAAATACCCGAAGGGACATACGAGATCAATGATATTTCTCGTACAATAAATGATTCTCTTAGAGGTGTTAAAAAATTACAACAACAACAACAACAAAAGGAGCCAATACCACAACAACAACAACAAAGATTAGTAGAAAATGAGAGCAGTGATGATGATGATGATAATAATAATGATAATCAGAATGATGCTAGAAATCAAATTGTAAAATTAAACGATCCTCCTATTCCATCGAAGAAGAAAAAGAAAAGAGACAGTCCTACTAATTTAAAAGAAGCCAGTGATTTAGTTAAAATTCGCGTAAATTATAATACTTTAAGGTGTGAGATAAAATCAACAAAGGATATTCATTTTGAAAAACCTTACTCTATCAATACTATTCTTGGTTTTAAAAACCGAACATTGACAGCACAAAAACTTCATGTATCCGATTACCTCATTAATATAACCAAAGTTAATGCTATATGTTGTGAATGTAATTTAGTGACCAATTCCTTCAATAATGATAAACCGTCTCATATTTTACACATGTTTTATCCAACTGTACCGCCAGGTTATAAAATTGTGGAAACCCCCACCAATGTAATTTATTTACCTATAAATACTCACTATTTGGATGAAATCATTATAAAAATAACCGATCAAGAGGGTGATTTAGTTAATTTCAATCGGGAATTGATAACAGTCAGAGTTCATCTGAAAGAAGTGCCAACATAGAAAAAAAATGGTATTTAGATACAATTGCCATCTTTATTACTCTGATCCTCTAAACGATAACAACAACAATAGTAGTAGTAGTAGCAGTATAAATAAAACCACAATGTATGATAAAACTAGTGTACGAAAGAACTTGAAACGGTTAACATCACAAAATCGCAAATTTTTACAGTCTTTGGGATTTAGATTGTTACATTAAGCAAGAAAAAATTGCTCGAAGAAAGAAAATTAAAAAGACAAACTTTTGGTACAGATTTAAATTGAATTTTAGATCTGGTGTACGAAGACTCTTTATAGTTTGTTTTTGTAAAAAGGAAATTGTTAGTAGTAGTTGTAGTAGTAGTAGTAGTAGTAGTAATAGTAGCAATAATGAATATTTTGAACGTGAGTGAAAGAATCATCAGTGATAATTCAATTACCAGTAAAGAATACCACAGTTATTTACCCTATGCCAATACAAGTTTAAATAAATCCGATGAAATTCGCATTCCTATTCAGACTCAAGATATTTATACATATCCAGCTGAAAGTTTCCTCGAACTTGAAGGTGTTGTTGTAGATGAACATGGGAAAGCAAGTGATACCATTGAATTGACAAATAATGCTTTTGCATTTTTATTTGATGAAATTCGCTATGAATTGGGTGGAACTGTTGTGGATCGTGTAAGAAATCCAGGTATTACATCTCTCCTAAAAGGTTATGTCAGTTTTACAGAACAAGACTGTTTACGTTATCACAATGCCGGTTGGAATCATCTTGAAAAGCCGAAAATGTTATCAAAAGGACATTTTAATGTTTGTATTCCTCTAAAAATTCTTATGGGTGTTTTTGAAGATTTTCGAAAAATCATCATAAATATTAAACAAGAATTAACGCTTACACGAAGTTTTTCCGATGGCAATTCAGTCACTACAAATAAGGCAGGTGAAAAACCAAACATTCGTCTCGATAAAATAACATGGAAAATTGAACATATTAGAGTGGATGATGATGCAAAATTGAAACTTTTAAGTTACATTGAAAAAGGAAGAGATTTAACGGTGGCATTTCGAGGATGGGAATGTAAAATCTATTAATCAGTTAGAAAAGCCGCGTTATCTCATTTTTGGTTTTCAAACGAAACGACGAAATCAATTATCAAAGGATATTAGTCACTTTGATCATTGTAACTTAACCAATTTCAAAGCCTATCTCAATTCGGAAATTTATCCATACGATAATTTAAATGTTCATTTTGATAGACAACAAGTGAGCATTTTGTATGAAATGTATGCCAGATTTCAACAGTCCTATTACTATAGAAATGTTGGACAACCTTGTTTGACATTTAAAAAATTTATCGAGATTGCACCTTTAGTAGTGGTAGATTGCTGTTATCAAGTGGACACATTGAAAAATGGCACTGTTGACATCAGATTGGAATTTGAAACCAGTGAAAATATTCCAGCAGACACATGTGCCTATGTATTGATTTTACACGATAAAAAACTTAAATATAATCCTCTAACAAGTATTGTCAAAATACAAACTGATTAAATATATCCCCACTCCAAACGATGTGTGTGTGTGTGTGTGTGTGTATAAATTTGAAGGAAACTGTCACACACAACCATTTTAGTTTTTTTTGTTAGAAGAAAACAACAACTATAACAAGAATACCAAACCAGTCAAAAATGTCAGTTGAAAATAAAACAAACATTCTTTTTGTTGATGTTCAAGGGTTCCAGTATGATGTTTTACCATTTATGTGTCAGGAAATAGCTATTTACAATTCATTAACCAAGGAACATGTGCACAGATTAGTGAAATTACCAATAAATGTGGGAGAATTTAGTGACAAGGTACAAAGTTTTATCAATTATACAACTAATAATATACATGGAATCGAAAATAATTTTTGGGGTGAAGATGTTGATGATGCAATGATGCCTACCACGCTAAACTTAAACCAGAAGAAATATCTGCGTTTTTAAATGTGTATATTGGTTCCACAAATATGACAGTTATAGTGAATGGCAAAGAAAAGATGGAGTGGTTGCAGAAATACCTAAATGGTTCTTCCAATCTCATTATTAATGTTGCAGATGATCCAAAATATAAAACAGTTGATAAAATGAAAGAATTATTTAAATCACACCACTGTCATATGCATGATTGTAATAATAATGTATATTGTGCTTTAGAAAATGTTTATAATTTGTATCACTGGTTTATGGTATACTGTTTTAAATAAATAAAAAAAAAACAAACTAAAGAACTTGTATTTTATTTATCTGTTAGTAATATATATAAAATCCTATTGACTAGTAAAAAAAAATTTTTTTCCATATTGAGTCTTCACCTCTCTTTGACACTCTTTTGGTAAGTCCAATCGAGAAGCATCTTGAGCATTTTTCAGGTGATGACTCACTTTATTTGCAGCTATCTCAAACAGTTTTGGTGGAGTTAAGCAGCCGTCTCTGTATTCTGGGGTAACACAACAGGGATAATCTTGTTCTTGTTGTTGTTGTTGTTGTTGCCTTTGTGCTCCAGACGTCATCTGTTGAAATGATTTTACTAAACAAACTAAAGGGTTTTGTAAAAAAACAAATATTATTATTTAATGAAAAAATATATTATATATATATATATATATATATATATATATATATATATATATATATATATATATATATATATATATATATATATAAATTTACAATCGTTTTTTTTTTACCATCTTTGAGATAGTATAAAATCATCATCATCGATGCCACCACCACCACTAACAGCACTACCACCTACCTCTTCAGGCGCTAGTGCTTCAGCCACTGCTGCTTGTAAGGACTCGGCTGCTGCGGCTGCTGCTGCTGCTGTAGATGTTGTTGTTGTTGTCATCGTTGCTGTTGCTGGTGCCACCTTCCGTTTCCTTTTTGACATTGACGATGACGATGATGATAACATCGACGATGATGACGATGACGATGATGCACCTACAATGTTTTTCAACCTTTTTGTAGGTGGAGGTTTGAAATAATTCAAATTCTCGGCAACATCCTTCTTTTGCTCCTCTTCTACTTCACCGTCCTCTTCCTCATCATCATCATCATCATCATAGGTTATGGCCGGTGCCATATAGTATGGGGAGGGTAGGACCTTTTTTATTGGACCTGTTTCAAGAGGTTCATCTTCAGCCACCAAATTAAATCGATAGCGTCGGACCACTTTTTCTAGGATTTTAAATTCCTCCTCATTATCCATATGCACCCTCATGTAGCGAACGGGAAGCGAGCCAAATCTTTGTTTCAGCGACTTCGCCGCTGGCGTATAATTTAGATGGACAAATAGCTTGTCCTTAACTATTTTAATGTCCCTCAGGCCCCATCTGAAACAAAAAAAAAGTAAATTAAAAACACCGTAGAAATGATGATGATAAAAAATAATAAAATAATAATAATAATAATAATATTTATTAAAGTAAATTAAATGTAGATTTAGCAAAAAAAAAAATTACGCTTCTGTGACGTTTCGTTTTGTTTGGAAGATATACAGCTTGAAAGATCGTTAAAATTTTAAATTTATTATTAAAAAAAAAAGCAAATATTGAGGTTGTTTGTGGGAACATCTATACAATTAATAAATGCATTGACCTTAAAAATGTTATAAGACAACAAACGTAGAATTTAAGGAAAAAAACCTCATCTTCCTCTGACGTTTCGTTTAGAAGATATACAGCTTCAAAAATCATTAAAATTTTAAATTTATTAAAAATATAGCGAATTTTGTGGTTATTTGTAGGAACATCTATACAATTAATA
Source organism: Diaprepes abbreviatus (assembly GCA_034092305.1). Lineage (NCBI taxonomy): Eukaryota > Metazoa > Arthropoda > Insecta > Coleoptera > Curculionidae > Diaprepes > Diaprepes abbreviatus. The sequence continues at coordinate 3,284,325 of JASJET010000103.1, forward strand.
AATACATGGACCTTAAAATGTTATAAGATAACAAATGTAGAATTTAAGGGAAAAAACCGCATCTTCCTGTGACGTTTCGTTTAGAAGATATAAAGCTTTAAAAATGGCTAAAATTTGAAAAATCTCCTCTTCACTTCTGTGCTCCTAATAATTAAAATCCATCAGAGTCCTTATATCATGGGAATATTTAATGGGATCAAGATGAAACTTGGTAAATAATTTGTGGCTATATGGCACTACTGATAAATGATTTTTTCCTATTCCAGAAATCAAATACACTTTTTGTATAACGAAAAATAGGGCTTTAAATATTCAAATTAAAGTTTAAAGTCACAGTGGCAAAAAATAATAAATAATTAAAAAAATACTTACGGAAATAATTGTTTAACCACTACTGCACACCATTTCAGCGGGAGGTTCACAGGATCCTCTGTCAACACCACAATGGTAGATGGAGTAACTAGGGGGTTGCTACTGGCCATGTTGCTTATTATTCTGTACTACTAACTTCTTGATTGATTGATCGATTGACTATGCTTCTCTAATAATTCCTAGTCGTATTTATACACGTTTTGAAAAAAATAACTAACGTCACGTTTGATAGTCATACAACAGAAAATTTCCTAAAAACTTGTAATAACATTGAACATGCATTTCTTGCCTGATAAAAGTTACATACATGTATCTTAGCAAATTTTCCTATAGTTGCAATATTTAGATCATGTGTTATATGTTTGATTGCATTTTTCTATTGATAAAAACTATTTATCACTCACATGTTTTGCATTAATTTTAACTTATCTTGTGCATGCTTCTTTGTCGTCATAAAACATATAAAAGCGCTCGATTTGCCTAGTCGAGCATACAGTACAAAATCAAGCAGTCAAAAGAAAACAAATCAGAAGCCAACTATAACAAAGAAGACCAAATAGAACCATTGGTAAGTTTGTTTTTTTTATTATTTATAATATTAAGAAGTGAAGTGAAGTGAAAAAAATTTAGATTCGCGACCCAAGGAACAGTGAGTAACATCACCCTACTATACAGGGTGTATGTGTATAAATTCGCTGTTCGCGGAAGGTTTAACGCTAGGAATATTTTTTTTAGATTCGTGACCCAAGGAACAGTGAGTAACATCACCCTACTATACAGGGTGTATGTGTATAAATTCGCTGTTCGCGGAAGGTTTAACGCTAGGAATATTTTATTAGATTCGAGACCCAAGGAACAGTGAGTAGTACATCGTCATCATCACCCCATACCAGGGTGTATGTATGTATGTATGTATGTATATAAATTCACTGTTCGCGGAAGGTTAAACGATAGGGCATAATTTAATTTGGAGGAACAGTGGATAGATTTTTTCAATTTCAAATTAAAAAGACACCATTGAAATAACGATTTATTTATTTATTTATAGTTAATCATGAATCAAAACAAATTTTTGGATGAAATATCAACGGAAGCGATAAAAAAGGTAGAACATGTAACAAGAATAATTAAAACTAGGGCAGAGTATCAAAATTTTATTACACAAATCATGAAAATTATAAGACATTTAAAAATGGCTATAAAATGTAAAGACAAAAAATATGTAAAAAACTTTTCTCGAATTGAGTCTAATTTAAGTATCTTAAAAAATTATCTTATAAACTTTAAAATTAAGTACAATGGGATAAAAAAAAGAAACCTTATATGGCAAGATATTGATTCATGTTTTAATGGAAGAATAAAAACTGGACTCATTTCAAATTTAAATATTAAAGACCCGAAAGATTTTTTGAAAAAATGTTTTAGAAGTTTTTCACTTAAAATTAAAAAGGAATTAAAAAAATCTTTATTAAAAGTTAATGCTTCTTTTGCTGGCTTGTTTATAAAACCTCAAACTAATGAAACTGCTTTTAAATTTTTTTCGAGTAAAAACATTTGCATTGACCATACCACCGATTTGCGTTCCTGGTACAATGAAAATATACAAAATAAAATTCTCGTTAAACTTGAAGAATTTCAGGAACGTGATTCGGGTTGGAGTCTATTTAAAATTTTGTATCTTAAAGTCAACATTAACTCTTATAATCCTCTTAGGGGTGGTATTTCAACTTATATTTCTTTACCTAGTTTTATTCAAAAAACTAAAAGTGTTGTAAACGTAAAAAATAATGATGAATTTTGTTTCCTATATGCAGTCGCAGCTGCTTTGTATCCACCACCTGCTAATAAAAATCCAAACCGAATCTCATCATACCCGAATGTGAGACAAATTTTAAAATTTGATGGCATAAAATTTCCCATTGCCCTTAAAGATATTTCAAAATTTGAAAAAATGAATAATTTATCAATTAACATTTTTACAGTTCTTGATAATGATAAAGAAATTGTTCCATTAGTTTTAAGTAAGACTGACTTTACACCTCGAATTAATTTACTAATGATCTCTTGTGAATATTACAACAATTTGAAACAAAATAGGAACGATGATGACGATGATGATGAGCTTCAAGAAAAACCATATTTTCATTTTGCATATATTAAAAACTTAGATCGATTAGTTAGTAATCAAGTGGGGAATTTGAAAAACCGTAAATGGTTTTGTGAGAGATGTCTCAATCATTTTAAGACTGAATCTATTTTAGATAGGCATTTAATAGATTGCAAAATGTTAAACAGTTCTAAAATTATTTTGCCTAGAGATAAAATCTTAAAATTTAAAAATATTAAAAATCAAAATTGTGTCCCATTTGTGATATATGCTGATATTGAAAGCTTATTGACTAATACCTATTCAAACAACTATGTAGGTAAAACACAACGAGTCCAAAAACATGAAGCTTTTAGCGTTGCATTTTATCTAAAATGTTTATACGATGACTCACTTTCTAGATTTGACATGTTTACAGGAAAAAATTGTGAAATTTGGTTTGTTCAACAACTTTTCAAAATTGCTCATGATATCAATAATATTCTGCTAAATCCTGTTTCAATGCAACCGTTAACTAGTGAGGAAAAAAATAACTTTTACTACGCAGACAAATGCTACTTGTGTGCAAAATCATTTTACCAGGGTGATGTCAAAGTACGAGATCATTGTCATCTAACAGGAAAATACCGTGGACCAGCTCACAATTATTGTAATTTACGATTTCAAGACTCTCATGTTGTTCCTGTAGTATTTCACAATCTATCAGGCTACGATAGCCATTTTTTAATTAAACCATTATGCACTGAAATTAAAGGTTCCATGTCTTTACTTCCACTTAATAAGGAAAAATACATATCTTTTACTAAGCATATAGAAAACACCAAAATTCAGTTTCGTTTTTTAGATTCTTTCAGATTTATGGCTAGTAGTCTTGATAAATTAGCATCATATTTAAACGATTCACAAAAAACAGTTTGTCGAAAATTTTTTAACGATGATGAAAAATTTAAATTAGTTACACGTAAAGGAATCTTCCCCTATGAATATCTTGATTGTTGGGAAAAATTAAGCGATAAATGTTTACCACCCATGGAAAAATTCCATAGCAAGATCAGCAATAAAGATATTTGTGGAGAGGATTACAAACATGCATGTAATGTTTGGAATACTTTTTCATTAAAAACGTTACGAAAATATGCTGAATTGTATTTAAAAACAGATGTGATTCTTTTAGCGGACGTTTTTGAAAATTTTCGACAAACATGCTTAAAACATTATGGCCTGGACAGTCTTCACTATTATACTGCTCCAGGACTTGCATTTGATGCTATGCTAAAAATTAGTAACGTGGAATTGGAACTGTTAGATGACATTGACATGATTTATTTTTTTGAACGTGGGATTAGAGGAGGAATTTCTCAGTGTTCTAATCGATATGCCAAAGCAAATAACAGATATATGGAAACTGATTATAACCCTGAAATTCCAGAATCATATCTTATGTACTTTGATGTTAATAACCTTTATGGAACGGCAATGAGTTGTGTTCTACCTACAGGAGAATTTGAGTGGTTAGATATACAAAATGATTGTGATGCAAATGCATTTCAAAACTATTTACTAAATATTAATGAAAATAACACACATGGTTATATTCTTGAAGTTGATCTTCATTACCCTCAAGAACTTTTTGAGACTCATAAAGATCTACCATTTTGTCCAGAGCATTTAATTCCTCCCAATTCTGAAACAAATATTCCCAAGTTGTTAACAACCTTTTTTGACAAAAAAAGATATATAATACATTATTTAAATTTGCAACAGGCTGTTAAGTTTGGTTTGAAAATTAATAAAATTCATAGATGCTTATAATTTAAACAATCGGCTTGGTTAAAAAAATATATAGATTTAAATACAAAATTACGCCAAGCAGCTACAAATGACTTTGAAAAAAACAACCCAAAATTAATGAATAATGCTAGTTTTGGAAAAACAATGGAAAATATTAGAAAATATAGAGATGTTAAAATAGTTACTAGATGGGGTGGAAAATATGGTGCTAATTATTATGTAGCACAACCAAATTTTCACAGCTGTGAAATATTTGATGAAAACATGATTCTCATTGAAATGAAAAAATTAAAATTACATTTTAACAAGCCAATATATTTGGGAATGTGCATTTTAGATATTTCCAAAACTTATTTATATAATTTTCATTATGATTTTATTTTACCTAAATTTGGTCCTAATGTTAAGTTATTGTATACTGACACTGATAGTTTAATTTATCATTTTATATGTAATAATATTTACAACTTTATCAAAGATAACATTGAAAAATTTGATACATCGGACTATCCATGTGATAATGTGTACAATATTCCGTTAAAAAATAAAAAAGTCTTAGGATTAATGAAAGATGAAAATAATGGGAACATTATGACCGAATTTATTGGTTTACGATCAAAATTATACACACTTAAACTGTTAACAAACGAAGATAAAAAAAATGAAAGAATTCAAAAAATGAGAGATTTTTGTCATACCCAGAGAGAAATAAACAGTTTTATATCAAATTTTGGAATTATAAAAAAGGCAAAGGGTGTCAGTAAGTCATTCATTAAAGATATCACTTTTGATGATTATTATAATGCTTTATTCCATTATCAGAAAACATACATTACTCAAAATCAAATAATTTCTTCAAAACATGAGGTTTTTACAGTTCAGCAAGAGAAGCTTGCTTTAAATCCTAAGGATGATAAGAGATACGTTAATTATTTTTTTACTGATACTCTACCCTGGGGATATAAATTTTAAATTCTAAATTTACATGTTTTAATCTTTTTTATTCTGGAAAAGGAGGAGGAGGACAAAGAGATTGAAATGTTAAAGGAAAATAAAAATAATGATAGAAATAATGATGATGATGATGATGATGATAATGATGATGATGACAGTAATGATGATGATGATGATGATGATGATGATGGTGATGATGAATATAAATTAAATTTAGAATCGTATTATGAAGAAGATGAAGATACAGATTCTGAAGTGGAAGAAGTTGGACCGCTTCTCATTACACGAAGCGGTACAGTGTATGCAAAATAAATCTATATATATATATATATATATATATATATATATATATATATATATATATATATATATATATATATATATATATATATATATATATATATATATATATATATATATTTTAATTACTTTTGTTTTTTTCCACTATACATGACGTGTATATAAATAAAAAACCATTTAAAATTAATTTAAAACTTTTTATTTCTTAATATTGTATATAAAATTCATAATAATAATCAACAACATCATTATCTTCTTGAAGAATAAGAAGAAGAAGGAGACGGACCTTGACCATTTTGACGATCATTTCCTCTATTTTCTTGACTATTTAAATAGTGAGATGGTAAATGTTTAGCACCATGGATTTCTTTAAGGTACTGACGTACTTCACAAGCCACACATTTATGATTATATAAATCGGTTTCACCCTCACATTTAGGGCACTTTACTCTTTCTGGTACTGGCATTTTTTCTTGAATAAAATGATGCAATTTTAGTGAAATCAATGTTTTTATACCTTCTGATCATCATCATCATCCTCCTCCTCCTCCTCCTTCTCCTTCTCCTTCTCCTTCTCCTTCTCCTTCTCCTCCTCCTCCTCCTCCTCTTCCCCTTCTCCTTTACTATTTATAAAACCAGTTGATATTGACGAAAAAGGTTCATTCCATCAGTGATACAATCATGACTTACAATTATACAATTAAATTGTTTTGGTTCAAAAACGGTAAAATAGTCAGAACTGAAAATTTATCATCGCATAAAGGAGAAAGTTTATATGAAAAATTTTATTTTAATGAAAATGAAAATTATGACTATATAGAAGTTTATTTCTATAACAGTGACAAAAAAGAAGAAGAGAAAGAAATTACTTCAGAAGACGACGACGACGACGATGACAGTGATGACGAAGACGATGATGATGAAGATGACAGTGATGATGATGATTAAAAATCCAGTTTGTACGTTTGGCAGTTATAAAAATAGTACCTATTATAAAATTCAAGTAGCAAGAAGAGGGTTTCGTCGTTTATGTAAAGCTCATAGTGTGTGTAAATTATGCAAAAAACTTTTAATTGGTTACAAAGTTAAGGCACATTATAAATGCGGGAAATACCTTTGTCTCAAGTGTTACAAAGAAGAAAAAGAACGAAAAAATACCCAACCTCATTTTGCTAAGACGATTTTACATTTTTTTTCAAGTATTAAAACGTAAAAATAAAACAGGCAAAAAAGTATTGTAGCATAATATATTTAATTATTTTTGTAATTTTATTTACCCAATATACCACTCTGATATATAACATTTTGTTTTATTTTACCCGATATTCCACTCCAATTTATTTTTTCTACCAACTACTTTACAAAACAACAGCCTCTGGTAAATGACGTCATTGTCGATACTTCTTCGGCAATAAGGCCTTTTTGGCTAAGGACTCTTTTGGTCCTTCTTAAGCTACTAGGACACTTCTTTGCCAATAAAGCCTTTTTGGATAGGGATTTTTAGGGACTTCTTCGGTAATAAGGAAGGCCTTTTTGGATAGGGATTTTTCAGGACTTCTTCGGCAATAAGGCCTTTTTGGCAAGGGTTTCAGGAGGATTTCAGGCACTTCTTAGGCTATTACGTCACGTTCTTTGGCAATAAGGCCTTTTTGGCTTGGGTTTCAGGAGGGTTTCAGCACTTCTTCGGATGGTAAAGGGCTGAAAAGGGACAGATGCCATCCGGGTGTCACAGAACCCCGCCCTCTATACTACTCATACAATATTAGTAACAAAGTACTAATATGTGCTAAAACTACGATCAAAGTATTTTGTGGTCCTGAAAAGGACCGTTGTTGTGTGCCCTTAAAAAGGGCCAGGGAGAGTGTGGGGCTTATGGTGCCCCATCCTCGCTGATCGACCACCAGCTTGACGAATCGCAGGGGCCCTGCGGATCGTCGGGTGTCGGTGATGCTGGAATTTCCAGCATCGCATCTTCCGTCGAGTCCGGCTCTGGCTGCGGCGATGGAGTTTCGAGTCTTTGAAAGACCCAATCGCCTGCATCGTTTAATTCCACTAGACCCGGATCGTGGTCATACAGCAGCGGAATCGGCTCATCCAAGTCGTCCCAACGTAGGACGTAAATTTCAAAATCCACCTCTTCGTCGTCAAAGTCTTGCAGGTCTCCAACGTTGCCGGCGACGGTGTCATCGCTATTGATGGATGAGCCTATGCTGACGGGTCTTTCTTCCTCCATGTTCATCGTATGAGAGTTGATGAATATATGACTGTGTAACTGGCCCAGTCTCATATATTTAGAACTACCCCCACCCCACCAACGGATTCTAAATGTTGTGTATTGGTGAGAGCTTATAGAATTATTGATTTTTTCAAGAACTTTAAATAAAGAATTAGATTTGTTTTTTTTTTGTTTTTTTTTGTTTAGACAATAAGATTCTTAATATTTTGTGAAGAATACATTACAAAAAAAAAAAATAATAGAAACCTTGTTTGGACTGTTAACATTTTCATAGGTTCTCAAGCATATAACTTGGCACTTAAGCTACGAGACAAATCGTCGTTAAACGAATATCTCGCCCCATAAGTGACGATTACTAAACTACGATCAAAATATAATGTGGTCCTGAAAAGGACCGTTTTTGTGGCCCTAAAAGGGCCTGGGGGGAGGGTCGGGTGCCTACCGTGGAGTAATACCCAACGATATTAACACCGACCTAGGTGCAGCCCTTGGTCTTCTCATTGGCTGCACCGTCGCCGTCGCTGGTGGTGTCGGTGTTGCGGGTGGTGCCGAAGGTGCTGCTCCTGGTGCGGTACCCCCGCACTCCTCACACTTGCATAGTTTGCCGGGCACCAATGGCCTGACAATGCCAATAATATTCTTCGGTATATCTTCCATCTTGACGGTCGAATGTGTAATGATGAAATAATTCTAATACCGGCCTCTATATACGTTCAAAAAGTTGGAGGGGGTAAGGTGGAGTGCATATATGCATTACATATAAGTTTGAGAATAATATGATTTTATAACTCACCGTATCTCTGTTATGGACACAAACTACCCCCTCCACTTTTCTAGCATATAGTACTAAACTTCCTCTACATTTTTTTCAAATAAATTTTTTTGATATTTCTAACCATTACTTTGCTACATATTTAAAAAAATGAAAATTATGCATATATTTTAATTATTTTCAGGCAAGGTAAGGAAAATTTTGAAAATGTTTTGACGGAATCGTAATAAGGAAGAGTTGAAGTATATCACACTATTTTTCCCGATTCGCTAATATAAAAAAAAAAAATTTTATCTCATCTTGGGTGGGCTCTGGCGTCGTAACCGTTAATGATAAAAAATTGGAAAATACATATATTGTGGGGAATTTTCTCTAGAATCCAAAAAAAAAATTCCAAACTTCTGTCACCGCAAATTAAAAAATCGAAATTTTAAAAATTGCGAAAAAATGGTGACGGAGCCGCGCAATCGCTCTGAAACCATCAAAAATCGATTTTTCCGCCCTCCTCGGCGGGCGGGTGGGGGAGGTGGGGGCACTTAAAAAAAAACGCCCCCTACAACTTCCCGTTAACCCCGTCCGGCGGTTAAACTTCCTTTCTATTGATTTTTGGAATTTTTTGGTTTATATTTTCTTTATTTTCAAATTTTTCAAAAATTTTTTTTCACCATTGTATTCTCCTCAAAATTCTAGGTAATTAAATTGCTTTTATTTTTTCTCTATCTTGAACGGTTCCCGAGCTACAGCGCTTTAAAGAATTCAAATTACTAACTTTCTGTAACCCTTTTTTTCAAATTTTATTTTTTCTAATTTTCAAAAATACTACAATATGTAGAAAAAAATTCTCTCTTTAATTTCCCTATACCGTTTTTCTCTAAATCTTCAACTTTAGCGCGTATTCATCATTTTCGAAAAAAAATAATAATAATTTTTTTTTACACCATCGCATTCTCCTCAAAATTTTGGGCTATCAAAGTGCTTTTATTTTTTTTCTATCTTGAACGGTTCCCCAGCTACAGCGCTTTAAAAAATCCAAATTACTAACTTACTATAACCCTTTTCTTCAAATTTCATCTTTCCGAATTTTGAAAAATACTACCATATGTAGAAAAAAATTCTCTTTTTAATTTCCTAATATTATTTTGCTCTAAAACTTCAACTTTGGCGCGCATTCACCGTTTTTCAATTTTTTTTTGAAATTTTTTTTTTACGTTTTTACTATCGAGAAAAATGCTTGCTTACAGTACTCGATTTCCTCTATAATTTTTTCCTATAACTTTTTTCCCTATTCCTAACCGTTACTTTCCTACAAATTTTCTAAATCGTTGTGTTCATATTTTGCCTTAAAAATTTTTTCTTGTGTTATCTAAGCTCTTTTTTTCCTCTTAATAAAACACCATTATCTAAACTCCCGTACTCCTTTCTTAAAGAGCAGGCTTTTCCGTCCGCTTTTTTTTGTTGGGTTTCAAATAAATATAAAACTACTACTTCACTCATTACAAATTTATTGATTCAAGTACCTTATTTTAACATTATTTTGTGTTGCATATAATAGATACATTAAAATATAGATTTATTGGTCACCGAACCGTTTAATACATTATAACTAAAAAATGAGTCGTGAATAACTAATGCGTACACTTTAGTGTATTTGGGGAATTTATTCTTTCTCGTTTGGAACTCCAATTTCACATCCACTGTCGATGAGCTAATCGCCTCTGGTTGATGACTGCAATTGATAATAAAAACGGGGTTTTTCATATATTCCGCGAACGTTATCATTGGATCGTTTATTTCGCACCCATAGTAGCTGCTTTGGAAGTTTTCGTAATTGTAATAGGCTGCTGCGTACAGTTTCTTGGCGAAATCTAAATTCCATCTTTCGTAGGGATAAACGGTTGAATTCAGATACAGTCTAATGTTACATACGTCGGCGTGGGTAAACTGGGTTGCGTTTTTTCTTTCTTGTCGCAATTATTGCTGTCTTGAAACCCGACGATGATATAGCGCGGTCTTTCCAGACTTGAACTCGTTCTCAAGACCCACACGTCGGAAGATGTTTGCCTTAAAGCTGGTAATTCGTACAGATCCCATTTACGATATGCCATTTGAATACTGGCATTGTTTCCACCTTTATTAATGCGAGACAGTATTTTTAATTTTTGCTTGTCGTCTGGAATGATGTGAGGAAATTTCCATTCGATTTTGTCGATACTAATTTCTGCCTCTACTTCGCCGACGTAGCAATTGGTAAAAGTGCGAGCTATAATCATAACAAGCTCTTGTTTTACGTTGAAAACACCTTTTGCATAATCTTCGGCGAATCCCATCCGCACGTCATGACAGATCTTTGTTGCAAACTTCCGAATGAAACCATGGTTTTTAATGTCGTCGTAACTCCAGGTTTACGAACCACGGCGACCTGCTCACCTCCCATCTCGTAGCGAATTTCATCGAACAAAAATGCGAGGGCATTATTTGATAAAAAACATCTTTTCGTTGCGTCTATGGGTTTAAATTTTCCTTCTATATATATGTAACTTTCGGCGATATCCAGTATAATATCTTGAAAATTAATGGGGATACGGACTTCATCCGAATTGTTGAATGATGGAAATCCGTATGGTGTATATGTATGCTCTTCTAGACTAATAATGGAATTGTCCAAGATGGGTTCGGAGAAAACCTCTATTTTATCGCTGGTGGTGGAAATCATTTTCGCACTTTAAGACCGATTGATTTTAAAAATTTATAGTCTTCGGCAGATAACTGTTGAGATGTTTGTGATCTAACGTCTGGACGACGACTAACCTTGACGTTAACTCTTCTTTTACTTTTATTATGTTTCGGCGGTTCCCCCATCTTAGTCGACAGCACACACAATTGACGATTGAAGCAAAAACCCATTTCTATGAAAGTTTCTTTAGTTCCAATTTCACGATTATTTTCTCGCCTTGAAAATTGATTAGATCACCGCTATCGTCCAAGATGCGAAGAGTAATGTTGTCGATAAACTGACGTCCTGCCGGCATTAACGGCATATAAATATTATTTTGTGGTTCTTTACTGATTTTGTAACCGGACTCCACGTCGATATCGAATTCGAAAAAGGTATGACCTTCCACGGAATTCATATATGCTCCGGAAATTATATTACCATCTACGCGTATGATGCGTACTTTCATTATTTCCACCATCTCGGTTGATTCGTGCTTTTCGTCTCTTTTTAACACTGTATGATTAAATCCTAACATTTTACCGATACTCGCCTCTCCCCGGAAATCTATAGTATATTGGGATTTCAGTTCACATTTCAGCGTATTATTATTAGCGACCAAGTAAAAGATTCCATCGTTCTTTTCTTCAGTTGAAATCCTCAAAGCCTCCGACATAGCTTTACCCATCTCATCTATTTCATAGGCCCCAGGTGGAATCTGCAATTGTATCGGCTCGGTGGTGTAACCCTCCTTCATGTAGGCAAACTTATTGTTGCTTTCGTCCACATTAAAAATTGAATTGTATGTGTAAAATCCCAGCAATGCCAGACCATATTTGTTTTCTCTATTTAATTCGACTGGTGTATAAAAATCGGCGCTTAAGACGCTCGACTGTCCTGTTAGTGTGAACGTATAAGACATGACTAACCATTAAAACATCACACATCTCGGTTTTATTCTTAGCGGCAACATTTAAAAAGATTCATCTTCACACCTTTTCTCACTGCATTAGATAGTGATGTTTTTATGCTATTTTCTGCTTTTACGCGCACATCGCTGATTTTGCAATAACAACAAAATATTTTTCTAGCTGTAAGACCATCAGCCGTAACCTCGTTTAAATTGCTGCTGAAATAATGTTTGCAACCGCACTGATATTTTAATATATCGATATCGCTTTTGAGGTGCTCGGGCAACTTTTCCCAAACGAATGGAATTTCATTTGGGGCTAATGCAATCATTACTTCCTTGGGCATGTTTTCTAACTGTTTCACGGTCATTTTCCTTAATCCACCGGCTAGATGAAATGCTTTCAGTGATTGCAACATTTTAGTATAGTTATTGCGATCTATTTGCGGTGTTAATGGTGACGATGATGATGACATCTTTTACGCTGATGATTCGACAAGAAACTTTAAGCACAAATGTCCACACCAGACTGTTTCAAAATCCTGTTGACGATCGTATGTATAGTAATTAATTTTTGATGGTTCCGATCCCGTTTGTAGATATCGTACCAATTCGATCGGTGTGGGTAAATTGCCGAAGCAGTCATAATATGTTACTTTAGAATTATTTTTTCTATAAGCTACCCAATGAGTCCCTGCACCACGCGTACTATCCAAATTCACTATTGCTGCTTCGTAACGTGGAGGACCTTGTCTAGGTAATGAATCCCTCATATAAACGCCTCGAAAGTGTCCTATTCTTTTATTTTTGGCATATTTTTCTATATCGATGTTAGATAGTGGTCTTCGAGGTAAGGATTCAATTAGTTTTTTGATCTACGATTTAAAAATAATCCCATACCTTTACGATATGGCTTTAGAAACAAACCATTTCCTTTCGATTTTAAATACAGGCCGGCACCGGTTTTATCTTCGCTGCTTTTTTTTACAGCTTTTATGGCGCGCACAATTCCCGCTGTCCAACCGGCTAATGAACCCAAAGCTGATAACCCGGCAAAAATTGGTATTAATGGTAACATTCCACCAGTTTTAGGATTCGGTATTATTCTCGGTGTACGAACCTTCCTTTTGCCACCTGCCGCTTTTACCGATCTACGTGCTGCCGACAGAGCTATTTTAGATGCATTCATGACATTTTTTTCCAACACATTTTTCCTTCCGGCTTTTAATAATTCCTTTCGAACTGCTTGTCGAATAGCTGTTCCGAAACTGACTTTCCGAACATGTCGATTTTTATTAACACCTTTCCTTTTTGTATGACGTGTGCCTTTACTAGATGTTTTTTTTTTGTTAATAATGATGATGGTACACCCATACCAAAACGTTGTTTTCCTTTCATAATGTTTGTAACTAACCAAGCTGCTGTTTTTTCACCTAAACTGGAATCTTTCGATTTTACTCTATTCCAAGCACTTTGTTCGAGCTCGTAATCCGCTCGATGTCTCGCACTTATGTTGTCTTTATTAGGTAAATAGGTTAAATCGTGTTTTTTGCGTGCGGCATCCAAAGGATTAATGCCTGGATCACCTCTTGTTACACGTTTTATTACTTTTGTTCCGGGTCCGCAATATTGATAACCGGGAATGTGTACCTCGAATGGTAATTTATTTATTAACGAATTCACAATACCGTGTCCAGTTTTATTGGAAACGTGAGACCGTCCACTTCGTTTGACGCTCGGCATCTGAATGACAGTTTTTGAGAAAATTTGACTATAAAATATCAAATTTACCTAAGATGCGCGTTATCGATCTTAAACAAAAACTTAATATTGACAATCTCGATGAAAAAGTTGGACTTGGATTTGAAAAGAAGATAATGAAGAGACACGGTCCTCTACTTCCTTCCTCTATTCGCGGCCTGTTAATTGGTCCATCCAATTGTGGAAAAACTAATGTCATGATTTCACTGCTTAGACACCCCCTTGGGCTGAGTTTCGAAAATGTCTATATTTACTCGAAATCTCTGTATCAACCGAAATATGAGTATTTAAGGAAAATTTTAGCACCCATCAAAGGTTTAGGCTACTATGCCTTTAGTGATTTCAGTAATATTGTGGAACCGTTCGATGCAAAACCAAACTCTATATTTATCTTTGATGATGTTATATGTGAAAAACAAGATGTTATAAGATCGTACTTTAGCATGGGACGTCATAAAAATATCGACTCCTTTTACCTAGCGCAAACATATTCGCGAGTGCCTAAACAGCTTGTGCGAGAGAATGCCAATTTTATTATTATGTTTAAACAAGATGAGTTGAATATGAAACACATATTTTCCGACCACGTTTCACCGGATCTAACTTTTACTCAATTTCAAGAAATGTGCTCAAAATGTTGGGATAATAAGTATGGATTTTTAGTAATTGATAAAGACAGTGATGTAAAATCGGGAAGATACCGCAAAGGATTTGATAGCTATATATTACTGTAATAATAAGAGAAAACACTCATTAGATTGTTGAAACGTCCTTTGTTAACATCATGAATAACGCGATCGACTTAAAACGTAAACTAGTGGAAGCTACCAATGCCGTCAGAAAAAAATTTAAACTAATTAAAGCGGCTAAAGAATTTCATGTTGTGGAATTGGAAAAGTTTTACGAACCCATTTCTAAGCCGTTGACAACTATATCTGATGTGGTCAAGCAACGTCAGCAGCAGCAGCAACAACAACAACAACAACAACATTATCCAGCTACAAAGTCACATAGTCCCAGTACATCAGTGCAGTCGACTCAAATATCAGGTTTTCCCCAACCTACACATTCCTTTCAAACCTCCACACCTATTCAGCAGCAGCAGCATCGCATTTCAAAAGAAGATATTAGCCAATCGGTGTTTGACACACCCTCGACATCAACTAATACATCTCTCGCATCCGCTGACACCACAACTTCCGATACGTTAAACGCACACCTGAAAGGATTACGTTCAAAACCATCTCTATACGATACTGTATATGGTGTACGTTTTGGTTCAAAAACAGATTATAACAAAAATTTTATTGGTAATTTAGAGGTGCGTTTTCGAAATGGAAATATTGTCTTATACAAAAAAAGGAAAAATATTGCAGAATATGGTGGATCACCGGCACTTTATGATTTGTTATTTCTTAAAACACCCCCAAGTGTAGGCAAGGAACAACAATTAAGTGTTAATGTACTTTCAACGTACAAGGAAATTTTGGAATCAACGAGTGCTGTCTACAACAATTTTAAAAAAAGTGATAGTTTACGGGAGACCAGATGGAACAAATATTTACGAATTATTAAACCTCTGATAATGGACACAAAATTAGGCGGTACTATTACAAGAAAAAATCTCTCGGAAAACCTACAGTTACCCACAAAAAAGAAATTATCTTCGAAAAAATTTCAATATGTCTACTGGAGCAAAGCTAAAGAGTTGGTGGATCGTTTAGGTTTGTTGTGGAGTTCCAAAATAGCCGGTCACACTGGACACGAAAATGAAATTATGTCAATCATAGAGGAATTACGAGAAGAAGATATAATATATTAAGCTCAATATTTAATGATATTATTCAGTTCTTCCTTCGATCTGAAACCTTTAATATTACTAATAATATGGAGCCCAGTCTAGAAAAAATCAAAATTGTTAATGAACTACATAGAACGGCTAGAAAAAATTTTGTAAGACGGCGCACGATAATAAAAGGATACAGAGATTTGTGGCAAATTGATTTGGCTGAAATGCAACAGTATGCTGATGAAAACGATGGTTATCGTTATATTTTGGTCTGTATAAATTGTTACTCTAAATTTGTCTATACCAAAGCCATAAAAAACAAGACTGGTATAGAAGTTACTAATGCGATGAAAAGCATCATTGAAGAGGCATCATATACACCAACAAATCTGCAAAGTGATCAAGGAAAGGAGTTCTATAATACAAACTTTCAAGCCCTGATGAAAAAATATAATATAAATCATTATTCCACTTACAGCACAAAGAAAGCTGCAATTGTTGAGCGAGTCATGAGGACTTTAAAAAATAATTTATATAAACAATTCTCGACAAGAGGATCTTACAAATGGATACATATATTATCGGCAGTAACAAAAACCTATAACCATTCGAAACATCGCACCATTGGAATGAAGCCTGCAGACGTGCAAGAAAAAATACAAATTAAAGCATACGATAATTTAAAAATTGTATCTAAAAAATTTAAGTTTTCCATGGGTGACATTGTGCGTATTAGCAAGTACAAAAGCTTATTCGAGAAAGGATATACGCCCTCTTGGTCAACCGAATTGTTTAAAGTTGTAAAAGTTAACGTTACAAATCCACCTACTTACTTGTTGGAATCGTTAGAAGGTCAGCCTATAAGAGGGTGTTTTTACGAATCAGAACTACAAAAAACAAGCAGTCCTGGCGTTTATCTAGTAGAAAATGTCCTTAGACAACGCAAGAAAAATCACACCGATCAATTATTTGTCAAATGGCTAGGATTTCCCAACCGCTTCAACTCTTGGATAGATAAAGCTAATATTGTTTAAATGACATATTGTATGACTATAATTTTAATTTAAAATGTAAAATAAATAAACAATATATTTTAAAATAAAGTTTTTTTATTTTAATCTTCATCATTAAAAACAATGACAATAAAACATCATTCACATAAATAACATTTCAATATTCTTGGAAGGAAGGTCCAATTCACCGACGACTACGCCGTTATCTTCAAGGCTATGCCACTCGGAGTGCGTTCTCCTATTCTTTAACCTGCTTTCCCTTTTTTAGATTTTTTTTGAAGTCGAGCCGTACAACAGTGCGCTTAACGAGTCATTTAAAGGCTGATGATAGAGTATTTTATGAATAACTTCAATTTTTGTTTTAAGCTCATTATTATTTTGGTATATCATGGGGAGGACATCCTTGTTAAATATGTCACATATTACAACTGCAAAATTGTAAAACTTTCTATTAACAAAGTGTTTTGTCACAGCATCGTCATCATCTTTAGGTTCGCCTAAGTTGGTTATGATTTTTCCACCCATATCATACTGCCCATCCGCTGTAAGTTTAAAACCAATCCCTTGTGGCACAGATAATATATGATATTTTTCGTTACATTTCTGACGACCAAATTTATCAATTGTGTTGTTTCCTCGACTCATTTTCAATCTTCACTAAACTATTTTATTTTTATTTGCCCTACTTAGACTAAATATTTCAGCTGAGAAAAAGAAACACTGACTATGATCTACTGGGATGGTATGTTTATAAAAGAAATAAAACAAAACTGTGATTGTAACAGATATTTATTTACAGTTATTTAATTGCACAAATACAAAAATTATAAAAAATTACTTTTCCATGTCTTCATTTTCGTTGCTCAAAATTCTATCCCATCCGACACTATTACGATCGTCAACGTCTTGGGCTGTTGCTGTTGCAGAAACCAATTCATATTTTGCAGCAAGCTCACCTGGTAAATGTGGAATATTGACGAGGTATTCTTTTAATTCTTCTTCAACCATTTCCGCAAAAAATGTATCCATGTCTATGGAACCATATAAAAATTTGTCGCACAAGTGTGCCCCAGCCATAAAATTGATTGCATCCTTGATCTCGTTCTTATATTGATCTTTGGTTGCATCAATATGCGGCCAATCATTTACGCTATCTAACATATCGTGAGCCATATTTCTTAATTCTCTCCCCAACCAAAATATGTATCTATCTACACATTCGTTGGCGGTCGTCGTCGTCGCATCAGCAGACATCTTTAACAGAAATAATGAACACGCGTAAGTATTCTGACATGTGCAACTATATTTTAAATTTAATTACATCCTTTTTTTCAAACAATTTACATACAATTTACTCCAATGAGCCAAAACGTAATAATGTTCGAGTATTGTTTCCAAAAACTCTAGTGCCCTGCCCCAAATAAGTTAGAGTGCATTTACCTTTAGTTTTACTCATAATATCTACAATATCGTCAGATAGTGTTTCGGCCACACGTTTTGGCAAAAAAGTCTCAAATGTGCTATTATCACCGTCATCGTGTAAAGCCACTAAAAGAGTTTTACCAAATCGTGTAGTCATTGAAACCATCTTTACAATTTTATACACTTTGCCTACAATCATTTCGGTAACCTTTTTTCTCTCTAAAACCTCGAAATCTTTGCTAAACATTTCATTAATTTCATCTAGAGTTTCTTTTGCAATACTCATTATTGAAAAAATGGTATATAAATCCAAAAATTACCGTGAATATAAAAGCACTTTCAGAACACTACACGAACACAATATTTGATGTTTATGCCACTGATATCTGCGACTGTTTGAAGTCACTTCTTTTCCCACGAACCTTTATAGCGGGGTTTCAAGGTCGAATTGTAACAATGGTAGGGGTAGCTTAACGATAGAAATAGTGGGAGGAGTATTCAAGGTCAAATGACGTCACACATTTTAATTGGTATAAGGATAACTTCAAGGACAAAATATAATGAAACAAATAACTACATTTTATGTACTTTATTGATTGATTTTTTTCTGCCATTCTTCTATGCGTGTAACATTATCACCTAAACCTAATTTCCTTAATTTGTTCAATAATAATTGTTTGTTTTTATTTCTCAGAAAATTCTTAGAAACTATACTAGCTAAAAGACACACTTCGGCATAGTCCATATACTTAAAAAATACACTAAAGTCCTGAGCCTCCGAATCTTGCATTTCATATGCGTAAAATTCCGAACAGGCTGCAGAAATTAGAAATTCTTCGTACATTTCTCGCACTAAACTTTCCATATTAACTACTACTACGTTAAACTTAAGTCCTACACTCTAATTTCATCTAACATAACCGGATCTGCAATGAACCTATTCAGTTTTTCCAAACAGTCACTAAACCCCAACTTTTTTATCTCACGAACAAAGTTTTGTAAATTTATTGTTTTGCTGCAATATTTACGACATGCATTCGCAGCCTTTTCATATTCATAAGCCAAATCACAATAGCGCGACGCCCATTCTGCTCGACTTTTCATTGCATCATTGAAATAATTACTAGCCGTTTCAGTGAACTCATCGCCCAATTTTTTTACTGTCTCTTGCAAAGCACTATTCATATTATTCACTCATTTTTACATTCACGACACTTTTTTATTGCTGGTGGTGGCCCATCTATATAATGGCGATATATTTGTTCATAGTGAATGTAACAGGGTAAGCTTAACTGTAGTTCCTTGTCACACCGATATGGCGCTGGCAGCTTATCCCAAATTTGCCGTAAACTCAGCGTATCAACGCAAGTTTTTAAATATTCGAGAGGAAAAAATGCTAGATCCTTCTCTTCAAAATCACACAAACTTTTTAAATTACTCTGATATAAACAAATTACTCTGCCGACTTGCTCTATAATTTTTTCTTTAGATAGTTCCGTATCTGACATTTCACACTGAATGAATGCAAATAGACTCACACAATTTATAGAACAATTTGCAAGGTCAAAATCATTTCAAGATCATCCCACACTATTACAATGCACAAATAACTACTTCAAGGTCACACACCCAAGATGACCTTCAACAAAGTCAAGGTCGTCTCGACCAAGGTCAAGGTCAAGGTCACACACACAACCTTGAACACAAGGCCAAGGCCAAAGCACACGTGCACTTTCAAGGTCAACGACAAGGACATGTGGGCGGGGCCAAAGAGGGTTGAGGCAAGGTCAAGGTCAAGGTCGAGGAGTGGGGGGATAGAGAGGATCGGGTTATGTTCACTACTCACACATATAAAAAATCATGCCTATTTTGTAGCCTTTACTTTTTAGTATCGCCATTTAATAATCATCAAACTTATTTGATTTTTTAGGTGCAAATCTCTATCTTGTCTTTGTTGAGGCGCCCGGTAGAAGTAAGGAAAAAATAACACAATATTTATTATTGGTGGCGTAGTTGAGTCGGTTCAAAGCTCGTCTGCTGAACGCACGCTAACGTTCGCATGCGGCCGCACGCACTTACACTCACAAACTCAAGCCATATTTAAGTTACATAGCATCTTAAGCATGCGATTATTATACATATGTATTACTGTACCAATAACGAGTTAGATATAAAAATAAATAAATTCTATAATAAATGTAAAGAAGCACCCGATATGTACAAGAAAGGTATGCATCATATGCGAAGCACTTTTACAAGAGCTAAGAAAATCCTAATTAACTTAATTTCTTTTGTTATAATAATCAAGGCCGAGGTGAAGATAGGACATACAGGCTGGAACAAAACAATATCTGGTAGACTGAACCTGCCCTCGGACACACAAGCAGAGTGGCAAACTCACTGTTGGAAATGAGCAGTGACGCCATACCAAGAGCCTATAACTTTGACTGACCATACACTTTTCAAACTGACTGGAAGACGGAATCAAATCGATCACTAAGTCGCCACGAAACCTCGCATGGTGTGCAGATGGGTCCAAAACTGACCCTGGTACAGGAGCCGGAATACACGGAGCCACATCCAGACTCAATATAAGTGAGGCAGTACACCCGGGACTGTGGTAGCACATCACGTTATTCTAAGCAAATACACATGCTTGTGATATTTGTCTTCAAGAGAATCTGACGGAGAGTTACAGCGGCAGGAGCGTTCTCATTTTCTCCATCAGTCAGGCAACGCTGAAAGCGCCTACAGGTCATCAGACAACATCAAAACAGATCCAGGATTGACTTCAAAATCCTACTCGCTCTGGAAAAACACAACAAGGTTACTCTTACGATGCAATGAGAAAGCATACCAACTTTCAAACCAAGGATCTGCTATCACATTTATTGGACCGAAACCAGTATTTGACATTATTAAGACTGCTATTCATGGGTGGTTGTTTTGGTAAATAAATCATCAAAATCAGACTCACTGGAATTACATTGCGGGCTACAGGGAGAGCACACTATTGCTGAGCGAACGATCCGGTAAATTAAGCGACGAAATCCTACGCGATTAAGAAGACAACGGATTAAGCTGATGGCAGGACTAATAACCGACACACAATGGACATTTACAATTAAGAATCAACATGTAGACTAGATGCCGAAAAGGTTGAAACAACCTCACACATCATATTCGAATGCGAAGCTCCAACCTACTGAAGAAACCTTCAAGGATCAATCAATCCAGAAAATTGACCCTCAGGGCAAACTAGTGAACAGACTACTAAACCTGATTAAGCAACCAGCCTGTTCACATAGAACAAATATAACAGGCATTAAAATAAGACACTAGCTCGCAATCGAAGGGCTCCTCATCCCTAGCCTACTATATCATCCAATCATTCAATCAAATGGATCATATTGATATGCATAAATCTTTAAATGGATATATCAAATACGAACCATTTTTTTAAACTCAAAATATTTTGGAGTTTGTACTTCAACTTTATGAACAAATTATTGGTTACAGTAATGATCCCGCCGTGGTGGAAACAGATACCACTGATTTTTATGTATTTCTTGTCTAAAATGGAGAATAAAACTTCTTTTCTCTTTTAAGTGGAACTAGCATTTCAAATAAAGGAGAATGGATGTCAAGACATGTTATGTAGAGTTCGATAATTAGGGTCAAAAACAGTTTAATTATGTAGTGACTTTTAAAGACAAAAAATATAATATATAGCTATTCAACCTTGTGTACATGAGGCATAAAACGAATAAAAGCAAGCATGCTATTTAAAAAGCAAAAGATCTGAAGGCACAGCTGTTTTCCAATTCTATATGACCTTGAAAACGCACATCTTCTTTCAGGCAATCTAATTTTACCTTACTTCATATAACAAAGAAACGTGTGAAGATACAAGTGTTCTCTAATTTTATACGTATGTACAATACAACTAAATTCCATCTACAAATACCTGGCTCATTACGGTCAAATGTCCGCCCAGTTTCAATTCAAGTAGGTGGTCGTACTTAGAGGAAGGAAAAAATCCATATAACAGTCAAGGTAAAATATGAGTCACCTTGTCAAGGTCAAGTATTGCTCACCTTTACGAAGTTATTCAAGCATCAAGTAGGCGGGGCAAGATTCCAGGGCCGGACACAATCACCACTATTAATATCCGATATTTTCGGTAATTATTTAATTATACTATATCTATTATGTATTCTATAGATGTATTTGCATTGAAAATGAAAACGAAGCTTTGCAGACACAAGTAGTTTTTAGGTATATTCTTTCTTAAAATTTACCTATTTGTTCTTGTTTGTTGTTATAGGTATCAATATGTTTGTAATTATTATTTTTAAAACCAAAGTCGAAACGTCAAATAACAGCAATCAATAAAAAAGTTGAATTTTTTCTATTTGTGAGCAAAACTATTATTAGCGATATTTTATTCTAATTCAATTATTTCTAAATTTAACTAATTCGAATTCCAAATTATACAGTATGTGATGATAGTTGTTTATCATCTAATAATAATCAAATATATAACATTTTTATTTAAAGTTTCCAAAGTAAAAGTTAGGTGACTTTTATGATTTTACCAAAAAAATTGACAAAAATAACAGTAAAGAAGGGACAATGCAAATAAAACAGTGACAACGTAACCACTAAACTAAGCACGTTATAAAAAGGAATTTTTCAAAAACGAAACATTTCCGTGATATTTCATTTTTATTTTCAATATCTTTATCCTAAAATACATCATTCTAAAAATATTGTCAATTTTGGCGAGTAAAGAGAAAAATCTTTCAAATCACCCTTCGTCATTTGGAGAATAAAGGATTCAAGAAAGAATAATACAAATTCAAATCGATCAAAAATAATAGAATAGAACTAAAAGAAATGGTTATATTTAATTTTGTAATTAAATTGACAAATTACAGTATTATTTAAAAACCAACAAAATTTGGACTTTATTAACCTTTTCCTTATATCAATTTTCCGACAATTATACACTTTGTCTAGTTAAAGTTCTCGAGAAAGATCATTTCTCTAGTTGATTCGCATATAATTTTCCCAAAGTTGAAAAGACAAACTTGGTAATTTAATCAGATGCCTTATAGGAATATTAAGAAACTTTCTGAGAAGAAGACTACTTTACAATTAAAACATATAAAATATTCTTTAAAACAACATCATAGTTCTGATAACTTAGTTTCTTCAACCGTGTTTGTAGAATTTAAAGTTTGTATTTAATTTAAAACGGAAATTTTGTTGAATGTCGACGAACTTTTACATATAAAAAGTTCTAAAATTGGTGGCTTTTAATATAATGGCATAACGAAAAAATATACACATGCATAATATTTGTAATGACCACTTTATATCAAAGTAATAATTTTCATATTTGAACGCCAAGTCTCCTCAGAAAGCGTAAAAACACAAAAGATCCAGTTTTAAAATCACAGATTTTGACGATGTATTGTGGTGGATAAAAAGGAATATGGTAGACACCTTTAGTCATTTTTCTAGATTCCTTAGCTACTAAAAATCTTCTGCTTCGATGCATGTCACAGTACTGTGACGCCGCCTTTTTCACATACACAAAAGGAAACAAAACTATTCTTATTTAATTTATTTAAATTCTTATTCTTTCCTTCATATTGCGATGCATTTTGTAGCACCGAATTTTATAATCTCTATCTTTTCTTTAATTTTTTCTATGCATGGAGGGTTTATGGTAACTCTTTTCAATATAAATTAATTTTTTCATTAATAAAGTTCTTATAATTATTATACCCAAACAAATGAAAAACTAAATTTTAATTACCATCCAAAAAGATGAACTCTGAAGAAAATCTGGCGGGAGGACTACTGCCATTATTTGTTATTATATAAGAACAACAAAAAACTACTATGTAATGATGTAACTCGAATAAAGATAGGATTTTATGACAATTTCTTTTGTTAGGCCCTATATCACGGACATGTATTTTTTTATAAAAAGTCTATTTTATGCCTTTTTTCGATTCCTCCCACAAAAGAATATTTATATCCTAATACACATAAGCGACTTTTCAAAGTCCATAAATCTAAAACTTTTCCATATAAAGTTTAAAAGTAAGTTCTTTAAGAAAATAAACCGATTGTAAGTTTTTAAAAACCACACTGCTTCCACAAAAACTTTTCAGTTAGGGACTTAAATCGGAAGGTTAAGGTCGGTTTAGACATAAATAAATAATATACCTTAATCTTGTTCATTTTTTTTGAAATCAGAATTTAATTAACTCATTTCCAGTAGTACTTTGGACAGTGTATTCCTCAGACGCTACAGTTATTCTATTAGTTTAACTATATCCGTATCATGTTGCTAATTTTTCTTTGGTTTAGTTCGTCCAGGTGTTGCTGTAAAAGGTTTTTGCTAAAAAATTCATTATTTTCGTTTCGTAGTTTGAAAAGTAAAATTTATTATTTTTAATTCTTTAGACTTCCGAAACCTATGCGCCTAATTCGGTTCTACCTGCACAAGAGTTTTAAACTGAATAAATAATGTCAATTGGAACGTGTAATTACATTTTATTTGCAGAATAGTAATAACGAGAAATAAAACGTTATTGACATTATTCGTCAATACAAAATTTTCGACACTGATATTAATATATATGTTTGCGAAACATTTTATATTTCAGAACTCTTCTTCAGCTCCATGGAACTTCAGTGCTTCCCTCTGTCTACATGTCACATTCTTGTAACTTCGTAATTTTTTATTATTTTGAATGAAATTTAGTAGACATATACTCTCAACTAACCCAAGTACTGCACATATTGAACAATCTTTGATTCTAACATTAAAGGAGACATATATAAATCCTTACCATTCCCAAGGTTGGGATCATATTCCACTCGTTGCTTTCACAGGCCATTAAAAGTATTTATTTTATTTGTATACGCGAAATACAAATGCGAAGCGAAATAAAATTAGAGCACCTCTCTATACGGGGAAATTCAGTGAAAAAAAATTCTCTTATCTGACAGTGAAGAAAGTGTAGTACTAGGGGTAAGGATAATATCTGACGTGACACTTTTCTTAACATATAATATGACTTATAAGAAAGTACCCGAAGTGTCAAGTTTCGATGTTGGTGAAACTAATATGTTGTAGAGATCACGAAATAAAAGACACATTTTTTTTTATCGAAAAAGATTCATTTGAAGAAGGTGAGGACTGCCCCTAAGAACAATTGATAACGGAACACGGAAGTCGAGCAAGATTTAAGAATTTTTACGGGCAGGAAAGAGTGGTTTAAAGTTTGTTAATATTATTGAAATCGATATGAGAGTGTTTCGCAGAGTTCGGGTTGTTACGTGAGCTAAATTTGTGAATAAAAAGTCTTTTGTCAGTATGTCCAAATGTGGTTTTTGTGATGCATCTGTGAGAAATAAACCGATGCTAACATGCAGCGGGTACTGCAAAAAAAGATACCACGCAGAATGTGTGTCTGTTTCACCTAGTGTAATCAGTGTTATTAATTCGACAGCTGGAATAACATGGAAATGTCGCACATGTTTTGGCATTGAATCGGATGATCTAGAATCAAAACAGCAAACAATTCTGGATAATAAATATAAAGAACTGATGGATTCTTTTTCTGAAAAAATGAAGGAGGTTGTAGATCAAGCAGTTATTAGCGCAGTTCAGATGATAAACAGCAAAACTCCGGATTTGAAAAGTCTCGGCGCATCCAATTCAACATATGCTGATGTATTATACAGGCATGATAACTCTAAAAAAATTATAATACTGCCGAAGAACCAACAGGAAAACTCCCGCAACAAACAAGACATTCTTCAGAATATCGATCCTGTAGCAGAAAGCATTTCATTTAAGAACGTTAAAGCGATGTCGAATGGTGGACTTATTCTGAGTACCTCTTCTGATAACGCCAATAAGTTTCGAGAATTAGCTTCAGATAAATTATCCAGCGACTACGAAGTCAGGGAACTGCGAGGCGCTCAACCAGCAGTAAGGATTGTTGGACTTTCTCAAAAATACGATGAAAAAATTTTCATGGAGTTTATTCTTTCTCAAAATGTTGACATTTTTAGTTCTGTTTCTGAGTGCAAACTAGTAAAAATATGGCCCACAAAGAAAAATAATGATATTTATCAAGCCGATCTGCAGTTAGACAAGATTACTTTTAAGAAAATAATGGAAATTGTTAAGTTAGTCATAGGTCTAGATAACTGCTTGGTTTATGAGGCAATTTCAATTCCACGCTGTTTTAAATGCAATAACTTTTATCATACCTTGAAATTCTGCAAGAAAACAATATCTTGCCCTCTGTGTTCTGGAGAACACGAAGTTAAAGAATGCAAAGTCGCTAAAAATCAATATAAATGTGTTAATTGTCTTAACATTAGAGAAAAACAAAAGCTGGACATACCTTTTGATCATGTTATTTGGGACTACAATAATTGTTTTGCATTTAACCAAACTTTACAAAAAGCGAAATTTGAACTTTTTGGCCCATCTAAATAGCAATTACTGAGTCCATTCGGTGGGACGCACTATATATGTCACGACTCGATTTTGAATGGTTTTTCTGATGGGATAAAATCGGACTCGATACATTCTGATAGCGCACATTACTCATGTCAACAAAATAAATTTAAAATTTCTATTTATTATCAAAATGTTGGAGGCCTGAGAAGCAAAACAAGCGATCTTTTTAATTCAGTTTTATCAACAAATTTCGACATTATTGTAATTACAGAAACCTGGCTGAATACGAGTTTTTTAAATACTGAACTTATTGATTCACGATATTCTGTATTTCGTACAGATAGAAATTTTGCTCAATTGGGCGTATCTAGGGGGGAGGGGGCGGTGTGTTGCTGGCAACTAGGAACATATTTAATGTTTCTATTGAAAATATTAATAATATACCGGAAAATATTGATCTTATTGCTGCGAAAATATCTTTAAATAATAATGTTTTTTATTTGTTAGTGACTTATATACCACCCAACACATCTTTTAGTGATTACAATACTTTATTTGATGAAATTAGCACGTATGAATACCTATATGACGCAAGATTTTTACTTTTAGGAGATTTCAATCTACCTGATTACATAAACATGTCATCTGACGAATACAATATATCGAACAAAACTTTGTCTTTGGTAGGCTTTATGCAATTTTTAAACCTTAAACAGCACAATTTCATATACAATGACAATAATCGTTTACTAGATTTAATTTTGAGCAATAATGATTCATTTTCATGTAGAATTGAAAGGGCGAAAGACCTAATCTTACCTGAAGTGTTGCACCATCCTGCTTTATTGCTCTCATGCACAGTGGCTCATGAAAAAAAATTTACTAAACAAAGAATTAATAATGTATACTATAATTTTAAAAAGGCAGATTTTATGCGCCTATATGAGTATATGTGTGATATTAGGTGGGATTTTTTGTATCAGATTAATGATGCTAATGAGGCTTGTAATTTGTTTTATACTCAAATATACACTGCCTTAAATAAATTCGTACCTAAAACTAAAAAACGCAGAAGAAATTATCCACCTTGGTTTACATCTAAAATAATAAATAATATTAAGAAAAAATTTAAATCTTGGAAAAAATACAAACGTTCACAAAAAAATGAAGATCTGTTAAAATTTCAAGAGCAGAGAAGACAGATTAAGTATGACATAAATGATGCATATAAAAAATATTGTGAAAGTGTGGAAAACCGCATTGCTTTTAATCCATCAAACTTCTGGCAATTTATAAATAGTAAAAGAAATAATAAAGAATTACCTGAAAATATGATTTGTGGGAAAAATACTTATAGAAACCATGCAGATATTGCAAATGCATTTGCTGACTTTTTTAAATCTTCATATATTGCATCGAACAATGCTTTTAATAAATATATTCAAAGTTCTGTCACTCAAACTATTCAAATTTGTAAGGTTAGTGAAAATGAAGTACTATCTTGCTTAAAAGAAATGAAACCAAAGGGAACAGTAGGTCCGGATAAAATTCCATCCTTTTTCCTGCGTGACTGTGCATGCGTATTAGCAAAACCTCTTTCCATTATCTTTAATCTCTGCCTAAATAATTCACAGTTTCCTGATAAATGGAAAATTTCCAGAATTTCTCCAGTATTTAAAAAAGGAGACAAACAAAATATAGAAAACTACAGACCAGTCTGTATAATAAATAATTTTTCTAAATGTTTTGAAATGTTTCTGCATGAACATCTATTTTTCAAGCTAAAACACCTATTTAGTGATTCCCAACATGGCTTTATAAAGGGTAGGTCCACAGCGTCCAATCTTTTCTGCTTTACTCAGTTTGTGGTTGATGTCTTGGACACGGGCGGTCAAGTAGACACAATATACACAGACTTTTCAAAGGCATTTGATAGGCTTGATCACATCATTCTGCTTGATAAACTGCATTGTTTTGGACTTTCGCAAAAATTAATTCTATTTTTTAAATCATATCTCTGCGATAGGCAGCAAATAGTAGAGTGCTGTGGTCAGTCCTCGGAACCCCTGTGTGTGACTTCGGGAGTTCCTCAAGGGTCAATACTCGGTCCTTTATTGTTTAATATATTTATTAATGGAATTGTGGTGACTGTACAATGCTACTGTATGCGGATGATGCTAAAATTTTTACTTCTGTAAAAAACGATGCTGATTGTCAAAGACTACAAATAGCAATAAATACCGTCACCGATTGGTGTAGCGAAAACAGACTGCCTCTAAACGTTGGTAAATGCAAAGTCATGACTTTCACATTAAAGAAAAATGTGCTGGTGTATGATTATAAAATTGATGGAACATCTGTTCCACGAGTGGAATGCTTTAGAGATCTGGGTGTGACATTTGATAGCAGACTTTCATTTGTTACTCATATAAATGATCTTATACAGGTGTGTTTTAAATCATTAGGCTTCATTATTAGAAACTCAAAAACATTTTCGAATCAAAGTACGCTCATTTTACTTTATTACACTTTTGTAAGATCTAAATTGGAATATGTTTCCATAATATGGTCTCCTTATTATCAAAACCATATTAATGACCTTGAGAGAGTTCAGCGGTGTTTCTTGAAATACCTAAGCTTTCGGATTGAGGGGCATTATCCTGAAACAGGGTTTTCGCATGAAATCTTACTTCAGCGGCATTCTTTTTGTTCTCTAGAACATAGACGTATCGTCACAGACCTCAAGTTCCTCTATAAAGTTTTGCATAACAGAGTGGAATGTAGTGATATACTGGAAAAAATAAGTTTTCTTGTACCTAGGACTTCAGCTCGCCAATCTGCCACATTCTATTGTCCTACACCTCGGACAAATGTGTGTGACAACTCTCCTTTATATAGGATGTGTAGAAACTACAACCAGAATCAAAATAAATTTGACATATTTAGCTGCAGAATGGCACAAATAAAAAAAAATTAAGTATGTAATATTTTGTAGTTTTGTTTCTAGTAATTTGTGTATGCTTGCTTTGTCATTGTAAATATTTAAGTTTTTTTTTTCTGTTTCTGTTCTACCCATTTGTTAATTGGTTTTTTGAACTGTGAAATGGGTATAAATAAATAAATAAATAAATATATAAATAAATAAATAAATAAATAAATAAATAAATAAATAAATAAATAAATAAATAAATAAATAAATAAATAAATAAATAAATAAATAAATAAATAAAAAATTTTTTTAAAGTTTTAGTTTTAATTAATATATCAGTAGCTAAGAAATAAGAAACATCTCCCCCGCAGTAGTGACGATCTTGACAGCACACATGCGCGTAAGGTCAAGGCAAGGGCCAAATTTCTCAGAGCCGAATTTTCAAGGTCAAATTTTCCAAGGTCGTTCAGTTATGACTCTTGAAGCCGACCTGAATATGGTCCTGACTTAGACTTCGATAGTTGTTAATAATGCAGAATGACCTTGAAATGGTTCTGACATTGCAAATTATTTTATAAAACTGATTAAGTCTGTGTACATACATTCAGTGTGAAATGCCAGATACAGAAATATTTCAAGATAAAATTATAGAGCAAATAGGCAGAGTAATTTGTTTACACTACAGTAACTTAAAAAGTGTGTGTGATTTTGACGAAGAGGATCTAGCATTTTTCCCTCTCGAATACTTGAAAAGTTACATCAATTCACTCAATTTGCAACAAATTTGGGATAAGCTGGCAGAGCGATATCAGTGTGACAAGGAACTACAGTTGATCTAACCTTGTTACATTCATTATGTACAGATATATCGTCATCATATAGATGGTCAACTACCAGCAAGAAAAAAATATCGTGAGTGTAAAAAAATAAGCGGAAAAAAATATAAGCACTGATTTGCACGAGGCAATTAAAAAATTAGGTAATGAGTTCACTGAAACGGCAAGTAGTTACATGAATCATGCAATGAAAAGTCGACCAAAATGGGTGTGGCGCTATTGTGATTTGGCTTCTGAATATCAAAAGGCTGTCTACGTATGTCGTAAATATTGCAACAAGACATTAAATATACTAGAATTTGTTTGTGAAATGAAACAGTTAGGATTTAGTGACTGTTTGGAAAAAACTGATTAGATTCATAAAAGATCCGGTTGTATTAAATGAAATTAGAGTGTAGAACTTTTGTTTAACGTAATAGTTAATATGGAAAGTTTAGTTAGAAAGATGTATGAAGAGTTTTTAAATTTTGCAGCCTGTTCTGAATTTTACACATATAAAATGGATTCGGAGGCTCAGGATTTTGTTATATTTTTCAGATGTATGAACCATGTTAAACTATGTTATTTCGCAAGTGTAGTTTGTAAGGAATTTTTAAAAGACAAAGATGAACATAAGTTGTTGAATAAACTAAGAAATTTAGGCTTAAATGATTATATTACACGTATAGGAGAATAACAGAAAAATGTTAATCAATAACATACATAAAATGTAATCAGTTGTTTCATTATATTTTGACTTTGAAGTTCTTGTCATACCATTTTAAACGTGTGATGTCATTTGACTTTGAAGACACCCCCTACTAACGTTGGTGTGTCTGTCGTTAGGGTACTTCCAACGAATGGTATAATTGGACCTTGAAAATTATCTATAAAGGTTAATGGGAAAAGAAGTGCTTTCAAATAGTCGCAGATATCAGTGGCATAAACATCAAATATTGTGTTCGTGTGGTGTTCTAAAAGTGCTTTTGTATTCACGGTAGTTTTTGGATTTTTATACCATTTTTCAATAATGAGCATCGCAAAAGAAAATCTAGATGAAATTCATGAAATGTTCAGCAAAGATTTCGAGGTTTTCGAGAGAAAAAAGTTACCGAAATAACTGTGGAGAAAGTGTGTAAAATTGTAAAAATGGTTTTTGATGACTACACTATTTGGTTAAACTCTTCTGGTGGTTTTACACGATGACTGATTAGTTGCGTTGAAGATCCGGTTGTGTTAAATGAAATGGGAGTGTATTGCTTAAGTTTAACGTAGTAGTTAATATGGAAAATTTAGTTAGAGAAATGTATGGAGAGTTTTTAATTTCTGCAGCCTATTCAGAATATGAAATGCAAGATTCTGAGCTCAGGATTTTGATATATTTTTTAAATATATGGACCATGTTGAAGTGTGTATTTTAGCAAGTATAGTTTGTAAGAAATTTTCAACAGATAAAAATGAACAAATATTATTAAACAAATTGAGAAAATGAGGTTTAAATGATTATATTACACGTAAAAGAGAACAACAGAAAAAGTCAATCAATAAAGTACATAAAATATAGTTATTTGTTTCATTATATTTTGACCTTGAAGTTCTCTTTATACCATTTTAAACTTGTGAAGTCATTTTACCTTGAAGACTCCCCCACTATTTCTGGTGTTTCCGCCGTTAAGTCATTCCCCTCTATTGTTATAATTCGACCTTGAAAATTCGGGAAATAGTGGGAAAGAAGTGACTTCAAACAGTCGCAGATATCAGTGGAATAAATATCAAATATTGTGATCGTGTGGTGTTCTGAAAGTGCTTTTGTATTCACGGTAATTTTTGGATTTTGATACCATTTTTTCAGAAGTGAGTATTGCAAAAGAAACTCTAGATAAAATTAGCGAGATGTTCAGCGAAGATTTCGAGGTTTTAGAGAGAAAAAATGTTACCGAAATGATTACGGTGGAAGTGTATAAAATTGTAAAAATGGTTTCAATGACTACACGATTTGGTAAAACTCTTCTAGTGGTGTTACACTTTGACGCTGATGATAGCACAATCGAAACTTTTTTGCCAAAACGTGTAACTAAAATACTGTCAGACGATATTGTAGATATTATGAGAAAAATTAAAGGAAAAAGAGAATAGGACACTTTCGAGGTGTTTATATGAGGGATTCATTACCTAGATAAGGTCCTCGACGTTACGCAGCAGCTATAGTGAATTTAGATAGTACGTCTGGTGCAAGAACTCACTGGGCAGCTTATAGAAAAAACAATTCTACAGTAACATATTATGACAGCTTTGGCGATTTACCCCCACCGATCGAATTGGTACAATATTGGCAAACGGATCCAAACTATCAAAAATTATTTACTATACATACGATCGTCAACAGGATTTTGAAACAGTATGGTGTGGACATTTGTACTTAAAGTTTCTTGTCGAATCATCACCGTAAAAGATGTCATCATCGCCACCATTAACACCGCAAATGGATCGCAACAACTATAGTAAAATGTTGCGGTCCCTGAAAGCATTTCATCTAGCCGGTGGATTAAGGAAGATGACCGTGAAATAGCTAGAAAACATGTTCAAGGAATTAATGATTGCATTAACCTCAAATGAAATTTCATTCGTTTGAGATAAGTTGACCGAGCACCTTAAGAACGATATCGATATATTAAAATATCAGTGCGGCTGCAAACATTATTCTAGCAACAATTTAAACGAGGATACGGGTGATGACGGTCCTACGCCTAGAAAAATATTTTGTTGTTATTGCAAAATCAGAGATGTGCGCATAAAAGCAGAAAATAACATAAAACATCACTATCTAGTGCAGTAAGAAGAGGTGTAAAGATGACTTTTTAAATGTTGCTGCTAAGAATAAAACCAGACATTAGATCGCAAACATCTCAGTCGTTAGCTGCCGAAGACTATAAATTTTTAAAATCAATCGGTCTTAAAGTGCGAAAATGATTTCCACCACCAGTGATAAAATAGAGGTTTTTTCCGAAGTCATCTAGGACAATTCCATTATTAGTCTAGAAGAGCATACGCATAAACCATATGGATCTCCATTATTCAACAATTCGTATACAATCCGTTTTACTATTATTTTCAAGATATTATACTGGATATCGCCCAAAGTGACATATATCTCGAAGGAAAATTTAAACCCATAGACGCAACGAAAAGATGTTTATTATCCCATAATGCCCTCGCATTTTTGCTTGATGAAATTGGCTACGAGATGGGAGGTAAGCAGGTCGCGGTTGTTCGTAAACCTGGAGTTACCACGACATTAAAAACCATGGCTTCATTTGAAAGTTTGCAACAAAGATCTCTCATGACATGCGGATGGGGTATCAACGAAGCAAACCAAGATATCGTAGACACCGCAAGTAACGTATTCTCCGGGAAATTGCCCTTAAAATATCTTATAGAATTCGCCGAAGATTATACAAAAGGTGTTTTCAACATAAAACAATGATTATAGCTCGAAATTTTACCAATTGCTACGTCGGCAAAATAGACGCCGAAATTATTGTTAACAAAATTGATTGGAAAATTCGTCACATCATTCCAGACCACAAGCAAAAATTGAAAATATTGTCTCGCATTAATAAAGGGGGCAATAATGCCAGTATTCTAATTGCATACCGTAAATGGGATCTGTATGAGTTGCCCGCTTTAAGACAGATATCTTCCGACATATGGGCCTTGAGAACGAGCACAAGTCTAGAAAGATCGCGCTATATAATCGTCGGATTTCAAGACAGTAATAATTGCGACAAAAAAGAAAGAAACGCAACCCAGTTTACCC
This sequence comes from Diaprepes abbreviatus, assembly GCA_034092305.1. Classification (NCBI taxonomy): domain Eukaryota; kingdom Metazoa; phylum Arthropoda; class Insecta; order Coleoptera; family Curculionidae; genus Diaprepes; species Diaprepes abbreviatus. The sequence goes on from JASJET010000103.1 coordinate 3,318,526, forward strand.
ACGCCGACGTATGCAATATTAGACTATTTCCAAATTCAACCGTTTATCCCTACGAAAGATGGACTTTAGATTTCGCCAAGAAACTTTACGCAACAGCCTATTATAATTATGAAAACTTGCAAAGCAGCTACTACGGGGGCGAAATAAATGATCCGATGATAACGTTCGGGGAATATTTGAAAATCCCCGTTTTTATTATCAATTGCAGTCATTAACCAGAGGCTATTAACTCATCGACAGTGGATGTGAAATTGGAGTTCCAAACCAGAAAGAATAACAAAAACACTCAAGTGTATGCATTAATTATTCACAACTCATTTTTTAGTTATAATGTATTAACTGGTTCCGTGACCAACAAATCTATATTTTAATATAATTTTAGATTATATGTAACACATAATAATGTTAAAATATGTCGATAATGTTATGTCAATTAATAAATTTGTAAAAATTAAGTAGAAGTTTTATATTTATTTGATCCCCAATAAAAAAGTGGACGGGAAGTTAATCCATGTTTTATATTGTCACCTTAACGAGTAGTTTAACATAAAATGAATGGTCTGATGAAATCAGTTAATTTCGTTATTTCATGAATGGAAAATGCTTTAAAATGCCATTAAAGGTCCAAAAGAATTTTTCTCGGCGGGGGGCTCTTCGCCCCCCTGAACCTTCTCGCTAGGGGAACTTTTGCCCCCCACTGGCCAGCCGACGTCCGCTAGACCACCTTTAAGTGACGAACGTCCCATCCGCCTTTCGTGTGATGAAGTCGCGTGCAAACGAGAGGACCATTGATTTTTTCTTGGTGGAGCCGCTCGTGCGCTAAAGGCCAGACTCTACGGAGGACGCGGTATTGGAAATTCCAACATTGCCGACGCCCGAAGAAATCCAGGGTCCTTGTGACTCTTCGAGCTATTGGTCTGTCGATGAGGATGTGCCACCATAAGCCTCACACCCTCCCCGGCCCTTTTTAAGGGCACAAAACAACGGTCCTTTTCAAGACCATAAAATAGTTTGATCGTAGTTATACTTCTTATTGGTACTTTGTTGCTAATATTGTATTTATACACATATACATACACTATTGGATACAAAGTATTAAATTTTAGGTGCTGGTGGAATCCGGCAAAATCGTTCGTTTGTATATGAGACCACATACAACTCGGGTCCCAATACGTAATACGACATTTGTCGTTACCCCCACCACTAATTTGTCTCTATATATACGGCCACCAGTACTTGTTACAATCATTTGAAATCAAAGTGCCGAATGAACAACAACAACCAATCGAGAGTCCGGTGGTAGATTCTACCACTGACCATTGTTTGGAGTGGGATTTGGATTATCCTAGGTCGGATGCCCTCTGGGATTTTATAATCCAATGGACAGATAACAACGCCACCGTTGAAGGATCGTGCGACTCTACAACGCCATAAAGAGTCGCATGTTTCTTGCCACACAACAAAATGGTCCTTTTCAAGACAACAAAATACTTTGATCGTAGTTTTAGTTGGTTATAATACTTTGTGATCAAAATTTTATGTTTTCTCAAAAAAACATACAACATTGAGACGTAGTTTTACTGGATTATTGGCACTTTTTTTACTACCTAATATTATGCAGAAAAGGTCCTATACGAAAGAAAACACCAAAAATGTGTTTTCAAGCAATTTTTATTGTATATGTAAAAATATATATTTGTAAAAAATATTTATTAAAATAGAAAGATCTGTTTTATCAAACACATTTTTTTGTATTAAACTATAAAACGTATTTACAAACTTAATACTAATACTTACAACTACTTAGCACCTACTACAAAACTCCGCTAATATATCTTCTATATTTCGTTTGGCGATGGTTCTGAAGACGATCAAGCAGCGGACAATTCATCACCTTCAAAACATTGCTTAAACCGCTTCTTCATAGGTTTGTGGCATCCCAATATCGGAGTCAGTGGCGCTGGGGAAGACTCTACTTCCGACACTTCCTCTTGTATAGCGGCCGGTGTTGGTGGCGTTGGGCCATCGGGGCCTTCGCTTGCTTCTATTTCGACAGACAACGGCTCTTGCTGTGTTGCGAAAAAGTCAGGTTGCGGAAAAGGGACGGAGGGACGCTTAAAGTTGAAATTTTTCTTCCCTTGCTCACACTTTAATCGTCGATAAAATGTTTTTTTTGTTGGCGATTTCCGATTTCGGCATGGTCACAAGTTTCTTTAGTTTTTGAACTTTTAGGAAAAGAAGCCTGATTTGGTCGAGTCGCTTTTTAAACCACCACATCACTTAGCACATTGATTTTCAGCTCCTTCTCTAAGTTTTCAGAAAGTCCGCCACCAATTGTATCAATTCCTCGTCACGACCATCATTAAGGGCCTTATTTCCCTCAGCATTCTCTTGCTCCTGGTGCCAAACCCCAAACACCCCTGGCGTTAACACTTCTAGATCACTCATGTTTTCCAACATATCTTGTTGGGATGCACAACTTACATTAAAAGCATCCATGAGTGAATCAACACTTTGAGCTCTGGAAGACATCTTTCCTTTAGATCTACGTTTAACTTTAACTTTGGCGCTGCACTGTACTGTGTTCTAATATACTGCGAAGAGATCGAGCCAGCAACTCTGCATTTATGCCCATTTCCCCCACTACACCACCTTTATTCCTTTTGTTTGATACATCAGGTATTGTATATAAACTTGTCAAATGCAAGGCCAAGGCCAAGGCAAAAGTAACAAAGTTTTCGAGGTTGTAATTTTCAAGAATTTTTGTCTCAGTCAAGGTTATTTTAAAAAGTAACATATAAGTTTAGTACACCGCTTAAAAATTGCCAAAATATTCAACATCACATAGCTAACTGATGAACAACCTTGTCAAACAGCCAAAACATATAGGCGAGACAATGCCAATTTTATTATTATGTTTAAACAAGATCAGTTGAATATGAAACACTTATTTTACTTTTACTCGGTTTCATGAAATGTGCTCATAATGTTGGGATAATAAGTATGGATTTTTAGTAATTGATAAAGACAGTGATGTGAAATCCGGAAGATACCGCAAGGGATTTGATAGTATGTAATAATAAGAGAAAACATTCATTTGATACATCAGTGCAGTCGACTCAAATATCTGGTTTTGCCCAACCTGTATATTCATTTCAGACTTCTACCACTATACAGCAGCATCAGCATCGCATTTCAAAAGAGAATATTAGCCAACCGGTGTTTGATAAACCTTCGACATCAACTAATACATCTCTCGCAGCCGCTGATACCGCAACTGTCGATGCGTTAAACGCACACCTGAATGGATTACATTTACAACCATCTCTATACGATACTGTATATGGTGTACGTTTTGGTTCAAAAACAGATCGTTCCAAAAATTGTATTGATAATTTGGAGGTGCATTTTCCAAATGGAAATATTGCCTTATACAAAAAGGGGAAAAATATGGCATAATACGATGGATCACCAGCACTTTATGACTTGTTATTTCTTAAAACGCCCCAAAATCTAGGCAAGGAACAATAATTAAGCGATAATGTACTTACGACGTATAAGAATATTTTGGAATCCATAAGTGCTATCTATAAAAATTATAAAAAAAAATTATGGTATATTGAAGACCGAATGGAACAAATATTTACGAATTATTAAACCTCTGATGATGGACACAAAATTAGGTGGTGTTATTAGAAGAAAAAATCTTTCCGAAAAATTACGGTTATCTACAAAAAAGAAATTATTTTCCAAAACATTTCAATAGGTCTACTGGACTGGAAAGCTAAAGAGTTAGTGGATCTTTTACGTTTATTGTGGAGTTCCAAAGTGGCCGGACACACTGGACATGAAAATGAAATTATGTCAATCATAGAAGAATTACGAAAAAAAGGTATAATATATTAAACCCCATATTTAGTAATATTCATCACTTCTCTCTTCGATCTGAAACCTTTAATTTTACTAATAATATGGAGCCCAGTCTAAAAAAATCAAAATTGTTAATGAACTATATAGAACGGCTAGAAAAAAATCTTATAAGAAATCGTACGATAGTAAAAGAATACAGAGATTTGTGGTAAATTGATTTGTCTGAAATGCAACAGTATGCTAATGAAAACGATGGCTATCGTTATATTTTGTTCTATATAAATTGTTACTCTATATTTGTCTATGCCAAAGCGATAGATAACAAGATCGGTAAAGAAATTACTAGTGCGATGAAAAACATCATTGAAGAGGCATGGAATTCCCCAACAAATTTGCAAAGTGATCAAGGAAAAGAGTTCTATAATAGTAACTTTCAAGCCCTCATGAAAATACATAATATGAATCATTATTCCACTTACAGCAGAAAGAAAGCTGCAATTGTTGAGCGAGTCATAAGAACTCATAAAAATAACTTGTATAAGCAATTCTCGGTAAGAGGATCTTACCAATGGATACATATATTATCGTCAGTTACAAAAGCCTATAACAATTCGAAACATCGCACCATTGGAATAAAGCAGGCAGATGGTCAACAAGAAACGCAAATTAAAGCATATTAGCGTATTAGCAAGTACAAAAGCTTATTCGATAAAGGATATACGATATATCGTTAGATGGTCAGCCTATAAGAGGATGTTTTTACGAGTCAGAACTACAAAAGACAAGCAGTCCTGGCGTTTATTTAGTAGAAAAGGTCATTAGACAACGCAACAAAATCACACCGATCAATTGTTTGTCAAATGGCTAGGATTTCCGTACCAGTTCAACTTTTGGATGGATAAATCAGATATTGTTTAAGAGAGATATTTTATGAATATAATTTTAATTTAAAATGTAAAATAAATAAACAATATATAGTAAAATAAAGTTATTTATATCAATCTTCATCATCAATAACAACGACAATAAAACATTATATACATAAATGATATTAAAATATTCTTGGAGGAAAGATCGAATTCACCGACAACGATTACGTTATCTTGAAGACTATGCCTTTTTTAGATTTTTTTTTGGAATCGAATCATATGACAATTCGCTTAATGAGTCATGTAAAGGCTGATGATAGAGTATTTTCTGAATAATTTCAATTTTTGTTTTAAGCTCACTATTATTTTTGTATATCAGGGGGAGGACGTCTTTGTTAAATATGTCACAAATTACAACTGCAAAATTATAAAAATTTGGTGTTAAGAAATTTTTTTTCACAGCATCTTTAGGTTCACCAAAGTTGGTTATCGATTTTCCACTTATATAATACTGCCTATCCGCCATAAGTTAAAAACCAATCCCTGGTGGCTCGCGTAATATATGATGTTTTCAGTATATTTCTGATGACCAAATTTATCAATTGTGTTGTTTCCTCGAGTCGTTGTTCAAAATGCTATGCCATCCGACAATATTTCGATGGTCAACATCTTGAGCTGTGGCTGTTGCAGGAACCAATTCATATTTTGCAGCAAGCTCACCAAGTACATATGGAATATTAACGAGGTATCCTTTCAATTCTTCTTCGATCATTTCAGTACAAAATGTATCCATGTCTATGGATCCATATAGAAATTTATCGCACAAGTTTGCCGCAGCCATAAAATTGATTGCATCCCTGATCTCATTCTTATATTTATCTTTGGTTGCCTCAATTTGCGGCCAATCATTTGCACTATCTAACATATCATCAGTCATATTTCTTAATTCTCTTCCCAACCAAAATATGTATCTATCCACACATTCGTTGACGGTCGCAACAGTAGACTTCTTTAACAGAAATAATGAACACGCATAAGTATTCTGACATGTGCAACTATTTTTTAAATTTAATTATATTCTTTTTTCAAACATTACATACAATTTACGCCAATGAGCCAAAACTCTAGTACCTTGCCCCAAATAAGTTAAAGTGTATTTCCTTTTTTTTACTCATAATATCTACAATATCGTCTGACAGTGTTTCAGCCACACGTTTTGACAAAAAATTTTCGAACGTGCTATCATCACCGTCATAGTATAAAGCCACTAGAAGAGTTTTACCAAATCGTGTAGTCATTGAAACCATTTTTACAATTTTATACACTTTCACCACAATCATTTCGGTAACATTTTTTCTCTCTAAAACCTCGAAATCTTTGCTGAACATCTCACTAATTTCATGTAGAGTTTCTTTTGCAATACTCACTACTGAAATAATGGTATCAAAATCCAAAAATTACCGTGAATATAAAAACAGTTTCAGAACACCACACGATCACAATATTTGATATTTATTCCACTGATATCTGCGACTGTTCGAAGTCACTTCTTTCCCACTAACCTATGTAGCGAATTTTCAAGGTCGAATTATAACAATGGAGGGAGTGGCTTAATGGCGGAAATACCAAAAATAGTGGGGGAGTCTTCAAGGTACAATGACTTCACAAGTTTAAAATGGTTTAAGGAGAACTTCAATGTCAAAATATAATGAAATAAATAACTATATTTAATGTAATTTATTGATTGACTTTTTCTGTTGTTCTCTTTTACGTGTAATATAATCATTTAAACCTAAATTTCTCAATTTGTTTAATAATATTTGTTGCTAAAATACACACTTCAACATGGTCTATATATTTAAAAAAATATATCAAAATCCTGAACCTCCGAATCTTGCATTTCATATTCCGAATAGGCTGCAGAAATTAAAAACTCTTTACACATTTTTCTAACTAAACTTTCCATATTAACTACCACGTTAAACTTAAGCAATACACTCCAATTTTATTTAACACAACCGGATCTTCAACGAAACTAATCAGTTTTTCCAAACAGTCACTAAATCCCAAATACATAAACAAACTCTAGTAAATTTAATGTTTTGCTGCAATGTTTATGACATGCATTGGCAACCTTTTCATATTCAAAAGTCAAATCACAATAGCACAATGCCCATTCTGGTCGACTTTTCATTGCATCATTGAAGTAATTACTTGCCGTTTCAGTGAACTCATCGCCAAATTTTTTTATTGTTTCTTGCAAATCGCTATTCATACTTTTCATTTATTTTTACACTGACGACACTTTATGTCTTGTGGTGGTCCATCTATATAATGACGATATATTTGTTCATAGTGAATGTAACAGGGTAAGTTCAACTGTAGTTCCTTGTCACACCGATATGGCACTGGCAGCTTATCTCAAATTTGCTGTAAACTTAGTGAATCGACGTAAGTTTGTAAATATTCGAGAGGAAACTCTTTTTTTTTTAAATCCACGCAAACCTTTTAAATTACTTTGATATAAACAAATTACTCTACCGACTTGCTCTATAATTTTATCTTTAGATATTTCCGTATCTGACATTTCACACTGAATGAATGTAAATAGGCTCACACAGTTTTGTAGAACAATTTGCAACGTCAAAATCATTTCAAGATCATCCGACACTATTACAATTCACAAATAACTACCTCAAGGTTACACTTCCAAAGTGACGTCCAGCAAAGCCAAGGTGACCTTAAACAAGGCCAAGGTCGCACACACCATTGAACATATAACGTTTTTCAAGGTCTAAGACATATCAACGCAAGGTTAGATATCATGGTTAAGTGCAAGGCCGGGGCAAGGTCAAGGTCAAGGTGTGTGGCTAATTGAGCGCTCCGAGTAATGATCAAATGCAAAATCAGCGATGTGCACATAAAAGCATAAAACTATCACTATCTAATGCAGTGAGAAGAGGTACGAAGATAGTAGTGAACATAACCCGATTCTCTCAATCCCCCCCACTCCTCGACCTTGACCTTGACCTTGCTTCACCCCTCTTTGGCCCCGCCCACATGTCCTTGTCATTGACCTTGAAAGTGCACGTGTGCTTTGGCCTTGGCCTTGTGTTCAAGGTTGTGTGTGTGACCTTGACCTTGACCTTGATCGAGACGACCTTGACTTTGTTGAAGGTCATCTTGGGTGTGTGACCTTGAAGATATGTTACGTGGTTGGGGGTGACCTTGAAATGATTTTGACTTTGCAAATTGTTCTATAAATTGTGTGAGTCTACTTGCATTCATTCAGTGTGAAATGTCAGATACGGAACTATCTAAAGAAAAAATTATAGAGCAAGTCGGCAGAGTAATTTGTTTATATCAGAGTAATTTAAAAAGTTTGTGTGATTTTGAAGAGAAGGATCTAGCATTTTTTCCTCTCGAATATTTAAAAACTTGCGTTGATACGCTGAGTTTACGGCAAATTTGGGATAAGCTGCCAGCATCATATCGGTGTAACAAGGAACTACAGTTAAGCTTACCCTGTTACATTCACTATGAACAAATATATCGTCATTATATAGATGGGCCACCACCAGCAATAAAAAAGTGTCGTGAATGTAAAAAATGAGTGAATAATATGAATAGTGCTTTGCAAGAGACAGTAAAAAAATTGGGCGATGAGTTCACTGAAACGGCTAATAAATATTTCAATGATGCAATGAAAAGTCGAGCAGAATGGGCGTCGCGCTATTGTGATTTGGCTTATGAATGTGAAAAGGCTGCGAATGCATGTCGTAAATATTGCAGCAAAACAATAAATTTACATGACTTTGTTCGTGAGATAAAAAAGTTGGGGTTTAGTGACTGTTTGGAAAAACTGATTAGGTTCATTGCAGATCCGGTTGTGTTAGATGAAATTAGAGTGTAGGACTTAAGTTTAACGTAGTAGTAGTTAATATGGAAAGTTTAGTGCGAGAAATGTACGAGGAATTTCTAATTTCTGCAGCCTGTTCGGAATTTTACGCATATGAAATGCAAGATTCGGAGGCTCAGGACTTTAGTGTATTTTTTAAGTATATGGACCATGCCGAAGTGTGTCTTTTAGCTAATATAGTTTGTAAGAATTTTCTTAGATATAAAAACAAACAATTATTATTGAACAAATTAAGGAAATTAGGTTTAGGTGATAATGTTAAACGCATAGAAGAATGGCAGAAAAAAATCAATGAATAAAGTACATAAAATGTAGTTATTTGTTTCATTATATTTTGTCCTTGAAGTTATCCTTACACCAATTTAAATGTGTGACGTCATTTGACCTTGAATACTCCTCCCACTATTTCTATCGTTAAGCTACCCCCACCATTGTTACAATTCGACCTTGAAACCTCGCTATAAAGGTTCGTGGGAAAAGAAGTGACTTCAAACAGTCGCAGATATCAGTGGCATAAACATCAAATATTGTGTTCGTGTAGTGTTCTGAAAGTGCTTTTATATTCACGGTAATTTTTGGATTTATATACCATTTTTTTCAATAATGAGTATTGCAAAAGAAACTCTAGATGAAATTAATGAAATGTTTAGCAAAGATTTCGAGGTTTTAGAGAGAAAAAAGGTTACCGAAATGATTGTAGGCAAAGTGTATAAAATTGTAAAGATGGTTTCAATGACTACACGATTTGGTAAAACTCTTTTAGTGGCTTTACACGATGACGGTGATAATAGCACATTTGAGACTTTTTTACCAAAACGTGTGGCCGAAACACTATCTGACGATATTGTAGATATTATGAGTAAAACTAAAGATAAATACACTCTAACTTATTTGGGGCAGGGCACTAGAGTTTTTGGAAACAATACTCGAACATTATTACGTTTTGACTCATTGGAGTAAATTGTATGTAAATTGTTTGAAAAAAAAAGGATGTAATGAAATTTAAAATATAGTTGCACATGTCAGAATACTTACGCGTGTTCATTATTTCTGTTAAAGATGTCTGCTGATGCGACGACGACGACGACGACGACCGCCAACGAATGTGTAGATAGATACATATTTTGGTTGAGGAGAGAATTAAGAAATAGGGCTCACGATATGTTAGATAGCGTAAATGATTGGTCGCATATTGATGTAACCAAAGATCAATATAAGAACGAGATCAGGGATACAATCAATTTTATGGCTGGGGCACACTTGTGCGACAAATTTTTATATAGTTCCATAGACATGGATACATTTTGTGCTGAAATGGTTGAAGAAGAATTAAAAGAATACCTCGTCAATATTCCACATTTACCAGGTGAGCTTGCTGCAAAATATGAATTGGTTTCTGCAACAGCAACAGCCCAAGACGTTGACGATCGAAATAGTGTCGGATGGGATAGAATTTTGAGCAACGAAAACGAAGACATGGAAAATTAATTTTTTATAATTTTTGTATTTGTGCAATTAAATAACTGTAAATAAATATCTATTACAATCACAGTTTTATTTTATTTCTTTTATAAACATACCAACCCAGTAGATCATAGGCAATGTTTCTTTTTCTCAGCTGAAATATTTAATATAAGTAGGGCAAATAAAAATAAAATAGTTTAGTAAAGATTGAAAATGAGTCGAGGAAACAACACAATTGATAAATTTGGTCGTCAGAAATATAATGAAAAATATCATATATTATCTGGGCCACAAGGGATTGGTTTTAAACTTACAGCGGATGGGCAGTATGATATGGGTGGAAAAATCATAACCAACTTAGGCGAACCTAAAGATGATGACGATGCTGTGACAAAACACTTTGTTAATAGAAAGTTTTACAATTTTGCAGTTGTAATATGTGACATATTTAACAAGGATGTCCTCCCCATGATATACAAAAATAATAGTGAGCTTAAAACAAAAATTGAAGTTATGCAGAAAATACTCTATCATCAGCCTTTAAATGACTCATTAAGCGCACTGTCGTACGACTCGACTTCAAAAAAAATCTAAAAAAAAAGCAGGTTAAAGAATAGGAGAACGCACTCCGAGTGGCATAGCCTTGAAGATAACGTCGTAGTCGTCGGTGAATTGGACCTTCCCTCCAAGAATATTGAAATGTTATTTATGTGTATGATGTTTTATTGTCATTGTTTTTAATAATGAAGATTGAAATAAAAAACTTTATTTTACAATATATTGTTTATTTATTTTACATTTTAAATAAAAAATATAGTCATACAATATGTTATTTAAACAATATTAGCTTTATCTACCCAAGAGTTGAAGTGGTTGGGAAATCCTAGCCATTTGACAAATAATTGTTCGATGTGATTTTTCTTGCGTTGTCTAAGGACATTTTCTACTAGATAAACGTCAGGACTGCTTGTTTTTTGTAGTTCTGATTCGTAAAAACACCCTCTTATAGGCTGACCTTCTAACGATTCCAACAAGTAAGTAGGTGGATTTGTAACGTTAACTTTTACAACTTTAAACAATTCGGTTGACCAAGAGGGCGTATATCCTTTCTCGAATAAGCTTTTGTACTTGCTAATACGCACAATGTCACCCATGGAAAACTTAAATTTTTTAGGTACAATTTTTAAATAATCATATGCTTTAATATGTGTTTTTTCTTGCACGTCTGCAGGTTTCATTCCAATGGTGCGATGTTTCGAATGGTTATAGGTTTTTGTTACTGCCGATAATATATGTATCCAGTTGTAAGATTCTCTTGTCGAGAATTGTTTATATAAATTATTTTTTAAAGTCCTTATGACTCGCTCAACAATTGCAGCTTTCTTTGTGCTGTAAGTGGAATAATGATTTATATTATATTTTTTCATCAGGGCTTGAAAGTTTGTATTATAGAACTCCTTTCCTTGATCACTTTGCAGATTTGTTGGTGTATATGACGCCTCTTCAATGATGCTTTTCATCGCATTAGTAACTTCTATACCAGTCTTGTTTTTTATGGCTTTGGTATAGACAAATTTCGAGTAACAATTTATACAGACCAAAATATAACGATAACCATCGTTTTCATCAGCATACTGTTGCATTTCAGCCAAATCAATTTGCCACAAATCTCTGTATCCTTTTATTATCGTGCACCGTCTTACAAAATTTTTTCTAGCCGTTCTATGTAGATCATTAACAATCTTGATTTTTTCTAGACTGGGCTCCATATTATTAGTAATACTAAAGGTTTCAGATCGAAGGAAGAACTGAATAATATCATTAAATATTGAGCTTAATATATTATATCTTCTTCTCGTAATTCCTCTATGATTGACATAATTTCATTTTCGTGTCCAGTGTGACCGGCCATTTTGGAGCTCCACAACAAACGTAAACGATCCACCAACTCTTTAGCTTTGTTCCAGTAGACATATTGAAATTTTTTCGAAGATAATTTCTTTTTTGTGGGTAACTGTAGTTTTTCCGAGAGATTTTTTCTTGTAATAGTACCACCTAATTTTGTGCCCATTATCAGAGGTTTAATAATTCGTAAATATTTGTTCCATCTGGTCTCCCGTAAACCATCACTTTTTTTAAAATTGTTGTAGATAGCATTCGTTGATTCCAAAATTTCCTTGTACGTTGAAAGTACATTATCACTTAATTGTTGTTGTTCCTTGCCTACACTTGGGGGTGTTTTAAGAAATAACAAATCATAAAGTGCCGGTGATCCACCATATTCTGCAATATTTTTCCCTTTTTTGTATAAGACAATATTTCCATTTCGAAAACGCACCTCTAAATTACCAATAAAATTTTTGTTATAATCTGTTTTTGAACCAAAACGTACACCATATACAGTATCGTATAGAGATGGTTTCGAACGTAATCCTTTCAGGTGTGCGTTTAAAGTATCGGAAGTTGTGGTGTCAGCGGATGCGAGAGATGTATTAGTTGATGTCGAGGGTATATCAAACACCGATTGGCTAATATCTTCTTTTGAAATGCGATGCTGCTGCTGCTGCTGAATAGGTGTGGAGGTTTGAAAGGAATGTGTAGGTTGGGGAAAACCTGATATTTGAGTCGACTGCACTGATGTACTGAGACTATGTGACTTTGTAGCTGGATAATGTTGTTGCTGTTGTTGTTGCTGCTGCTGCTGCTGCTGACGTTGCTTAACCACATCAGATATAGTTGTCAACGGCTTAGAAATGGGTTCGTAAAACTTTTCCAATTCCACAACATTAAACTCTTTAGCCGCTTTAATTTGTTTAAATTTTTTTCTGACGGCATTGGTAGCTTCCACTAGTTTACGTTTTAAGTCGATCGCGTTATTCATGATGTTAACAAAGGACGTTTCAACAATCAAATGAGCGTTTTCTCTTATTATTACAGTAATATATAGCTATCAAATCCTTTGCGGTATCTTCCCGATTTCACATCACTGTCTTTATCAATTACTAAAAATCCATACTTATTATCCCAACATTTTGAGCACATTTCTTGAAATTGAGTAAAAGTTAGATCCGGTGAAACGTGGTCGGAAAATATGTGTTTCATATTCAACTCATCTTGTTTAAACATAATAATAAAATTGGCGTTGTCTCGCACAAGCTGTTTAGGCACTCGCGAATATGTTTGCGCTAGGTAAAAGGAGTCGATATTTTTATGACGTCCCATGCTAAAGTACGATCTTATAACATCTTGTTTTTCACATATAACATCATCAAAAATAAATATAGAGTTTGGTTTTGCATCGGACGGTTCCACAATATTACTGGAATCACTAAAGGCATAGTAGCCTAAACCTTTGATGGGCGCTAAAATTTTCCTTAAATACTCATATTTCGGTTGATACAGAGATTTCGAGTAAATATAGACATTTTCGAAACGTAGCCCAAGGGGGTGTGTAAGCAGCGAAATCATGACATTAGTTTTTCCACAATTGGATGGACCAATTACCAGGCCGCCAATAGAGGAAGGAAGTAGAGGACCGTGTCTCTTCATTATCTTCTTTTCAAATCCAAGTCCGACTTTTTCATCGAGATTGTCAATAGGAAGTTTTTGTTTAAGATCGATAACGCGCATCTTAGGAAAATTTGATATTTTATAGGCAATTTTTCACAAAAACTGTCATTCAGATGCCGAGCGTCAAACGAAGTGGACGGTCTCACGTTTCCAACAAAACTGGATACGGTATTGTGAATTCGTTAATAAATAAATTACCATTCGAGGTACACATTCCTGGTTATCAATATTGCGGACCCGGAACAAAAGTAATAAAACGTGTAACAAGAGGTGATCCAGGCATTAATCCTTTGGATGCCGCATGCAAAAAACACGATTTAGCCTATTTACATAATAAAGACAACATAAGTGCGAGACATCGAGCGGATTACGAGCTCGAACAAAGTGCTTGGAATAGAGTAAAATCGAAAGATTCCAGTTTAGGTGAAAAAACAGCAGCTTGGTAAGTTACAAACATTATGAAAGGAAAACAACGTTTTGGTATGGGTGTACCATCATCATTATCAACAAAAAAAAACATCTAGTAAAGGCACGCGTCATACAAAAAGGAAAGGTGTTAATAAAAATCGACATGTTCGGAAAGCCAGTTTCGGAACAGCTATTCGACAAGCAGTTCGAAGGGAATTATTAAAAGCCGGAAGTAAAAATGTGTTGGAAAAAAATGTCATGAATGCATCTAAAATAGCTCTGTCGGCAGCACGTAGATCGGTAAAAGCGGCAGGTGGCAAAAGGAAGGTTCGTACACCGAGAATAATACCGATTCCTAAAACTGGTGGAATATTACCATTAATACCAATTTTTGCCGGGTTATCAGCTTTGGGTTCATTAGCCGGTGGGGCAGCGGGAATTGTGCGCGCCATAAAAGCTGTAAAAAAAAGCAGCGAAGATAAAACCGGTGCCGGCCTGTATTTAAAATCGAAAGGAAATGGTTTGTTTCTAAAGCCATATCGTAAAGGTATGGGATTATTTTTAAATCGTAGATCAAAAAACTAATTGAATCCCTACCTCGAAGACCACTATCTAACATCGATATAGAAAAATATGCCAAAAAGAAAAGAATAGGACACTTTCGAGGCGTTTATATGAGGGATTTATTACCTAGACAAGGTCCTCGACGTTACGAAGCAGCAATAGTGAATTTGGATAGTACGCGTGGTGCAGGGACTCATTGGGTAGCTTATAGAAAAAATAATTCTAAAGTAACATATTATGACAGCTTCGGTGATTTACCCCCACCGATCGAATTGGTACGATATCTACAAACGGGATCGGAACCATCAAAAATTATTTACTATACATACGATCGTCAGCAGGATTTTGGAACAGTCTGGTGTGGACATTTGTGCTTAAAGTTTCTTGTAGAATCATCAGCGTAAAAGATGTCATCATCATTATCGTCACCATTAACACCGCAAATGGATCGCAATAACTATACTAAAATGTTGCAATCACTGAAATCATTTCATCTAGCCGGTGGATTAAGGAAAATGACCGTGAAACAGTTAGAAAACATGCCCAAGGAAGTAATGATTGCATTAGCCCCAAATGAAATTCCATTCGTTTGGGAAAAGTTGCCCGAGCACCTTAAAAGCGATATCGATATATTAAAATATCAGTGCGGTTGCAAACATTATTTCAGCAGCAGCAGCAATTTAAACGAGGTTATGACTGATGAGGATCTTACGGCTAGAAAAATATTTTGTTTTTATTGCAAAATCAGCGATGTGCGCATAAAAGCAGAAAATAGCATAAAAACATCACTATCTAATGCAGTGAGAAAAGGTGTGAAGATGAATCTTTTTAAATGTTGCCGCTAAGAATAAAACCGAGATGTGTGATGTTTTAATGGTTAGTCATGTCTTATACGTTCACACTAACAGGACACTCGAGCGTCTTAAGCGCCGATTTTTATCCACCAGTCGAATTAAATAGAGAAAACAAATATGGTCTGGCATTGCTGGGATTTTACACATACAATTCAATTTTTAATGTGGACGAAAGCAACAATAAGTTTGCCTACATGAAGGAGGGTTACACCACCGAGTCGATACAATTGCAGATTCCACCTGGGGCCTATGAAATAGATGAGATAGGTAAAGCTATGTTGGAGGCTTTGAGGATTTCAACTGAAGAAAAGAACGATGGAATCTTTTACTTGGTCGCTAATAATAATACGCTGAAATGTGAACTGAAATCCCAATATACTATAGATTTCCGGGGAGAGGCGAGTATCGGTAAAATGTTAGGATTTAATCATACAGTGTTAAAAAGAGACAAAAAGCACGAATCAACCGAGATGGTGGAAATAATGAAAGTACGCATCATAGGCGTAGATTGTAATATAATTTCCGGAGCATATATGAATTCGGTGGAAGGTCATACCTTGTTCGAATTCGATATCGACGTGGAGCCCGGTTACAAAATCAGTAAAGAACCACAAAATAATATTTATATGCCGTTAATGCCGGCAGGACGTCAGTTTATCGACAACATTACTCTTCGCATCTTGGACGATAGCGGTGATCTAATCAATTTTCAAGGCGAGAAAATAATCGTGAAATTGGAACTGAAGAAACTTTCATAAAAATGGGTTTTTGCTTCAATCGTCAATTGTGTGTGCTGTCGACTAAGATGGGGGAACCGCCGAAACATAATAAAAGTAAAAGAAGAGTTAACGTCAAGGTTAGTCGTCGTCCAGACGTTAGACCACAAACATCTCAACAGTTATCTGCCGAAGACTATAAATTTTTAAAATCAATCGGTCTTAAAGTGCGAAAATGATTTCCACCACCAGCGATAAAATAGAGGTTTTCTCCGAACCCATCTTGGACAATTCCATTATTAGTCTAGAAGAGCATACGTATAAACCATACGGATCTCCATCATTCAACAATTCGGATGAAGTCCGTATCCCCATTAATTTTCAAGATATTATACTGGATATCGCCGAAAGTTACATATATATCGAAGGAAAATTTAAACCCATAGACGCAACGAAAAGATGTTTTTTATCAAATAATGCCCTCGCATCTTTGTTCGATGAAATTCGCTACGAGATGGGAGGTGAACAGGTCGCCGTGGTTCGTAAACCTGGAGTTACGACGACATTAAAAACCATGGTTTCATTCGGAAGTTTGCAACAAAGATCTCTCATGACGTGCGGATGGGGTCTCGACGAAGCAAACCAAGATATCGTAGACACGGCAAGTAACGTATTCTCCGGGAAATTACCCTTAAATTATCTTATGGGATTCGCCGAAGATTATGCAAAAGGTGTTTTCAACGTAAAACAAGAGCTTATTATGATTATAGCTCGCACTTTTACCAATTGTTACGTCGGCGAAGTAGAGGCAGAAATTAGTATCGACAAAATCGAATGGAAAATTCGTCACATCATTCCAGACGACAAGCAAAAATTGAAAATACTGTCTCGCATTAATAAAGGAGGAAACAACGCCAGTATTCAAATGGCATATCGTAAATGGGATCTGTACGAATTACCAGCTTTAAGGCAAACATCTTCCGACGTGTGGGCCTTGAGAACGAGTACAAGTCTGGAAAGACCGCGCTATATAATCGTCGGGTTTCAAGACAGCAATAATTGCGACAAGAAAGAAAAAAACGCAACCCAGTTTACCCACGCCGACGTATGCGACATTAGACTGTATCTGAATTCAACCGTTTATCCATACGAAAGATGGAATTTAGATTTCGCCAAGAAACTGTACGCAGCAGCCTATTACAATTACGAAAACTTCCAAAGCAGCTACTACGGGCGTGAAATAAACGTTCCGATGATAACGTTCGCGGAATATATGAAAAACCCCGTTTTTATTATCAATTGCAGTCATCAACCAGAGGCGATTAACTCATCGACAGTGGATGTAAAATTGGAGTTCCAAACGAAAAAGAATAAATTCCCCAAAGACACTAAAGTGTACGCATTAGTTATTCACTACTCATTTTTTAGTTATAATGTATTAAACGGTTCGGTGACCAATAAATCTATATTTTAATGTATCTATTATATGTAACACAAAATAATGTTCTTGAATCAATAAATTTGTAATGAGTGAAGTAGTAGTTTTATATTTATTTGAAACCCAACCAAAAAAAAAAAAAAAGCTGGCGGAAAAGCCCGCTCTTTAAGAAAAGAGTACGGGAATTTAGAAAATGGTGGTTTATTAAGTGGAAAAAAGAGCTTAAATAACACAAGAAAAAATTTTTAAGGCAAAATATGAAAACAACGATTTAGAAAATTTGTAGGAAAGTAACGGTTAGGAATAGGGAAAAAAGTTATAAGAAAAAATTATAGAGGAAATCGAGTACTATAAGCAAGCATTTTTTTCGATAGTAAAAACGTAAAAAAAAAAATTTTTCAAAAAAAATTGAAAAATGGTGAATGCGCGCCAAAGTTGAAGTTTTGGAGCAAAATAATATTAGGAAATTAGAAAGAGGATTTTTTTCTACATATGGTAGTACTTTTCAAAATTCGGAAAGATGAAATTTTAAGAAAAGGGTTATAGTAAGTTAGTAATTTGGATTTTTTAAAGCGCTGTAGCTCGGGAACCGTTCAAGATAGAAAAAAAATAAAAGCACTTCGATGGCCCAAAATTTTGAGGAGAATGCGATGGTGTAAAAAAAATTATAATTTTTTTTTTTTTGAAAATGCTGAATACGCGCTAAAGTTTAAGATTTAGAGAAAAACGGTATTGGGAAATTAAAGAGAGAATTTTTTTCTACATATTGTAGTATTTTTGAAAATTCGAAAAAATGAAATTTGAAAAAAAGGGTTATAGAAAGTTAGTAATTTGAATTCTTTAAAGCGCTGTAGCTCGAGAACCGTTCAAGATAGAGAAAAAATAAAAGCACTTTAATTACCTAGAATTTTGAGTAGAATACAATGGTGAAAAAAATTTGGAAAATCTTAAAAATGACAAAAAATTTAGACGAAAAAATTGAAATTCTTGAGTTAGGAGGCTAGGGCCGCCGAACGGGAGTATGTGGAAGTTGTAGAGAACCTATGAAAATGTTAACAGTTCAAACAAGGTTTCTATTATTTTTTTTTTGTAATGTATTCTTCACAAAATATTAAGAATAAGTCTTATTGTCTAAACAAATCTAATTCCTTATTTAAAGTTTTTGAAAAAATCAATAATTCTATAAGCTCTCACCAATTCATAACATTTAGAATCCGTTGGTGGGGTGGGGGTAGTTCTATATATATGAGACTGGGTCAGTTACACAGTCATATATTCATCAACCCTCATACGATGAACATGGAGGAAGAAAGACCCGCCAGCAGAGGCTCATCCATCTTTAGTGATGACACCGTAGCCGACAACGTTGGAGACCTGCAAGTCTTCGACGACGACGACGAGGTGGATTTTGAAATTGACGTCCTACGTTGGGACGACTTGGATGAGCCGATTCCGCTAGTATATGACCATGATCCGGGTCTAGTGGAATTAGACGATGCGGGTGATTGGGTCTTACAAAGACTCGAAACTCCGTCGCCGCAGCCAGAGCCGGACTCGACGGAAGATGCGGTGCTGGAAATTCCAGCATCACCAACACCCGACGACCCACAAGGCCCCTGCGATTCGTCAAGCTGGTGGTCGACCAGCGAGGATGGGGCACCATAAGCCCCACACTCTCCCTGGCCCTTTTTAAGGGCACACAACAACGGTCCTTTTCAGGACCACAAAATACTTTGATCGTAGTTTTAGTACATATTAGTACTTTGTTACTAATATTGTATGTATAGAATATACAATATTAGATACAAAGTATTAAAACTTTAAGTGCTGGTGGAACCCAGCTAAATCGTTCGTTCGTATTTGAGACCACAAACAACTTTTGGTCTCAATACGTAATACGACATTTGTTTTCACCCCCCACCATTAATTTGTCTCTATATATACGACCACCAATACTTATTACAATCATTTTAGTTCAACATGTCTGCGACTCAACAACAACAACAACCCATCCAATGCCCTGTGGTAGATTCTACCACAGAGAATTGTTTGGAGTGGGAGTCGAACGATCCTAGATGGGATGAACTTTGGCGGTTCATCATCGAATATACAGAGGACAGCACCGCCACCCCCGCTGATGATGACGGGCCGTGCGACTCCACAACACAATAAAAGAGTCGCATGTTTTACAACCAAACGGTCCTTTTCAGGACCACAAAATAATTTGATCGTAGTTTTAGTTGGTTATAATACTTTGTAACCAATATTTTATGTTTTTTTCATAAAAACATACAATATTGAGATACAAAGTATTAGAAGTTCTGGCGACAGAACCTTAACTTCATAAACCGAACCATGTTTTAGCATACTTGTAAATATTATCAGAAAATATTTACAACTATTGCTATTGCGTAGTTTTAGTGGATTATTCACTCTTTTTTTTTATTACCTAATATTATGTGGGACAGGGCCTATATGAAATAACACACAAAAATAAATTTTCAAGTCATTTTTATTCTCATTATAAAATATAAAAATTTGATCAAACACTTTTTTTTTATTAACTACAATATATATATATATATATATATATATATATATATATATATATATATATATATATATATATATATATATATATATATATATATATATATATATATATTTACAAACTTAATACTATAAATTAAAAGCTAATATCTACAACTACCTAACACCTACTACATAATTTATTAAAGTCCTCTAATTGTCTTTTTAACCGCGCAGATTTCACCTTTTTTATCTCTAATTGTCTTTCAAGTTCTATAATGTCACTGTCACACTCGTTCACTTCTTTCACTAAGCGTTTTTTCATGTCAAAAATGTCTGTCAATTTGGTCTTCTGAGAGTTGGTGAAGTCTTCGACCCACTCCGGTTGTGATGGCTCCGAATATATTAACGAAGAAGAAGCGGTTTTATTTGGTGAAGACGATGACGATGACGACGACGACGACGACGAAGCAGCGGAAACTTCATCGCCTTCAAAACACCGCTTAAACCGCTTCTTCATGGGTTTCCGGCACCCGAATATCGGAGACAGTGGCGCTGGCGCTGGGGAAGACTTCACCTCCGACACTATTTCATTCTCTACGCTGGCCGGTGTTGGTGGCGTTGGTGGTGTTGGTCCATCGGGGCCTTCTATGACTTCCACTTCTACTGACAATGGCTCTTCTGGTGCTGTTTTTAGGAAGTCGGGTAATGGAACAGGGGTGGAGGGACGCTTAAAGTTAAACTTTTTCTTCTTCCCTTGTCCCACAGCTTTAATCGCCGAATAAAATGTTTTTTTATCGGCGATTTCCGACTTCCGCATAGTCAAGAGCTTTTTCAGTTTCGAAGCTTTCGGAGAAGATTCCCTAGGCCGCGATGCTTTTCGCACAACCACATCACTAATCACATTTATCTTTGGCTCCTTCTCCTCCGTCCAGCATTCCAGGAATTGCGCTACCGACTGAACTAACTCTTCGTCGCGACCATCGTTGAGGGCTCGGTCTTCGGCATCTTCATGCTCCACGCCATTCCAGTTCTCGAACACCCCCGGACTTAACACTTCCAAACCACTCATGTTATCCAGCATGCCTTGCTGTGAACCGCAGCTCACGTCAAGAGCATCTAAAAGAGACCGTACACTCGACATTTTCGATATTCAAACTCACACAATTAACTTTTTCTTAGCACTGTACTGTTTGCTGTTCTGACGAACTGTGAAGAGCTCGAGCCAGCAAGTCTGCTTTTATGCCCATTTCCCCCACTACACCACCTTTATTCCTTTTGTTCGATGCATTAAGTATAATATTTAAACTTGTCAGATGCAAGGCCAAGGCCAAGGCCGACGTAACCGGCAATACCAGGGTCGTTTTCAAGGTTGTAATTTTCATGGATTTTTTTTTTGTCCCTGTCAAGGTTATTTTAAAGAAGCATATAAATATAGTACTAAACTTGTTAGATGCGAGGCCAAGGCCAAGGTCAAAGTACCCGTCAATGTCAGGGTCGTTTTCGAGGTTGTAATTTTCAAGGATTTTTTTGGTCCTGTCAAGGTTATTTTAAAAAGTAATACATAATTAGAGTACCGCGATTGAAAAGTACAACATATTCAAACATCATGTTGCCAACTGATGAACAACCTAGTGAAGCAGCCAAAAGATACAGTCATATACCAAAAGCTTTTTATTTAGCTTGTCATCATTGTAAAAGACTAGGTATCTGCTGGCGAAATGATCTTACGTACGACTTCAACTACATTGACCTTTTCAGGGTTAAATTTGTACAATGCGGCTTTTGTGGACTAGTTTACTAGGACATTAATGAACGTGCCATCCAGAAAAGAAATTGGGTCATAGAAGAAGCTTACCTGTACAGAAGAAATTAACATGTATTTTATTTCTTAATTTTTAATTTTTTTGTTTGTTATTTTTTTTATTTTTTTAATAATAAAAAGTAAACTCAATCTTTTGTTACATTTTAATTTTTTTTTCAATAAAGCAATAGTAAAATGAATCTGTATGTGTATTTATTAAACATCACCTAAAATACGTTTTGCAATCCATATTTTTCTGCAGAGTCCGTTTATTAATGAAATAGAACCATATATTAGGGTGAAATCTAATGGTTTCAAATCAGTCTCACATAACAATGTCAGAAGTAAACACTATTGATAAGTTCGGTCGCAAAAGAAAATTTAAGGATTTTAACTTTATGCGAGGTCCTTCAGGAATAGGTTTTAAACTTACACCTAATGGAGATTACGACATGGGAAGCAAAAGATTGTGCTATTTAGCAGAACCTCTTGAAGGAGACGATGCGACCACACGAAATTATGTTGATAATAACCTTGCTCAGTGTGTGCAAGATACGCAGAAAGCATTACATGACTCAACAATTGTTATTAAAGATATATTCAGAAACCAACTTGAAGGTTACGTATGCAAGAAATTAATTGAAACCGGTCAAGAACTTAGAGGATACATTGATGATACTGTTATTGCAATATATGAACTTAGGCAAGACGAACTGCGTGATGAACTTAACTCTAGAATGTTGAAAATTGAAAAGACTATGGAGGATCTTGTCAGCAAACCTGTTTCACATTAAACATTTACTCGTAGACCTGTGCGTTTAATTTACTATTAGACAAATTTTTCAACAATAACTTTTACAGTTTGTTATTTGTCGACACTTCATTATATTTATAATTTTAAAATAAAGGTTCAATAAAAAAGCAATCAAGTAATGAATACATGTTTTTTATTTAAAAAAAAAAAAAAAAAAAAATTACAATACTATCGTTACATATTAATGTTGTATGTTTAATAGAAATAATAAAAACAATACAAATAATGAAATATGGATTTTCCAGATTACGTGCTGTCCTGACTTAGAAATGATTCCAACACGGTGACTAAATTTGCTAAGTTTTCTTCCGGGTCTGTTTTGTAAAAATCTATGTCTGCATGCCCCCAAGGTAGAGTTTTGGTTGAACTGGGAATTACATAACGTTTATCATCGCTATGTGACAATGCTACTTTATTTATTATGTTGGTATAAATGTTATGTAATTCACTTCTAAATGTCTTCATCTTTCTTAATATCAAACCACCCCGTTCAACAATTCTTTGGTAGTTTTCCTGATGAAGGTCTTTCTCGATAACACATTTTTTGATACCTTTGGCTTTTTTTAATTCATTATTAATGGACTTTACATAATAAGCCTTCGCGCCGGTACCATAAAAACTTATTATCGGATCACCAGGAAACTCATCTTTCATTCTACCAACTACAGAATTACTTTTAATTATGTTGAAATTATTAATTTCGGGGTAATTTGATGAATCGAATTTTTCGGGGTTTTCTGATATAGTTTGATAAAAGTTTTCCGTATACACTTTTAATATAAGCGAGTCAGTATCGGTGTAAAGTAACGAAGCATCATCACCAAACTTGGATTTAATAAAATTATAATAAAAATCGTATATTACAGTCTTTGATATATCTAATATGGAAAAACCGATATAAATTGGTTTATTGTACAATATTTTAACTTTATTCATATGTATAGCAACAAAGTTCTCGGTAAATATCGAGCTACTATTGAAATTGGGGCGGGATATTAGTGCTCTAGCTCCATTTCTGCCTACACTGTTCTCCCAATGTGTTACTAATTTTATATCCTTTCGATTTTCCACATTTTCCATAGTTTTACCAAATATCGCGTTATTTTTTAATTTAAAAGTGTCCTTCGCAAATTTTGTGGTGGCCTTGTTACGTAAATTGGTATTAAAATCAATATACGATTTTAGCCATTTTGATTGCTTAAACTGTAATACTCGATGGGTTTGCATTACCACTAAGCCGTTGGCGATGGCTTCTTTTAAAGTTCCATAGTGTACAATGTATTTTTTTTTATCTTGTAAATTAGGAATTAATTTCGGTAATTTAGCGTTTTCTGTTGGCGGTATGATATTTTCTATTAGAAATGGAAGATCAGAATGTGCATCATGCAACTCAGTCGGATAATGCACATCCACTTCCAAAACGTAGCCATGTAAACTATCATCACCAACAGTCATAATATTTAAATCCAGAATTTCGCGCTCGCTTAACCATCGAAAACCACCATATGGTAATGCTTGTGACATACTATGACCATATAGATTTGTAGCATCAAGGTATGTTATAAATGAAGAAGGTTTTTTTGGGTCATAGTCTGGTAAAAAAATACTATTAGCGATGTGCTTCCTTTCTGTACACTGGCTTATGCCGCCGCGTATACCTTTCTTAAAAAAATGTATCATGTCTATATCCGTTAAGAGCTCTAACTCTACCTTAGTCATACGTAGCATACAATCAAATGATAAACTTGGAAGGGTATAGTAATATGCTGGATCAAGTTTATCGAATTTTAAACAATTATTCCGAAATTGCTCAAAAACATCACACAATAGCAACACATCTGATTTTAAATACACGTCCGAATAGTCCCCCAAAGTTTTACACCCAAACAAGCGCCATACTTCTTTTGCTCTTCTATAGCTTTCATCGCTAATATGTTCTTCCCGTAAATTATCATAAAATTCATCTTTACTTGGAAGACATGTATTTTCCATTTTTTCTATAGAGTCAATAAAGCTATAGGGAAAAACACCCTTTTGACGCATCAAATTAAATTGGTTGATATTTGAAAAATGTTTCCGCGTTTCAATAAAATCGTCGTCGTTTAAACCGCTGCCTAAATTTTCCAAAGACGTTGACAGAAATTTAAAACTGTCAATAAATCGCAACTTTAAATATTTCCTCTCGACTTTTCCACATTTACTATCAAAATAATCGTGCACATAAATGCTTTTGGTAAATGATATGTACTTTTCCTTACTTTGAGCCAAAACACCAATTGTATCCCCATATTTACATAACTCTTTTATAAATAAATGGCTGTCGTAGCCGCTTAAGTTATGAAATATGATAGGGATAAAAGAGGGTAATTTATAATTTAAATTACAAACGGAATGTGCAGCACCACATCTTTTTGCACCAGTTATGTGACAGTGGTCTCGTACTTTAATCTCACCGTCTTCAAAAGGGCCTTCACATATACCACATATTTTAGCATCATTAAACTCCCTTTTTTCTTCAGGCGTTAACGGTTTCATAGGCTTAATGTCTTTTAAATATGTGTTGTATAGAGCCCTTAAATCACACTCGATACGATCCACAAAGACTTGAGCTGCATTATTCCCCCGAAATAGCTCAAATTTCGAAAGTGAGTCGTCAAAAGAGCATTTAATTAAATAAGCAAAAGAATATGGTTCATGTTTAAAACTTTTTACAGTGTAAGAATTTTGTGGGTTTGGTTGTACCGTTTCAACGGGTTTTAAAACAGATTCGAAATCTGTATAAACCACGAATGGAACGCGCATTTGCTTTTCTATACCCTCGAATTTTAAAATATTTTCCGGCACACTCTTTCCAAATTTATCGATTTTTAAATCCACTGAGGGTGTTTGCGTGAAAATGTGGTTACAATCGTAGCTTTGATGTAAAGTTAAAGCTGACGGTGTACTAAAATAAATGAGGCAACCATCACAGAAATATATTTTATGTTGTTGACAACTAATTTGACTTGAAACTAAACGTGATAAATCCCGAATCCAACAATAATGACTCTTTGAACAAGTCGTATCGCAAAAATGTTCACCGCCATCTTTACTACTACAGTCTTTTGTAATTAACAATAAATTTACATGCCTATCCAACTTTTTTGACGCATACCTCAGTGGACCAATAACTTCATGTATTACTTCATTATTTTCATATTTAGATTCCAGACCGTATACGTTAATTGATATGTTGTTCATTTCCTCAAATTTTTTAAAGTCACGTAATTTTACTGGAAAATCCATACCTGTTACATTTAGCACTCTAGAAAAATGGGGGTAGGATGTCTTCTGTGAAGGCTCTGCTGTTGGAGGAAACAATGCTGATGTTACAGCCCACGCAAAGCAAAATTCGTCCTGGTTAATCACATTGACGACAGCTCCTTTCCTTTCAATAGAATACGGCAACTTGATGTATGATGAGCCACCCATAGGCATATACTTGTTGATACCAACTTCCAAGTATAAAATTCGCACAAGAGCCCATCCAATAACAAGAAAAATAATATATAAAAATCAGTTTAATATATCGGGTTTTGATTTTTCCATACCTGAATCTTTCTCCTGGAACTCTGTCGCCTGCGTTTTTATTAATTCGGTGAAAGAATGGTAAACGGCATCCAAATCACTTTCTACACTAATTATTTGATTAGCAGTGTTGAAGGATTTTTCACTGAATATTTCTTGTGATGGAAGCATGTACTCGCCAACAGCTGTCATGTTAACTTTTAAAGCATGATGCACACGCAATAAATTATTAACAAGTTCCACCACCTTGGATTTAATGTCTGCAAAGAACATTACGTAATCGGAATGCTCCATATCACTGCTAACCCGATAGGTTGCAATTCTCCTTTTGAAGGCACATTGAACGAGTTGCACACCATGACATACCGGCAAACATGAATTAGTTTTATGTTGTTGTGTTCGTTTATGCGCTGACATATGATTTATTGGAACATCTACATTACATGTAGCGCAATTAATTACCGGAATCGTCGATGTATACTCTTCAATTCGGAGCCGTTTTCCTCCAGGCACTTCATTAAATCTCGCCGCACACGATTCTCTTTGATGACGTCTCATATTATAAATATTAGTAAACTTAGAACCGCAATTTTCACAAACATATGCCATGATTTGTCAAATATTAACACATGTACTACCTATACAAGTCAGAGCCAACTGATGAATGAAACTGCCCCATACCTTATATAAAACCATTCAAGGTCACCCCCAACCACGTAACATATCTTCAAGGTCACACATCCAAGATGACCTTCAACAAAGTCAAGGTCGTCTCGACCAAGGTCAAGGTCAAGGTCACACACACAACCTTGAACACAAGGCCAAGGCCAAAGCACACGTGCACTTTCAAGGTCAATGCCAAGGACATGTGGGCGGGGCCAAAGAGGGGTGAAGCAAGGTCAAGGTCAAGGTCGAGGAGTGGGGGGATTGAGAGAATCGGGTTATGTTCACTACTGAAGATGAATCTTTTTAAATCTTGCCCATCGAATTAAATAAAGAAAACAAATATAGTCTTGCATTTCTAGGATTTTACACATACAATTCAATTTTTAATATGGATAAAAAATAAGTTTGCCTACATGAAAGAGAGTTCCACCACCAAGCCGATACAATTGCAGATTCCACCTGGGGTCTATGAAATAGGTAAAGCTAAGTCGGAGGTTTTGAAGAATTCGACTAAAGAAAAAAATGATGGATTCTTTTCCTTAGTCGCTAATAATAATACGCGGAAATGTGAACTGATATCCCAGTATACTATAGATTTCCGAGGAGAAGCGAGGATCGGTAAAATGTGTAATTATACAGTGTTAAAAAGAGACACAAAGCATGAGTCAACTGAAATAGTGAAAATAAGGAAAGTACGCATCATACGTGTGGATTATAATATAATTTCTGGATCATATATGAATTATGTGGAAGGTCATACCTTATTCGAATTCGATATCGATTTGGATCCGGGTAACAAAATCACTAAAGAATCTTCTCTTCTTGGGCGATTGCGGTGATTTAATCAGTTTTCAAGGAGAGAAAATTATCATGAAATTGAAATTGAAGAAACTTTCATAGAAATAGGTTTTTGCTTCAATCGTCAATTGCGTTTGCTGTCGACTAAGGTTGGGGAACCACCAAAACATAATAAAAGTAAACGAACAGTTGACGTCAGGGTTACTAGTCGTTCAGACATTAGATCGCAAACATCTCAACAGTTAACTGCCAAAGACTATAAATTTTTAAAATCCATCGGTCTTAAAGTGCGAAAATAATTTCCACCACCAGTGATAAATAGAGGTATTCTCCGAAGCCATCTTGAACAATTCCATTATTTGTCTAGAATTGCATACGCATAAACCATATGAATCTTCATCATTCAACAATTCCGATTGAAAATTTGAACCCATAGACGCAACGAAAAGATGTTTTTTTTTATCACATAAGGCCCTCGCATTTTTGTTCGATGAAATTACCTACGAGATGGGAGATGAGTAGGTGGCCTTAATTCGTAAACCTGGAGTTACCACGACATTAAAAACCACGGTGTCCGGTTTTAAAATCGGTATAGTCATGCATGTAAATGCTCTTTGTAAATGATACATACTTCTCTTTACTTTGATCTATAACATCATTTGTATCCCCATATCTTCACAATAATGTTACAATTATATGGCTGTCATAACCACTTAAATTGTGAAATATTATAGGGATAAAATTTGGTAATTTATAATCTAAATTACGTATTGAATGTGCAGCGCCAAATTTTTTACCTGTTATGAGGTAATGATCCCTTACTTTTACATCATTTTTTTCGAAAACTCCTTCACATATACCCCATAACTCAGCATTTTCATACTCTTCTACCTCATCAGGTATTAAGCGATTTATCGGTTTAGTCTCCTTTAAATATGTATTATACAGATATAATAAATCTTTTTCAATAGGATGTACAAAAGTTTTATTTGCATCATCTCTTCCAGTATTCGTTTGATTCTCGGACGGTAAACACGTTGGTGATTGCGCTCGGACTTCAATTCGAATAAATTCAAGGTGAAACATTGCGACGCGTGCTACGGGTTAGTGATGCGGTAATAGACCGAAAATAAATCCGGTGTATAAATTGGAGTGAATATCAAAAATTGACAATAGAAAACAAAATTAGCAATAGTAAGTAAAAACAACAGGCGCGCTGAGAGGGGCCGGTCTCTGAGGCGACGAGCCGGACAGGCTTCTTATCGCGGCGTGCTTATCGCTTACTGTTGATAAAAAGAAACATGTCTGTATACAGGACAGTATTCAACTGAATGTACATATTATTAATTATTCCGATCATAGTGAATAATAAATAAAAATTATGACTGAACTGCTTCAAATCAATCAAACAGATGGCAATGGAATTACTACATTGTATTCAGCAAATGAACAAATAAAATCACTACAACAGCAGTTGCTAGAAGCGCAGTCTGTTATAAAAAAATTGCAAAATGAAATAAAATCATTAAGAAACCAAAGAAAAACTTATAGCCCAGTTAATACAGACGATGAAGAAGAAATAGTCAATAGAGAAACAGCATGGCTATTACCTAAAAACAAAAAGCGTAAAGCATCTAGCAGTCCGCAGAAAGAATCAGAAATTCAAGAACTAGAGAAGAAGAAAACGCCAAAAGTACAAAAACCATCCCCGATTGTAATTAGTAAAATAAAAAACTATACAGTAATTAAACAGGGACTGGAAGCAAAAAACATAAATTTCACGGCAAAAATGATGAGCAACGAACAATTAAAAATAAATGCAGATACAGACACTGACTACAGAGAAACGACCAAAATTATTACAGAAATGAACGAAGAATGGCATTCATATGAAAACAAACAAGAGCGCCCAATCAAAGTAGTAGCAAAAAAATTGCATGCCTCATGTGACACCAGGGAAATTAGTCAAGAGTTAAAAAATAAAGGATTCAAAATACTAGAGGTAGAAGTCAAGTTAAAAAAAACCAAGACTGGACTGGTCAGGTTACCTATCTTCTTTCTGACATTTGACAGAGCAGAAGATATCAAAAAGATATATGAAATAAAGCGACTTTGTCGTATGGATGTGGAGATCCAAGCACTACGTGCAAATAAACTGATTCCACAATGCAAAAAGTGCCAGAGGTACGGACACACACAAAATTTTTGCAGAAGGGCCCCAGTCTGTGTAAAATGCGCAGGACAACACCCGACAATCGAATGCAAAAAATCAGAGAACATACCAGCAAAGTGTTCTAATTGTGCACAAGCACATCTTGCCAATTACAGGGGATGCACTGTTGCAAAAGAACTGCAGAAACGCAGAGACAATTCAAGACCAAGTAAAACGTTCACATCAAATCGGACGCAACGTGGAGTAACCTATGCAAATGCTGTACAAAACAAACAGAACGAATCCACGCCAGTGATACAACGCCCTGAGACATTGGAATATGGCTCAATGGAGCAGACAATGCAAAAAGTTCTGCAGGCAATTAACAATATAAATGAAAGACTTATAAGGATTGAATCTAGAAGCATGGGTGCTATTCCAAAAGGATATAATGGATAAGAAGGACTTAAGAATAATGACATGGAACGCAAATGGTGTTCTAAATAAAAGAGAAGAACTAGAAACAATACTAAATATTCGCAAAATTGACGTGTGCGTCATCTCAGAAACGCACTTTACAAAACAGACATATATAAAAATTAAAGGATACAAAGTGTATCATACAAATCACCCGAGCAATAAAGCACGAGGAGGAAGTGCGGTAATAATAAAGGAGTCCATCAAGCATCATGAGGACTGTCATCTGCAAAGTGAAGAAATTCAATTAACATTAGTAAACATAGCCAATTGTAAGCAAAATATTACTATCGGAGCGGCTTACTGCCCACCGCGATATAACCTAAAAACCGAAAATTATATAACGCTTCTAAAGCAAGCTGGTGATAGATTCATCATAGGAGGCGATCTTAACGCCAAACATGAAGACTGGGGATCACGACTATGCACGCCTAAGGGTAGAGAATTACGCAAAGCTATAAGCCAAATGGAATGTAACTTCCACTCCTCAGGAAGTCCCACATATTGGCCAAGTGACCCAAATAAACTACCGGATCTGTTGGATTTCTTCATAACAAGAAAGGTGTCACCAAACTTTATAGATATAGAGGAAATATTAGACTTGGACTCAGACCACACTGCAGTCCTATTAACCTTAAGTGAAACAATCATCAGGAAAGAATCAAAACCTTCGCTAGTGAATAAAACTACGGATTGGGAAGGCTTTAAAACTGACTTGGAGAACAGCATCAACCTAAAAATAAACCTAAAAACAAAAGACCAACTAGAACTAGAAGCGGAGAACTTCATGAAAATAGTCCAGGAAGCTGCATACAAAAATACTAAGGAGATAAGCCACATTACAAAGGGAAATAATTATCCACTGAAAATTCGACAACTTGTTGCAGAAAAGAGAAAAGCGAGAAGAAAATGGCAGCAAACAAGAGATCCTACAGATAAGAATATCCTTAACAACAAGACGCAAATTCTAAAAAGAGAAATCCAAAAAATTAAAGAAAACTCAATAAACTACTACTTAAGTAGTTTAACAGCAGACCAAACAACAGATTATTCAATGTGGAAAGCTACTAGAAGAGTCAAAAGAGCAGTAACATCGATACCCCCGATTAGAAAAGGATTAGGACCATGGGCAAGAAGCAATAAACAAAAAGCTGATGTCTTTGCAGATCATCTAGCGGAGGTATTTACACCAAACCAAGGACAGGAAGATGTTGAGCTACAAGAAATCGAAAATGAAAATTCATTAAAGATAAAACTGGTAACACCACAAGAGGTAACAAAAGAGATAAGGGATAACGTAAGTGCGAAAAAAGCACCAGGTTTCGACATTATTACAGGAGAAATACTCAAGCAGCTCCCAAGAAAAGGTATTGTACTGTTAACATACCTAATAAATGCTTCATTCAGATTAAGATACGTCCCAGCTGTCTGGAAAAGTGCAGAAGTTATTATGTTACAAAAACCTGGAAAACCTCCTAACAATATTGAGTCATACCGGTCAATATCATTGCTACCGGTTATCTCCAAACTTTTTGAGAAACTGTTGTTAAAGAGGTTAAAACCAATAATGGAATGTAACAAACTGATCCCAGAATACCAATTCGGTTTCCGACAAAAACACTGTACAGTAGACCAAGTACATAGGATTACTGATATAATCGAGAAAGCCTTTAAGGAGAAACAAATATGTTCAACTCTATTTCTAGACGTAGCCCAGGCCTTCGACAAAGTATGGCATAAAGGCCTGATACACAAATTAAATGGATTACTACCGAAGCAGTACGTGGAAATATTGACCTCTTATATTACTGAGCGGACATTCAGAATAAAACAAGAAGATGAGTACTCACAACTGAAAGATGTAAAAGCAGGGGTCCCACAAGGTAGCGTATTGGGACCAGTCTTATATGTACTATACACAAGTGATATTCCTTCTATGGATAATTCAACAATAGCAACCTTTGCCGACGATACAGCTATTTTGTCTGTCGGCAAGGAACTAGAAACAGCCACTGGAAGGCTACAAGAAGATTGCAACAAATTCTTAGAATGGGCAGAAAAATGGAAAATAAAACTAAATGAAATGAAGTCGATACATGTAAATTTCACGAACAGAAAGATTAAAACTCCACCAAGGCTTTTGCTAAACGATAACACTGTCCCGCTTGATAATGAAGCAAAATACCTAGGGATGACTTTGGACGCAAAATTATTATGGAACAAACATATTAACAAGAAAAAAACAGAACTCAAACTCAAATACAGGCAATATTATTGGCTAATAGGAAGAAGCTCAAAATTACCAATACAGAATAAACTCCTGATCTACAACCAAGTTATCAAACCAATCTGGACCTATGGAGCTCAACTCTGGGGATGTGCCAGCAAGTCAAATATCAAACACATACAAAAGTTTCAAAATAAAGTATTGAGAAATATGATCAATGCTCCATGGTATATTAGAGACAAAGACATTCATAGAGATCTAAAAGTCCCACTCGTTATACACGTAATCAAGAAAAAGGCTATTAAACATGAAGAGAAACTTCACTGCCACCCTAACGCCGAAGCCCTTCAGCTGCTGGACAACCAGAATCTCGTCCGAAGACTGAAGAGAACCAAGCCGTTTGCACTAGTGTAGTGCTGTGTGAAAGCAGAACATGTGACTGGTTTAAGTTAGCTTAAGACAACAAAACAAACTAAGGGACATCACTGGATAACTTTAGAAGTTAAGAAATTAGATTGTATTCGGGAAAAATTAATGGTTGGTCACTTGTGACCAGTTTTAGTTGGAAACGTGTAATTAGGCATATACGTAAATAAAAAAAAAAAATCTCTTCCTATATGCTCAAGTTTGGAAAGAATATCATCAAAAGAACATTTTATTAGATATGCGAAAGAATATGGCTCATGCTTGAAACTTTTCGCACTATATGAAGTTTGGGAATTGGATTCAACTGTTTCAACAGTTCAACAATACCCATTCAAAATCTGCGTAAACAACAAAAGGAACTCGCATTTGTTTTTCGATATTTTCGAATTTTAATATATTTTCCGGAATGCTCTTTTCAAATTTATCCACCTTCACATCCGTTAAGGGTGTTAAAGAATATATGTGATTACAATAATATTTCTGATATGACACTAAAGCTACTGGTTTTAAAAAAATAATGAGGCAACCATCACAAATGTACCCTTTATTATGGTTATAAGATAACTGCGAATGGACCGAACGCGATAAATCTTTAATCCAGCAGTAATGTGCATTGCAACAGTTTATGTCGCAATTATAATCATCACCAGCATCTTTAATATCGCAGTATTTTGTTATCAATAGCAAATTTACGTGTATTTATAGTTTTTTAGGTGCAAATCTCAATGGTCTCACAACTTCATATTTTAGTTTATTGTCTTCAAAGCCAGACTCTAAACCATACACATTAACTGAAATATTGTTTAAGCACTCAAATTTAGAAATATCACGTAATTGTACTGGAAAATTCATACCTGTAAAGTTTAACACTCTAGAATAGCCTGGGCTGGAGGAGCTGGTTTGGAAAGATGCGAAGGATGTCGGATATAATGCCGATGTTATGGCCCAAGCAAAAAAGCACTCGTCTTGGTTATACACATTGACTACTGCACTCTTTTGCTCGATGAATTTTGACAATCTAATATAGGATAAACCATCCCTACAGGAAAATATTTATTCATGCTCATCTCCAGGTATAGAATTTTTTTCACAGCCCAACCCGCAATATAACAAGAGAACAATATTTTTTTAAAAATCTTAACTTTTTCATATTTTAATTTCACAAAATTTATTATATTATGTTTTATGTTCTTCGCGTTTACGGCGTTGCATACCTGAATCTTTCTCCTGAAATTCACTTGCTTGAACTTTCAACATCTCTACAAATGCAACATATGTATCATCTACACTACTCGCTGCAGTCATTATTTGATTAATTGTATTAAACGATTTCTCAATGACATCTTGTGATTGCAGAAAATAACGTCCATAAACTACCATGTGTGATGTACTGCTAACAGCCCCGTTATTAGAATCACCACTTTGCGTCGTATTTCATTAAAAAATAATGAATAGTCAATATACTCATTGACACTCCTAATGCGATATGTTGCAGTTCGTTTCTTAAAAGCAGTTTCAAGAAGCTAGACGCCTTCGGACACTAGTATACATGCATTACTTCTATACTGTAATGTCCTATGGTGAGCTGAAATTCGATTTTGTGGCACACTAGTACACCACATACATCACAATAATGTGTAGTAGATGATGGCGCAACATCAATTCTTAGTGGCTTTGCTCCATCCAAATTCTCGAATCTTAACAAATAAGATTCTCTTTTATGCCGTAACACATTGTAACTATGGGGAAATAACTTTCCCACGTAATACATTTTTATCTGCACGTTTTCACTCGAAGGAACCAGCACTAATACAAACCTCCTCCTATCTTCTTGTTGGGGGTATATACCACCACCACAACCACCACCTATGATACCGACCTTGAAAACTCAATGACCTTGAAAAAACAATTGGCATACAAAATGTCCTTGATCTTGTAAAACTTAACCTAGCAAATTTTGGCCTTGGGGACAATTTGGCGTTGAGAAATTTGACCTTGTCCTTGCACACGCGCACGTATGCTGTCACGGTCATCGCTACTGCACATGCAGCGGACGGGTTTTTTATTTCTTAACTACTGATATCTTAACGAAACAAAGTTGAATTTATTATGATCCCCACTCAGATTATTCCTTATTTTTTATAAGGTTATACCTGCACTTTATTTACGAATTTGAATTCTAAAAGTTATGAAATTAAATTTATTTTTTTATCAATAATATAAATAAATTCGTCTGTATGTCACAAACTTTATCTTTTTTTACTTCTTTTGCTACATTTTGCAGGCATACTTCTAACTAAAACAAAGGTGAAGCGAAATTGATAAAAAAAAATCAGGGTATTTCTCCATAGT
The DNA here is from genome assembly GCA_034092305.1 of Diaprepes abbreviatus. NCBI lineage: Eukaryota > Metazoa > Arthropoda > Insecta > Coleoptera > Curculionidae > Diaprepes > Diaprepes abbreviatus. The sequence goes on from JASJET010000103.1 coordinate 3,354,010, forward strand.
AGAAAGTCAGATGATTTTTTTTCTTTTTCTCATTGAGTGGCTTATCCTTAAATAGGTATTCAAAATTCAATTAAATGTGTCGTGTACCATTTTTAATTTATTTTCTTATTCGCAAACAACCACTCTCCGCAAGTTGCTTATAAGGGGTCCTTTAATTTTCCAACTGTAGATTTTAAAAATCTGAAAAAACTGAATATAATAACGCTTAGTCAATACTTTCAGCGAAAATCCACAAAGTGGAGTTACGTCCACTAAGATATGAGATACAAAAAAAAAAATAGTTTAACATTTAATCTCCGATTTTTTAGTGTACTATCAGATAAATATTCGATCTTTTGCAATAAAATATTGTAAGTAAGTGCTCTCAATAAAGTATATAAACTACGCGGATGATATGAATTTTTTAGTAACAAGCTCAAACAAGAGTACTCCCGAAAACACTATTCTGGAAAAACATAAAAATGTTTACGATTTTTTAACTGCCAACAGACTGATATTGAATATAGAATAAACTGTCTTAATGCTTTTTATAACCTCCATCTTCAACTTGGACACCCAAAAAAAAGTAACATATAATACTGTTAAACTCAGATCCACCAGTAATGGTAAAATACTTGCTGTACACCTAGATCAACATTTAAATTATAAAAAACAGAAAAATATCATCTCAATTAATCACTGCGTACCATGCCATGAGAGTTTTTACTAGGCATGCAAATAAGGAAGTGATAAAAACAGCATACTATTGTAAGGTATTTCCAATTTTGAAATACGGCTTAAATATGGGATGGTGGCCGCCTCATCAAATATACAAAATCTCAGAAACTATGCGTTTTCCAAAAAAAAAAAGATCAAAATTTCTTTATTGTAATGAGGGCTAGTATATTAGAGACCTACTTAAAAACGTGAAAAGACTTAGAAAAACGATTTTATGACAATAGACATAAGTTTCTTCATGTTGAACGTTTATCACCTTGAAACTGACCTTGGACTTATATTTCAAGGTCAACTTTTTTTCCAAATAGTAACTTCTATTTTTTATTACAAAAATGTAAATTAGAGAAAATTTTCCATCTAACGATAAAAATATGTCATATTTTTTTCACATCTAGAAGTTGTTTGAAAGTCAATCGCACTTTTCTGACAAAAAAGGTATACAATCTCAGCAACCAAACTAAGGGTTTAAAGAGAAGAGACAAAAATGCTTAACTTTTATGACCTGACTTTGCACTTGTGTTTCAAGGTTATTTCAAAGTCAGCTTTTTCGAATATGGCCCTCTTTCTATCAAACAAGTACGAATGACCTTCAAATGGCGTGAATATGTGAAAAAATATATGTTATATTTATATCGTTTGACGGATAATTTTCCGTACTTTCCATTTCAGCAATAAAAGAAGGTATCCCTATTCGAAAAAACAAAGTTGTTCTTGAAATCTACGTCCAAGATCAGTTTCAAAGTCATAAACGTCAAGCCTATTCAGTATAAAGAAACTTATATATCTTGTCATTAAAAGCTTGCCATTAAACCTCTTGATCCTCAACCTTGCGTTGACATGACCTTGAACTTGAAAAATATTATGTGTTCAGTGTTGTGCCTGCAACGTTGATCATGACATTGTTCAAGGTCACCTTGATTTTGTTGCGGGTCACCTTGGGTGTGTGACCTTGAAGTTATGTGACGTAGTTCAGGGCGACCTTGAATAGTTTTATATATGGTATGGGGGCAGTTTTATTAATCAGTTTTCTCTGACTTGCATAGGTATTACTTGTATTATTATTTGACAAATCATGGCATAAGTCTGTGAAAATTGCGGTGCTAAGTTTACCAACAGTTATAATTTGAAGCGTCATAAAAGAGAATCGTGTGCGGCGAGATTTAATGAAGTGCTAGGAGGAAAACGTCTCCGAATTGAAGAGTGTACAACGGTGATTCCAGTAATTAATTGCCCTACATATAGTGTGGATGTTCCAGCAAATCATATGTTAGCACATCAACGAACACAACAACATAAAAATAATTGATGTTTGCCGGTATGTCGTGGTGTGCAACACGTTGAATGTGCTTTCAAAAAGAGAATTCCAACCTATGGGGTTAGCAGTGAGACATTAAATCGAAGGCGGTGGAACTTGTTAACAATTTATTACGTGTGCATCACGCCTTAAAATTTAACATGACAGATGCTGCTACATATATGCTTCCATCACAAGAAATATTCAGTGAGAAATTAATCAACACTGCTAATAAAATAGTAACTCTAGAAAATAATTTGGATGCCGTTTACCAGTCTTTCGCCGAATTAATAAAAACGCAGGCGACAGAGCTTCAGGACAAAGATTCGGGTAAGTAAAAATCAAAACCCGATTTATTTAACTGATTTTTATAGTATTTTCTTGTTATAGGATGGGCTCTTATCCGAAATTTTATACTTGGAAGTTAGTATCAACAAGTATATGCCTATGGGTGGCTCATCATACATCAAGTTGCCGTGTTCTATTGAAAAGAAAGGAGCTGTCGTCAATGTGATTAACCAGGACGAATTTTGCTTTGCGTGGGCTGTAACATCAGCATTGTTTCCTCTAACAGAAGCGCCTTCACAGAAGACATCCTACCCCCATTTTTCTAGAGTGCTAAATTTAACAGGTATGGATTTTCCAGTAAAATTACGTGACATTAAAAAATTTGAGGAAATGAACAACATATCAATTAACGTATACGGTCTGGAATCTAAATCTGAAAATAATGAACTAATACATGAAGTTATTGGTCCACTGAGGTATGCGTCAAAAAAGTTGGATAGACATGTAAATTTATTGTTAATTACAAAAGACTGTAGTAGTAAAGATGGCGGTGAACATTTTTGTGATACGACTTATTCAAAGAGTCATTATTGTTGGATTCGGGATATATCACGTTTAGTTTCAAGTCAAATTAGTTGTCAACAACATAAAATATATTTCTGTGATGGTTGCCTCATTTATTTTAGTACACCGTCAGCTTTAACTTTACATCAAAGCTACGATTGTAACCACATTTTCACGCAAACACACTCAGTGGATTTAAAAATCGATAAATTTGGAAAGAGTGTGCCGGAAAATATTTTAAAATTCGAAGGTATAGAAAAGCAAATGCGCGTTCCATTCGTGGTTTATGCAGATTTCGAATCTGTTTTAAAACCCGTTGAAACGGTACAACCAAACCCACAAAATTCTTACACTGTAAAAAGTTTTAAACATGAACCATATTCTTTTGCTTATTTAATTAAATGCTCTTTTGACCACTCACAGCTCAAGTCTTTGTAGATCGTATCGAGTGTGATTTAAGGGCTCTATATAACACATATTTAAAAGATATTAAGCCTATGAAACCGTTAACGCCTGAAGAAAAAAGGGAGTTTAATGATGCTAAAATATGTGGTATATGTGAAGGCCCTTTTGAAGACGGTGAGATTAAAGTACGAGACCACTGTCACATAACTGGTGCAAAAAGATGTGGTGCTGCACATTCCGTTTGTAATTTAAATTATAAATTACCCTCTTTTATCCCTATCATATTTCATAACTTAAGCGGCTACGACAGCCATTTATTTATAAAAGAGTTATGTAAATATGAGGATAAAATTAATATTTTGGCTCAAAGTAAAGAAAAGTACATATCCTTGACTATAAGCATTTATGTACACGATTATTTTGATAATAAATATGGAAAAGTCAAGAGGAAAATTTAAAGTGGCGGTTCATTGACAGTTTTAAATTTTTGTCGTCTTTGGAAAATTTAGGTAATGGTTTAAAAAAATCGTCATCGATTTTATTGAAACGCGAAAACATTTTTCAAATATTACGCAATTTAATTTGATGCGTCAAAAGGGTGTTTTTCCCTATAACTTTATTGACTCTATAGAAAAAATGGAAAATATTTGTTTTCCAAGTAAAGATCAATTTTATGATAATTTACGGGAAGAACACATTAGTAATGAAAGCTGTAGGCGAGCAAAAGAATGGCGCTTGTTTGGATGTAAAACTTTGGAGGACTATTCAGACGTCTATTTAAAATCAGATCTGTTGCTATTGTGCGATGTTTTTGAGCAGTTTCGAGATAATTGTTTAAAATTCGATAAATTGGATCAGGCACACTACTATACCCTTGCAAGTTTATCATTTGATTGTATGTTGCGTATGATTAAGGTAGAGCTAGAGCTCTCAACTGATACGGACATGATACATTTTTTTAAGAAAGGTATACGCGGCGGCATAAGCAAGTGTACAGAAAGGAAACACATCGCTAATAATATTTATTTACCAGACTAGTGGAAAATATCATATCGCCAACAGAAAACGCGAAATTACCGAAATTAATTCCTAATATACAACATAAAAATATACATTGTACACTATAGAACTTTAAAACAAACCATTACCAACGGCTTAGTGGTTATACCAACTCATCGAGTATTACAGTTTAACCGATCAAAATGGCTAAAAACGTATATTGATTTTCATACCAATTTACTTAACAAAGGAACAAAAGAAATTGCGACAGTTACTTTTAAATTAAAAAATAACTCGATTTTGGGGAAAAAAATTGAAAATGTGGAAAATCGAAAGGATATACAATTAGTAACGCATTGGGAAAACAGTGTAGGCGAAAGTGGGGCTAGAGCATTAATATCCCGTCCCAATTTCAATAGAAGCTCGATATTTACCGAAAACTTTGCTATTATCACCGTCATCATGTAAAACCATTAGAAGAGTTTTACCAAATCGTGTAGTCATTGAAACCATCTTTACAATTTTATACACTTTCCCCACAATCATTTCTCACCTCGAAATCTTTGTTGGACATTTGATTAATTTCATCTAGTTTCTTTTGCAATACTCATTATTGAAAAAATGGCATAAATATCCAAAAATTACCGTGAATACAAAAGCACTTTCAGAACACTACACGAACACAATATTTGATGTTTATGCCACTGATATCTGCGACTGTTTGAAGTCACTTCTTTTCCCACTAACTTTTATAGCGAATCTTCAAGGTCGAATTATAACAATGGTGGGGATTGGCTTAACGGCAGGAACACCAGAAATAGTGGGGGAGTCTTCAAGGTCGAATGACTTCACACCTTTAAAATGGTATAAGGAGAACTGCAAGGTCAAAACATAATGAAACAAATAACTACATTTTATGTTCTTTATTGATTGACATTTTTCTGTTGTTCTCTTATACGTGTAATATAATCATTTAAACCTAAATTTCTCAATTTGTTTAATAATATTTGTTCGTTTTTATCTATCAAAAATTTATTATAAACTATACTTGCTAAAATACACACTTTAACATGGCTCATATATTTAAAGAATATATAAAAAACCTTGACTTTTCATACGCGTAAAAATTCCGAACAGGCTGCAGAAATTAAAAACTCTTCATACATTTCTCTAACTAAACTTTCCATATTAACTACTACGTTAAACTGAAGTTCTACACCCTAATTTTATTTAACACAACCGAATTTTCAGTGAAACTAATCAGTTTTTCCAAACAGTCAATAAATCCCAACTTTTTTATTTCACAAACAAACTCTGATAAATTTTGCTGCAATATTTATGACATGCATTGACAGCCATTTCATATTCAAAGCCAAATCACAATAGCTCAACGCCCCTTCTGGTCGGGTTTTCATTGAAGTAATTACTTGCCTATTCAGTGAACACATCGCCCAAATTTTTTATTGTCTCTTACCAACCACTATTCATATTTTTCACTTATTTTTACACTCATGACACTTTTTATTGCTGGTGGTGGCCCATACATATAATGACGATATATTTCTTCATAGTGAATGTAACAGGGTAAGTTCAATTGTAGTTCCTTGTCACACTGATATGGCAGCTTATCCTAAATTTGCTGTAAACTCAATGAATCGACGTAAGTTTTTAAATATTCGATAGGACAAAATGCTGGATCCTTTTCTTCAAAATCACACAAACTTTTTAAATTACTTTGATGTAACCAAATCACTCTGCCGACTTGCTCTATAATTTTATCTTTAGATATTTCCGTATCTGATATTTCACACTGAATGAATGTAAATAGGCTCACACAGTTTTATAGAAGAATTAGCAAAACCATTTCAAGATCATCCCACACTATTACAATGCACAAATAACTACTTTAAGGTCATACCCCCGGCAAAGCCGATGAGACCTTGATAAAGGTCAAGGTCAAAGCCGCGCAAACAACATGGGTCGCATAACATTTTCAAGGTCAAAGTCATATCAATGCACGGTCAGATATCATGGTCAATGGCGAAATTGGAACGAGGTCAAAGAGTGGGGGCACTGCGCGCTCCGGGTAACGACCACTACTAAGGCACTTTTCCTACCTGCAATAGGTTTAACTTATCTGCCAACACTTGGTGAAGTATTTTAGCAGCTGAGTCATTTCTTTCGTTATACTCCGTTGTGGTAAACGCTTGGCATCCTCCAGTTATGTACTAGATTGTCTCTGATGTTTAACAGCGGTATCTACATTGATTGTTTTGTATTGAGGGATCTCTAATGATGAACTTCCGATAGTTTTTCATCGCAATAACCTGGTTTTAAATAACTAACAAAAAGCCCTCCGTTCCCAGAGACATCCCTCCTGAAATCAACCAGAAGTGCGACGCTGAGTTGTCGATATTGTCCTGATTGACCTCATTTGAATGCCGTCTATGAAGTGGTTTCTGTAACCAGGTTTGTAACTTATTTTGGTCTGTTTGGTGGTGAGAAGCAATATCCTGTTCCCTCAGCTGTAGCGGCATTGAATCGTCTGCCTCGCATATTGCTCGATGTAGTGTGAAAGAGTCCGGTAACCGGTGAAAATATGAACGTAAGTTTATTATTTTTTCGTCGAGCTGCTTACCAATATCCAACAATCCTCTTCCACCTTGATATCTTGGAAGCATTGTACGTTCAATAGCATTCTGAAAGTGATGTTTTTATGCTTTTGTTAGGAGTATTATTTTTTTCTTTGCAGATTGTGGATGACCGTCCTGCTCCATTTTACAATTCCAAGAGTTGCTAAGTATAGAGCAAGCGTACGTATTAAGTGCCTTAAACAAATTTATAATATTTAGGTTCGTTCATAATACCCGCTGTACACTTCTCACGCGTTCGGTTTTTAATTCGGCTTTCATATGCCGATCGTCAATTCTTTTGGTCTGTTTCATATCTAGGGATTTGTATGTTTATTCTGATTCCATTTTAGCTATAGTTTCACCGTTCTGCATTTCAAGTGCTCCTGGTTGTATCTTACCTTTAACGATTTTCAAAATACGGCTCTTATCAAGTCCAAATTGCAGTCCGATATCCCCGGAAAACCCCTCCAGCTGGTTTCTGGTAACAGCCATCAGTATAAGATCATCCATCTATAGAAGAGGATTCAGTGTATTTACTACCTCTTTGTTGTTATTTCTAATATTAGAGCCGTTTCTAGTGGGGTTCAAACGACATGATAGTATGTTTATTGCAAGGTAGAACCACAATGGGCTAAGTAAATCGCCCTGAAATATTCCCTTTGGTATCGGAATTGTGTTAGTTTCGATGGTGTCGCTGAATGGCACTTGCAATTGGATCCTAGTTTTCCAGCTAGACATGATGCATTCTAAAAAGGAAGCAAAATGATTGTCGACCCTATAGATTCTCAATATAGTTGTGCACCACTGTGGCACTGAATCGAAGGCCTTCTTATAATCCACGTAGGTAGCAAAGAGATTTCTTCGGTTGATACAGGCTTGGTTACATATGACAGAGTCAATAATCAATTGTTCCTCGCATCTTATTACTCCCCCCGTGAATCCTTTCTGTTGAGTTGCAATGATGGTATGTTGTTCACAATGTGCATAGATGTGTTGAGTCAAGCAGGAGGTGATGACCTTATACAGTGTGGTAAGACAGGTGATTGGCCTATACTTAGCTAGGCCATATATGTTATGTTGGTTCTTTGGCAAGAGATACGTAATACATTCAGTAAAGAACAATGGCATTTTTGCTGGGTTAAGAAAAACATAATTAATTAGATTAGCCAGTTGATGGGGCATACACCAAAACTTCTTGAGCCAGTAGTTCTGAATTCCGTCGAGACCTGGAGCTTTCCAATTATGAGATTCCTTGAATATTCCTGAAATTTCATCGTTAGTAAAGGGCTCAAACTGTATCTGGCTGTAGTCTTGGTAGATTTGGTGTTCTTCATTAGTCCAGTCGGCTGCGATGTTACAAATGGCAGGTGTGAAAAATTGGTTTCCCCAGAAATCTGCTACCTGTTGTCTATTGAGATATCTATTATCTGCCATATTAGGTGGAGAGTTTAGCCTACTGTAGAAACTCTTTTCTGATCGTTAGGACAGTGCATTGTCACGTTTTCGGTTATTACTGGTCTTGTATATCTTTTGCCGTCCTGCAATAATAGAGTGCTTCTGTTTCAGCGTGTCAAGGCATTGCTGAGCAGTAGCATTCGCTAGATCTCATTGCGAATGGTATCGAACACGATTCAGGATTTCTTCAACACGTCTTTCCAGTTTACTTGTTCTCGGGTTCCTGATATACTCCATCAGCTGTCCTATATCTTTTCGAAGATTTTCAATTTTCTTATTTAGACGTCTTTCCCATAGTGGTGTGTTGGGTTCCCTGTTGCTGATCAGCGCTCTGTTGTAACTTTAATTTATAAAGCTCTAACTACTGCAGTCGCAGCACAGTAGATGGTCATATGCAACGACTCCAGAGTGTAGTATAAAATTATTATTACTATCAGATTTGCAAGCCAAACGGCTTCGCGCTCCCTCTAGGGATTTTTGATTCATACCAGGTACACAAAGATACCAAAAGTATGAAGCTTTGTGGGAACCCTTTCCATATTATCGGGTCCTAGGTGACGTGGTCTGCTGTATTTCCTACGAACTTTCGGACGGTTCGCGCGGTTGCTAGGAGAATTGCTTTCTGCATCGGCTTATACAGATGCTCACTAAGGCCCAGTCCCTTGATGTTCTGCAGGAGGTTCTTTGGTATCACTCCAGTAGTTGACAGTATTATGGGAATCATTTAGACGCTGTTCATTGTCCATTGTCTTCGGATTTGGACCTCCAGATCTCTGTATTTGGCGATCTTCTCGTTGTATTTTGGTCTTAGGTTGTTGTTGTTAGGTATAGCAATATCAATCAGTGTAGTTCGCCTAGAAATTTTATTTGTTAGTATAATATCTGGCCTATTATAAGCAACTGTTTGATCTGTTAGAACCGTTCGGTCCCAATATAACTTGAACTCGTTGTTTTCAAGAATAGGCTCTGGATTGTATTTGTAGTAAGGCATATAACTATTATTATTATGAAAAAAAATTAATATTTTAAATTAAAAATAAAATGTAAGAAAAATAAAAGAAAAAAATAGCTGCTGACACGCACTGATCCGATTTTTTTAATGATGTTACTATTTTGGAACAGGTAAATAAATTTTATTATCTACAATCTTATAGATTTGCTTCAACCACTTATTAATACTATATAACAAACTAAAGAACCGTAAAATAAAAACCACGACATGACAAAAACAAGTTTACGAGCAGAACCATAGATTAGAATTTACAAAAAATTATATCTTTCATATTTAAAAGGAGTAGTATGGCACCTTTTCAATACCCACGAATATATGTTAAACTTTTTAAAATTTATCTTATGATATTTTAAATGCTTACATAGATGGTGAACGTTATTCAATTTAAAACTTATCTTCTTCGTATATTATTGAAAAAAAAAAGCACAAGAATATTTGAAGCACAAACAGACCAAAAGAAATCATTGAGCACCGAAAGCACTTATTTGACAAACGTTTCGCCCCTTTCAGAAGTAATTTTCCACTCTTCCCTTTACGTATTTTTCCCTTTGAACAAACAAGGAATTTAAAATTAAATTCAAGGTCGTGTGCTGTCTCTAAATATAAGCGTTTTATAAGAAGTAAAAATTTAATTAATTACTAACATACAAACCTATCTCCAACAAGGAATAATTGAATGTTTGTTAAACAAATATTTGTGACAAAAGTGGCCCCATCGCCATTGACTGATTGAATAGCGATGAGAAATACCTCCTGCACACTTCGTATTTTTAACTATACTATTTTTCCAAAGCACTGATGTTTGCCTTCAAAATCCTAATTTATATATAACTAGATACTTGAGAATAAGATACATTACTAAAGCCAATTGTTTCCAAATTCTGTAAAAAATTTAAACTCTTATCTGAAATTACCTAGAACGTCAAATATAAATGATAACTTGTGCATTAGGAACTGGGGGGAAACATACAAAAAGCTTTATAATTTTACATGTGCTGTAAGAAAACATTAGAAGTCTTTATAAATGTTGAAACTACTAAAACACAGATAATACATAATTTTGAACTTATTTCAGAATTTTTATTCCAAATATCACTTTTGTGTTTCGAACCCAACTCCGAACTACTTTATAAATATTTTAGTAACTGACTCATTTTCTTATATACGTAAGTAGATTTACCAGCAGTTTACTTTGGTAATAATAAAAAAAGTGATTTTTAAACTTTCGAGATTGATTTTATAAATATATTTAAAAATTAGAAAAACTGGGATTACTCGTATCAGGCATCGCTTCTAAGTTTTTCTGGATACTCAAATGAAAGAACACTTTCATCATTTGTAAGACTAAAAAAAACAAAAAGAAAAACTAGCAGAAAAAAACACTTCTCTTCTTTTTTTTTGCATTTGGCGAATAAAATCCCAGCTGTACTTAGAATTAAAATGCAAGTCTTTTTGTATTCAGAACAAATTCAATTTTACAATATTTAATTTGCTCACAAAAATTGAAATATAATTGAAATTATGATACTGCCTTCTTACAATGTCATTAGAGCTATTTATAATTCTGAATGCTGTTTGGTTTTGCAAAACTAAGTAATTTTCAAGGTCAGTAATTTGTAACGAAATATTTTTAATTTCACTATTTCTGACGGCCAAAAATTACTAAAACATCTTAAGTTTTACTTAAATTTCTAATGTACAAATTTTCAATGTGTCGTCGTCTCCTTTTTCCAGACTCTCGCCACCCCGAAACAAAAATACATCTGACACAAAATATCTGATTAAAAATCCATAGCTCGTGCCCCAACTGAACCCCAACGTGGTGAGACTCACTTGTTACTCCTGTGAAATCGGTTTCGTAATAACTATAAACGACTGCCACGAAAAGGAATGCTAGGGGCAAGAAAGGGGAATGAAATGCCACAGGGGTGGAATTTGGGTATTTCGTTAAATTATTGAGTTGAATAAATAATATTGTGGTTCAAGAGTTAAACCATTTCTCTGTTCTACTAGAATATTCAGCCTTGTCTTTATTTCACCACCAGAACAATTTAATATTAGATGTTTATTACTGAACTGTGTCGAAAAATGTTTAGATTCGATATTGTAGGCGGTTTTATTTTAACCGCGTAAAAAAAATTAATGCCTTCGAACTCACTAACATGATCTAACTTTAAAACTGTTCCAAATTAAAAACAGAGGGTTTAAACTGACAAGAGCAACAATAAATCAAGTAAATTTTAATCCCTAAAAAGCATAAAAAATTCCTTTTCTTTTATTACTAAACAGGAAAAAAAGGAGAATTTAATTTATTTTCGGAATACAACTATTTCTCTTATATATTCCAAGGCCTTATCGCTAGATTCTTATCCTTAACATTCCTATATAGCCTTTATTTGTTAACATATGTAATATAAATTATGACAGTATCATATGCAAAACAAAACTGGCCAACTAGAAGATTTACCTTCCATGGTAACACACCACGTCTTCTTACAAGGAAGGTACCTGAAGTGTCAGGCTCCGACTTTAACAAAACTTTAGTATGTTGTAGAGGGTACAAAAATAAGAGATACGTATTTTTTTATCTGCGGAGATTCATTTTAACTGGGTGAAAACCGTCCCTAAATTTCAGCCCTAAAAACAGTATTTTTTAAATATCTCAGGTTCTTAGTGAAATGTTCTTACAAAACAAAATTAAAGTTACTTGTTCGAAATGATGTTAAATTATGGTATTTTCACCTCTTAGGATATCATATCTTATTTTTTATTAGGGTAAACCATATATTTACGCAAGTAATTTAATTATAAGAATTTCGAAATTTAAGAGAATTGTTTAAAAGTATTTTTTTTCACGAATATCATAAGTAATTTAAGTTTAAGGCTTTCGGGGTTTCTAAAAACATATTAGTAACAAAGTGTGAGTCACCCTCAAATAAGTTTTTCATTTAAATTTCTTGTTCTAATTGAGATATCGTTACAAAACAAAATGGAGATTACTTGTTATTTGAAATGTTGTTGAATTATGGTATTTTCGCCCCCAAATATTTCACTCCTTATTTCTAATAACGGTAAACCATCTACTAGCACACGAAATTTAATTCTAAAAATTATGAAATTTAATGAAATTGTTTCAAAGTATTTTTTTCACGAATACCATAATTAACTCAAGTTGACATGTTGTGGGATTTCAAAAAATAAAGTAATAAAAAATGTGAATTACCCCCAAATACATTTGTTCAAGTCTCATATGCTAATTGAGATATTTTTACAAAACAATGTGGAAATTACTTGTTAGTTAAAGTGAGGTTATACCATGTTTTTATCCCATACTTTTTATTGGGTTAATCTTGTAATTCATTTACATAATTTAATTCTGGACATTACGACATTACGAAAGTAAACCAAATTTGTTGATAATATTTTTTTTACGAATACAATAAGTAACTTAAGTTGAAGTGTTTTGGGGTCTCCGAAAATAAACTAGTAAAAGAGGGTGAGCCACCCCCAAATATGTTTTTTTAATATCTCCCGTTCTAATTAAGATATCTTGATAAAACAAAATTAAAATTACTTGTTATTCGAAATAATGTTAAACTATGGTATTTTCACTCCCAAGGATATTATTCCTTATTTTTTATAAAAGTAAACCATCATGTCATACATATATTATTATTCTTAAAATTATCAAATTTTAATTTAAATTAACGTTGCAGAATTAAAAACCACCATTTGTCATGATTTATAATAACTTATAGACATGAATGCTTAACCAATGAAATAAGTCTATATTTTCTTATTAGTTAAAAGAAAAAGTTTTAGTAGTCCTGTAACGTTCATATCAACTGAAATTTGGCAATTTTAAGAATAATTATACATGTATGAAATGACATCTTCGAATGATATCCTTGAGAGGGAAAATACTATAATTTAACTTCATTTCAAATATTAAGTAATTTCCAAATTGTTTGTAAAGTTATCACAATTAGAACTTCAGATGTAAAAATAGTATTTGGGGTAGCTCATTCTTTTTTACTAGTTTATTTTTAGAAACCTCGCACCACGACAACTTAAGTTGTTTATGGTATTCGTGAAAAATATATTTTCAAACAATTTAAATCTCGTAATTTTTTGAATTAATTTTATTGGCGCGAATAAAGGCTTTACCCCTATAAAAAAATAAGGAATGATATCCTTGTGGGTGAAACATCATTTGAAATAACAAGTAATTTTCATTTTGTTTTGTAAAGATATCTTACTTGGAACCTAAGATACTTCAAAAATATTATTTTTAGCGGTGAAATTTAGGGGCATTTTTCACTCCGTTAAAATCAATATCCGCACATAAAAAAAAATACATATTTTAGAGATATTAAAATATTATACCGGATAATTATAGTATATCCCTAATTCGTTTAAACTGGGGGTGTAAAATTTCTCAAAAAATCGCTTTCGCAAATATAAACAAACCATTAAAAGATTAGAAGTAGAAGTACGGTTTAGAGAATAGAATCTTTTACTAACTATACTGACTGGCTGATATTTACTTTCTTGAGAATATATATACTTTTACTAACTTTACTGACTTGGACCATTAGTTTACTGACTGACAGTTAAGAGGTAATAAGTCATTTTGTAAAAAAATCTCTAAATCTAGGTAAACCGAATATACCAAATTTGGTATTTGGATTTCTAATTAAAAGCAAAAATATTTTGTTGTTTTGCAAATAAAAGAGAGCGGCGATGATTAATTTATACTGATTTTACTAACTTAACTATGATGACTGACAGAGGTTAAATAATAAGATAATTTTTAAGAAGGAGAGAAGGGCAAAATTATTTTATACAAGAATAATCTCATCTCCCATGCAAAAAAGTTTGCGTTTGACACATAAACTCACTAGTAAAAATAAAGATTTATATTATTATTTTTTTGATCTTCGAGCCTAGCAAGGGTAAAAATGAGATATATTATTTTCTGGTGAGATAAGCAGTTTGAAGGAAACAAAAAATAAATATTATTTATTGAAAATACACTTTTGCTTGTAATTTTTCAATGCGCTTGTTTTAGATTTTAGAGGTTTTCTTTCATATAGCCAATTGAACTCACAAATCCTTGAGACTCCAAATATCAAAATCACTTAACAGGTTTAGACTTCAAAGCTCCACAATTATACTTCCATACATATATATGATTAAATCTTCGATATGCTCGTTTTCAGAAAGCAAATGCAAAAAGTGAAAATTAATTTCCACCTTTAAATACTCTTTTTAGCCAATGTCGCTCCATCCAAACAATATATTTAGGACAAAACATAATTTGTGTGTTAACCTACAAAATTTATTGTTTCGTGCATTATAATAGCACCACAAATTTCAATTTTTTATATATAATAATTAATTTTTTAAAAACTAGGAAGATGTATTTAAGCCATTTTGCGTAAACAAATTTCAAATTGAATGCAGTCTCGTGGTTAGGACAACAGTAAGTCCACCTCTGCGAAAGTCAACCCTCATAGTAAATATAACACAAGAAAATTGACGGGCAGATGATTATTTGTTTTCTCAGCAAAAAGCGAACAGGGAAATGTTCAAAGCCCTTTCCGACTGCGCTCAGACCAACCGACCATACTTACCCATAATAGAGACGTTTAGCACAACTATTAAAATTGAAGTACTGTATTTTATTGAATCTTCATAAGTGTCCAAACGTTAAAAGTCCGATTGAACAAATTGTGGACATCGATTGGATAAAACCTTTTCAAACCATACAATATTCTGTTATCGGTAATAGTATTATATTTACATCAGAATTTTATGAATTGCAGAATATACAAATGAATTTTCTCATTTACAGTAAATATTTTATTTTCCTTAAGTAAACATATTTTAAAACATATAAAAGCTGACAGGAATGGAATGGAGTATTCAGAAAGAAAGCAGTAAATATCAATATTGTTAACCAAAGTTGTAGATGTAGGAAAGTAGATCTAGGAGAAGTTATTTTAAAGAAATGATATTATTTTAAAAATTATGTTTTAAGAATTGTCATGCCATTTTTTTTTATTTCATTGTTATACGTTTGTGTATATGCAGAAGTATTTAACTAATTACCTTTATCTACATCGTCATCCCTGTAATAACTGTTTTTCAGCGTTTGGTATTAATCTCCCTACATGCTACGATAGACTTACATTTACATCTCCAATACCTAAATCACATTAAACCCAATATTGGCTCAAAATATGACCGAAAATCAATAATTTTTCATGAGAGCCCATATCTAGCAATATGCATAGTTACATATATTCTTTTATCTTGCTTAGTTTTTTGTGTTTATGCATATATGTACGCAAAGTCCCTATTTTACTCTGCACTTTATGAATCTATCCCAATACGCAATAACACGCAGGGTCTTGAATGTCTTAGGGTCAGTATTTTTAGTTAGTTCGATGTTGTTTACTTTATTGACCATGTCTGTAAGGCAATCTATAAAAGATATATCGACGAGATATCATTAACGAAGACATAATGATTTAATTTTGTATTAAGAATAGTCTTTTATTATGTCATATTGGTCAACATATATTATAGTATTTTACTCTGTTACAGAGGTAAACATCTTTAACTCTAGTAAAAACAACAAAAATCGACCTGCAAGAGGCCTGTTAAAAAATAAAATTTAACAAACACGTATTGTGCATTTTTCAAGATATTAAAGTTCGAAACTGATCTAGCTATCTCGTAGTTGACTCACTGACTGGCGAAATCTATGAGCTACTTCAAATAGAACTAAAAACCTAAAATTTGATTAAAATGTTTAGAATATGTATAGGAAAAATTGATCAGTCTCAAGTATGAATTGGAAGAATCTGTTTTGAAAGTCCAACTAAAGTAGTTAACGATTTTTGTCAAAATGGTGAAATACGCAAAAATTTTATATAATTTTAGTCGGTTTTAAAATACACTTATTTGTCAATGAATATAACTTGTAAATAGACATTTTTAGAAATAGCCAAAAAAATGAAAGAAAATACAGGAAAATAATGAAAATAATGAAAAAATCTTTAATTCCTTTATGTTCTTGCATGTTGACAGAAAATTACAATTACGGGCACTTCTTGAAAATTCTGCAGAAAGAAGTGAAATTCCACTAAAAATATTACAGCCAGAAAGGCCATATTCAGACTTAAAATATATCTCCGAATTTGGCGAGATCAAAAAGAATCCAAGGAAGTAAAACAGGTCAATAAGTTGGAGCTTAACGAATAAAGATAACTATTTTGAACTTGTGAAATATACAAAAATTTTACATATTTTTAGTCGCTTCTAAAATACACTTATTTGTCAATGAATATAACTCCTAAATGAGTATTTTAAAAAAATTGCCAAATAGCTGAAAGAAAATACGGAAAAATTATAAAAGTAATGAAAAATCTTTATGGGCCTTATGTCCTTTCATGTTGACACAATAGTATAATTACGGGCAATTACTAGTCTTGTTGAAAATTCTGCAAAAAGAAGTATAATTCCACATATTACAGCAAGAAAGGCCATATTCTGACTTAAAATTTGTCTATGAGTTTTGCGAGGTTTAAAACAATCAAGGGAAATAAAACAGATCAGTAAGTTGAAGCTCAATGATTAAAGATAACTATTTTGAACTTAGCAGTATGAAACATCAAATTCATTTTTGACAAAATGGTGAAATATATAAAAATTTTATATATTTTTAGTCGGTTCTAAAATACACTTATTTGTCAATGAATATGGGCATTTTTAAAAAATGGTCAAATAGCTGAAAGAAAATACAGGTAAATAATAAAAGTAATGAAAAAATCTTTATGTGCCTTATGTCCTTCCATATTGACACAATAGTATGTGGGCAATTATTAGTATTTTTGAGAATTCTGCAGAAAGAAGTAAAATTCCATCCAATCCAATATTACAAGAAAGATCATATTCTGACTTAAAATTTATCTACGAATTTGGCGCGATCTAAAACAATCCAGGAAAGTAAAACAGATCAATAAGTTGGAGCTTTATGACTAAAGATAACTACTTTGAACTTGGCCGTATGCAACATCAAATTCATTTATAATAAAATATTTATGAAAAAATATCGCCAAAAAATATTAACTTCGCCTAACATATAATTTTTGAAAAAATTATTAAAATATTGAAAAGTGTATTCGTTGAATAATGCGTTTAGTTTCAATTATACAAACATTTTACATTTAGCTTAAAACTATTTTTGTTTAAATATTGTATTAATGTTACTTCAGTAATGTTAAGTCCTTTTTTTATGTACATCTGTTCATGTAAAAAGTATAACCTAAGGTCGAATGTAAGAGTTTGTTATATATATTTTTGTCTGTCATATTTATTTTTTGTAATGTCGACAATAAAAGCAATTATTTTTATTCCCGTAGGTTTAGCCAAACGACCCTCGCACTTCCTCCAGGAGAACATTCACTCATCCCAGATATTCTCAGATATCGGAAAGATGGATCTTTGATGGGTTCTTTTCATATTGTTGGAACCTACGTGACGTTATGATGCTCTGCATTTCCCATAAACTTCTGAATGGTTTGAGCGGTCTCAAGTAGCACTGCCTTATATAGTTGTTCGTCACATTTCCTTAATATCAAGCAGAGGACTTTTCAGTATTACGGCGGTTGGTGATAGAATTTTGGGGATAATTCGAACACTACTCATTCCCCACTGTCTATTTATACCTCCAGGTCTATATTTGGCGATCTTCTCATTATGTTTGTTCCTTAGACGGTTATTCTTAGGGATAACGACTTCTATTAGTATTGCTCGCTTGGATGTCTTATCCACTAAAAGAAGTCTGAACTGTCATGTGCTATTGTATGATTTGCAAACACAGTTCGATCACAGTACAGCTTAAACTCGTTGCTCTCCAGTATAGGTTCCGAACTGTATATATAGTATAACATTTTCTCTATCTGCAACAGTTTGGTCATTCTGAATCAAGGAGTCCCTGATTATGTATTTCAGATAGTATTTCGTTGGGAAGACCTGATCTAGGATAGCTAGTAGCAACCGAACAATTGTAAGACGACATTTCCCCGGTTTGCCTCATTTGGATGTCGTCTGTTAAGGGGCTTCTATAGCCAGGATTGAAGCTTCTCTTGGTCTAGTTAGTGATAATACATTAGTTCATGGTACCTTAACTATAGCGATTTTGCATTGTCTGCTTTGTATATCGTCCAGTATAGCACATGAGACTCTGCCAGCCTGTGAAAATATAAGGGTAAGTTTGTTAGTCATTGATCCAATTGCTTACAAACATCCACCAATCCTCCCCCTCTGTGGTATCTTGGTTGCGTTGTCTGCTCAGTAATACTACCCGCATGATGTTTCTGTGTCTTCGTCATTAGTGTTCTGATTTTTCTCTGCAGACATTCTATATTTATCCTGTTCCATTTCTCTATTCCAAAAGAGTAACTAAGTGCAGGGCATGCATAAATATTGAGTGCCTTAAATAGAATTTTACTGTTTAGATTGGTTCGCAGTACCTGCCCCACTCGTTTTATGAACTGGTTGGTTAATGCGGTCTTCATAATTTGTTGGTCAATCCTCAAGTTTTTATGGGTTTGTTCTGCCTCCATTGCCGCAATAGTTTCAACGTTCTGTATCTCAAATGCCCCCGATTTTTCAAGGTCGAACAGTATTTCTAGGTCCCAGGAGAACTCCTCCACAATTTTAAGCATTTGTTCCAGCTGATTTCCGGTGGCTGCCATTAATTTAAGATCATCCATATACAGGAGATGATTTAGCTTTACCACCTGTTCATGATCGGCACTGGTGGAATTTAAACGACATGATAGTGAGTGAGGCAAAACCATAATGGGCTTAATTAAACTTTCTGAAATATCCCCTTTGTATTAGGATTGTGTATGTCTAGATGCTGTTGCTAAAAGGCATCTGCATCTAAATCCTAGCTTTCAAAGTTGACATGAGGTATTCTAAAAAGGACACAATATGTCGTCGACTCTATATATTAACAGTATATTTGTCAGCCAGTCACGTGGTACTGAGCCGAAGACTTTTTGGTAGTTTACGTAGGCAGCAAAAAGGTTCCTTCAGTTTGTATAGACCTGATAGTAAATGACCGAATCGATAATACGTTTTTCCTTGCAACCCATTGCATCTCTGGTACATCATATTATTATTATTATTAAAATAGTTTAATTTGACTCAGTTTAAAATATGAGCCATCAATTTTAACCATAAAGCTACAACTTCCTCATTTATTTTACTTTCTCTATGTCTAAGAAAAATATAGAAAATTAGCGTTAAGTATGTGCTATAAGAAATACAAGATATTGTTGTTACAAGTCTCCTAGCATGACTTCATCAATTTTTTTAGTAAGTTATGCAACCACTCTGAGCAAAATAATTCCAAAATGTATTTAAATTAAGTACTTAACTAAATAAAAATTTATTTGTTAAAGAAATAAAAAGCATTTAAATACTTTGTTGACGAATTTTACGTATATAGTATGAAAAGAAACCAAACTGTTTCAGATCTTCACTGTTGGTGATGATCTGAAACCGTTTTGTTTCCTTTCATATTATAATATGTGGATTTAAATACATTTTCTGTAACAGAATCCTTTCGAGATTTTCAAATCCGTGTAGTTATCGCTTTTTTGAAATCGATGCGGTGGTAGTTGAAGAAATTATTATGAAAATAAATTTAGATGAATGAAACCTTTTTTCATATCATTATTATATTGTTTAAACTGCTTGATTTTATTAGCAATTGTTCACTAGAGTTTTTATAATTTTTTTACCTCATTAAGTAATTGGGTAGATTATAGATATTTTCTATAAATAAAGGTATTTTCTATAAATAAGAAATATATAATTAAATAAAAAATATGCCATAATTAAATTAATAATAAAATATGCAAGGCCTTCGAAGAAACTCCTAAAACGTATTGAAAATATCATCAAAATATCTCACTTCTACCGAGAGCTATGCGTGCATAAACAAAAAATTATATACGGGTCGAATTGATAACCTCTTTTAAATAAAATCGATTAAAATTTTCCTAAACAAGTAATATTCTTTAGCAGGAGTTGAGAGATTTTTTTAATTAACTACATAAGTAAGACATGTAACTTATATACTAACCGTTTTAAACATTTTGTTTACATTCATTCACACCAGATTTAAAGTAACAAATATACAGATCATTGTCCTAATAATGGAATTCATACATACAACTCTTATTAAAACTTTAACTACATCTATATTTTACATCCTTTTGTGTGAAGCTTGTAATAATATTAACTTTTCTCATGTGTTTTTAACATTTTATTCTCAAAATTCATCAAAAAAATATCCATGTAACGGTTTAATTAATACAATTTCTGTAACTATTCACCGAGGCACGTTCATATGTCCATGTTCTAACATCGTTTGTTAACAATGTTTGTTATCATTTCACGTACAACTCTGCGGTATGTTTCATTAATATTTTTATAAACTCTAGAGCATATTAAAATTATTCCATTCAGCTCGTAAGTTCATTTTCATCATTATAGTTGCGATTGTATATTTTACTTCTGAGATTTGAATATTTTAATTATACTTGATATTTTATGAGGAAATTAAGTTGGGGGATGTTTAGTCATAAAATCGTCATACTGTTATGTGTTCTTGAAAGATAAACATCGCACATTCTCTTTTCATTTATGTTTAGAAAGATTACATATTTGATTTACATTTATAAATTTAGAGGTATTTTAGTCTACAAGCTAATTAGATTTATCCACTACTAACTGTTGCCCACGGCTTCGCACGTTAAATTTCTACCTAAACACGAGTTTATTGGTATTTAAGAATCTATATGCTAATTTTCGTGCTGTCAATATAAGGCTCTTTTTAATATATACAACGACTTTGAAACAATGAAGTTGCAGTATGACAGTTTCTCCTTATCCACTCCTGGATATAGGTCTCTCAATCTTTTCCACGTCTCCCTATTTTGTTCCAGATTTATCCATTGTTTATTTTCTACCCGTCTGAGATCATCCACCTATCGTTTCTATGGTCGTCTCATACTTCTTTTTGTCTCCATTCTGTTATTCTATATGTCCATCTGTCGGTGGGTAGTCACAACATGTCCTGCTCATTTCCATTTCATCCTCTTCCATTATGTCAATATTTTTTTTATTCCAGATTTCTTCACCTGCTTCAATACTTCACTTTCCAATTCTAAGCAATATAGATACTTCCGGTACTACCCGCAGAGTCATTATATCATGGACTGAAAGAGCTTTTAAAAAACCAATCTCAAAACTGATAAAGAGATTGTATCTTTGATAGTTATTACAAAAAGAGTACAAGAACTCAGTTTTAGTAATATGTTTTCAATGTCGTTACCCCAAGTTAGGTTTTAATCAATAAAAAGCCATAAAAATTTTGTGATATTTATAATTTCTGTGGATTAAATATTTACTTGTGTTAATATTAGAATCAATGTATGTATTTTTAATAATAATTTCCATAGCCATTGTATTATCATTATTCAGTTTTAGGTCGTTCCCTTAGCACTACTTAGCAAAGTGAGAACAACATAAGTTAAATGTATTAGCGAAGTCAATAATGCTGGAATTTACCTTCTTCAATATAGGTTTTTATCCAGCATTTTACAGGTCCTCTCACGACCAATTTATGTAATTTATATAATAGTAAAGTATGATCGTCTGTATCCAAACCTCGGTTCATGTTATAAAATAAAATAATATATTTTTCTTTTCATTTAGAGCAACAAAAGTATGTTGTATAACCATATCCAAAACAGTATGAGTTAAGCACTTTGACGAAATCCATTTTGATATTTAGAAAGTAGAGAATTATTCTCTAGAAAACTAGTAAGACCGTTATTGGAACATGCTTGAAACAATTTTGCCAAGTGGCTCTGCAGTGCAGTTGGGCGGTAATTTTCAACACCTTCGAATACCAACTTTATTTTTAAAAACAGGTATAATATTTGATGTTGTTCAACAAATTGGAATTTACCTTGCGAGAAACTGATGTTGATAAACACGGAAAAAATTTCGGACAAAATATCTTGAGCGGCGATAAATTAGTACCTGACATTTGATCAATGCCCGATGATTTTTTATCCCATAACTTCGAAATGCACTTCTTTAGTTCTTCTGAAGTTGTTGGATAAATAAACACAGATTGTGAAAAATTTTTGATTTCAAGCATTGGTAAGGTAGCAGGTTCATTATTGTTCCTGTCCTCTGCAGAAAAATTATTAAATATCTCGCATACTCATTTTTATATTTAAGTTCAATAGAAATATCAGATTTTTTAGTAATATTTTTCCAAATTGCTCTCCTTATTAATATTGTTAGCCACCTGTTTTCTTTATGAATTAAATTTTTTGTTATAATAGAATTTAACTGCCGGATTCACTTACATGGTTTAAATTTAAAACCAGCCTAAATTGGCAACAGAGGATTTAAACTGACAAGAGCACCAATAAGTCAAGTAAGTTTTAAACCCTAAAAATACAAACATAAAAAAAAACATCTTGTTTTATTACTGAACTGGCAAAAATGGAGAACTTTATTTACTTTCGATATACAGCTATTTCTTTTACATATTCCAAGGCTTTATCGTAAGGTTTTTACCCTTAATATCCCTATATAAGCGTTTATTTGTTAGCATATGTAATATAAATTATGACAATATCCTAAGCTAGAACAAAACTGGCCGACTAGAAAATATAAATTTCATGGCAACTAGATCGGGTTTAAATCTGAAATCTTTTTTGTGAATCTGGCTATAAACTCCGTAATTTTTTGTGATAATTAGGGTTAACCTGGTGCATTTCTTTTATTGATCTCGCCAACTTTTCAATTTGTCATCCACTTATTTCTGGATTCATATTCATTATTATTAATGAATATTTTATGAGGAAAATTTGATTTAAATGCAATTTTAGTTTCTAAATATATCTGCTAGAATATTGTAACAATACCATTTTCTTTATTCGTTGTTAAAATTTAATGCCGGCTGACAAGAGTGAATTTGCTGGCATTTTGAAAGTCATTTCTTAATTTGTATATTAAGGTTACCAGTTGATTTGTATGGTCAGACTGGTACGTGTCTTGTATTTCGTAGTTTAGGCCGGGCGAGTCGGCAAAAATATTATGTATACACATTTTTGACAATGAAGAAAAATTTTTAAAGATATTCGGCCCGCTTACTATTATCAAAGATTATTACATGAGCGGTAGCTATTATAATATTTGCTGTTATGCAGCAGATCGACATTTTCGTCGCCGCATATTATATGTGTCATATGAAGGGTATATATTTTCTACGAGATTCCAAATAGTATATCCGCATATACTTCGCAGTCGCCATTAGGGGATCTGTATATTGAGGATACAATAATATGTTCACGACTAGCTATGGTACGTTTACCAGCAGATATCCAAAAATGAAGGTCACAGCTATTATTAATTCTACCATTCGTAATATTGGTTCTTGCGTAATAATTTGTAGTATTGAAATTATCATAGGGAAGCCTTTAATATCTGGATTAAGGTGATGTTCAGATAAGCCAAACAGGTTAGTGTTATGGTTTTCGACTAATCAAAACACCTGGTAGGTTCAAGATAATAGCCACAAATCCGAGAGCTATTCTCTCCTCTAGTCTAGAAAATTCTCTTGACCAAGAGTAGTATAGATGGCGAGGTTTTGGGCCCCGTAGTCTCTCTCGATGGCATATTCCATCTGCATATCCATTTATTGAAGAATGTCTTGTATGAAGAAAGGTGTGGTTAAGTTATTGAGCTGACATATTTACTTCTTGTAGACGAAGAAATGTATGTATATTTGGTTGCCTAAGAATTCCTCGATGAACCTACCCATATATGGAAGTATGTCTTAAACGGAAGAAGAAGGGCATTATGTGGGGAAGGCTGAAGGAGTGATACTAAATTTAATTTTTTGTTGTTGTCATCATCGTCAAAGAAAAGTATTTACTTACTTATGTTTGTAACCCGAAGAAGAAGAATCCTTCAAGATTTCCATATATGGAAGTATGTCTTAAGCTGAAGAAAGTCGTGGTCAAGTTCTTGTGCTGAAAACGTGATGACAAATTTTAGTTGTCTTTAAAGAATATGATGTCACCTCTTGGTTATAACCCAAGATTTCCTCACATGGAAATATGTTTTAAGGTGAAGAAGTCTGTGGTTTAGAGTTATACAGATGTGTTTACGAAAGAATAAGAAAGATGACGTTGTTGAAGAAGCGTAAATTTGATTGCCTAAGAAAGCCAAAGCCTTGACCATGACGTAAAAACTTATAGGTTTTATTAATTTCTGTTGCATCCATCATAATATCAAGCAGGCAGTACTGGTAGCAGCAGCTGCTTATATTGGATATATATTGACGCGGGCCAGTGCAATATAGGTAAGAGCAGCCTTCGCTAAATTGCTATTATTTCTTCATTTATAAGGGAATCGGGGTGGTAGAAGAAAGAAAAATACAAAATTGCCGTTGATCGTTTTATTAGTTTCAATATTCTAAAACAAAAAAATCGTAAAAGGTTAGCATATGTTTATTAAATTTTTATTTCTAGAAATATAAAAACATTTTAACAAAAAAATTAATAATTCAAAAATTAAGTGAGTAAACAGGAAATTTAATTCTAAAAATTTAGAAATATTTTTAAAGTTTGTTATAATACATAAAAATTTTATTATGACCTTAAAATAACATAGTTTAAACATCTCGAAATTAAAAAGTTATTTAATGCAGATAAGATTTATTAATCTAATATTTTTAAAATTAAAAAGCTAATAATACCGTTTAAATATTATTTTTTTACATTCCACTAGAAGAAAAAAAAACTATTCAAGATCAGCACTCTTAACCATACTTTCTAAACAGTAAATAGTTTCTAAATAGTAAAAATTTTCTAAACAGTAAAGGTCTCCTTTTTGAACGTAATATCATTCACAAAAGCAAAAATACTTTTTACAAGTAAAACATTCTCTTGTACCACCACCCGTGTGAAAATGAAACATGTTTGTTAAATTCTGGAAAACAAAAGATTTTATGGCTTGGAGTAGCCCCAGGGAAGTATATATAATTAATCATTCTTTTGTCATCACATGGATTTAAAGCCACTCTTCTTTGATCAATAGTGTATACGTAGTGTTATACTGATTTCATGATTTTTTGTGAACATTCTGTGCATTTATTATTAATTAGACATTTATAATAGTCATCAAAAGTAGTCGATCTTAAAGAAAATGCTTTTATTCCCTTAATTTTTTTTTGTTAATTGTTTTTCTTGGTCAGAAATACTAATATTATTCAAAACTTTAAAACTATATATTTTCGATATTAAACCAATACATTCAGACATAATTTCTCCGTTATTTTCATCTTCCATTAGCCCTAAAACTTTTTATTCCATAAATGCATATTAAAAGTGTTATTTACAGGATAATCTGAAGTGTGTCAAAATTATTAATATCTTGTTTTATATGTTCATAAATATCTTGAATAAAAAAAATAAGGGAATTTGTATCTGCCTGGGTTCCAAATTTTACTTTAATATGATTATAGTGAAAGTCGTAAATAAATGTTTTTGATATGTCTAATATCGAAAATCTTGCATAAATGGGTTTATTGAGAGTAACATTTACTTTTGAAATTTCTATTAAAACCATATTCTTATCGTAAACGGTAAGGCTATGAAAATTAGGTTTAGAAATACAATAGTTTGCTCCGAATCTACCTGACCATTTTGTTACCAATTTAACGTTTTTATATTTACGAACATTTTCCATTGTTTTTCCATATTTTGCATTATTAATCAGTTTATAGAAATTTTTATCAAAATTGTTTTGACTTTGTTTTCTCAATTCAGTATTTGATTCAATATTTTTTTTAAAATATGCTGATTGTTTAAATTTAAAAGTTTTGTAAATTTTTGTTATTTTTATCCAAGCAGGAGGACTTGTTTTAAATTTTTATAGTGAATAGCTTACTTCTTTATTAAATAATGTTGACAGTACTTTTGGAACCTTTGAATGTGAAGTTGGTGGTATCAGACGTTCAGGACAGAGAGGTAGATCTTTGTGTAATTTATAAAGTTGATTTAGATATAAAAGATCAACTTCAAAAATATACCCTACTGAACTATCGTCTGAAATATTCAAAATATCCATATTTTCCTGATAAAAATTATCAACCAACTGAAATTTGGCCTGAGGTACTCTTACAATCATACTAGCTCCATAAAGATTATTTACGTCAAGATACATAAGATATGACGTTGATTCATTGCTATTATATATTTGACCCATATATGGATTATTAGCTTTACCATATCTATATGAACAATGGGAAACGCCACATCGAATACCTATTTATATAAACAAAATTATATCAATAATTCAAATTCAGTATCTGTCATTTTTAAAAATGCATCAAGAGTCAATGAAGGAGTTGTGATGTAATGTAAACAGTCTAGTTTATAAGTGAACATACAGACCGTTCTAAAATTGCCAAAAATATAGGCAAGTAAAAGAATATCAGATTTTAAGTAAAGTTCAGTATATTCTTGTATATTTTTAATTTTAAAAATATTCCAAACGTCCTGTGCCTGCTAATAATCTCCATCAGAGATGTTTCAATTGTTTAAAGAACTATAAAAATTATCTTTTTATGGTAAAGATTGTTCTTGTAATTTTTCCCAATTATCTAAATACTCCCTTACGTGTTAAAAATTTAAATTCGTCGATATTGCTAAAAAACTTTTGGTAATTGCTATTTTGTCATCATTTAAGTATGACTTCAGTTTTTCAATACTTGCCGACATAAGTTTATAAGAGTCAATAAATTTTAGACATATATTGGCGTTTTTTAGGTACTTTGTAAATGAAATGTACTTCTTTTTATTGACTGGAGGCAAAGTGATTTTACCCTTTATTTCTGTACTGAGGGCTCTAATCAGGAAGTAACTCTAATAGCTAGATAAATTATGAATAACTATGGGGATGATGTGCGTATTAGTACAATTTAAATGTAGTAAAATGACAATGATCTTTAACTATTAGATCGTCTTTATTATATTCAAGGGAATATATGTGACAGTTTGTTGCTGTAGCAAATTGATTGCTTTCCTTGATAGTTAACTGTTTCATTAGAATGAGATTTAAATAATAATAAGAAAGCGGATTGATTATTAGCTATATTTTCAAGTTATCGAACAAACTATAAAATACAATCTTTTCCAGTATAATAATTAAATTTTGATAGGACAGAATTAAAGGAATATTTTAGATATTATTCTATGCTACACGGAAAGTGTTTTTGCAACTTTTTTGAATTTGTTTTACAGGCGTTGTTGTTGCTGTTATCATCGCTATATTTTTCTAGTACACATTCAAGGTCTGAATATATTACAAAAGGAACATGCTCTTTATTTTTAAAATTTTTAAATTTCAGTATATTATCATATTTTGTGGATAAGGTAATTTTAGTTGTTCATATTTTGGCAATTTACGGAATGTTTTAATACATTTTCCCCAGATTTAAAGTTGCTAAAACAATGCTCGCATAGAAAGGATCTATTTCGTGTATTACCAATTTGTTTGTCTTGGTTCCTGTTGTTGTTGGGACTGTTATTGTTTTTGTGGCGATGACAACGGTGATTAATTTTGAAATTCGGTAAAATAATTTTGACAGAACTTAAGTTGATTTGAAGCTCGTTGCCATTATCTAGATGTACTCTTACTTAATTCATGTTTTTTTACTTTATAATATTGAAACTAATAATGTTAATACGTTGAGAAAAAATATTAAAATGTTGCCCATGTATTATGAATAACGCGTTATATACACAGTCTGAAGACAATAAGAAACTATATCGCCCACATCATTATTCTTTAATTATAGAACTCTAAAATTAGCCTGACGGTAATAAGAAACCATATCACATATAAAACTCCAAAATTAGCATGTATAAATTATGACTCTATTTTCGTGATTACAATTTAATGTAAGAATTAGTTGATGTGTGTTTTATCATATCCTATTTTAAACACCCCGAACGAAAGAAAATGTTTCAGCACATTTTTGACTAAACATTTTCAACAGGAAGTGCATCTCTAATTAAAAACATTCATAAAGAGAATTATGTTTTCATTTGATATAAAATTACACTTTAGTTTATTTTTTGGAAATATTAATATTAGCATGTTGTTGTATAATCTGAGTTTAGTTCCAAACTGGTCTCGATTTTTATTAAATGTTGTTATTTTTTAATAATGAACTGTTAATATTGTTTTGATATATATATATACATATATATATATATATATATATATATATATATATATATATATATATATATATATATATATATATATATATAATATATATAAATATATATATATATATTATAGTTAAAAAGCATACATGTCTATTTTAAAATCTAATTATTATTTAATATTAGTGTCAATGATAATAAAAAAATAAAAGCTAAAATAAGAAAATGCACATTATAACTATTATTTTTTTCTCTGTATTATTGCTTCACACACGGTTATATATATATAGACATATATATATATATATATATATATATATATATATATATATATATATATATATATATATATATATATATGAAATAAAATGCGAAACAATGAATGCAAACTTCGCTCCATTATATCCTTTCTGTGTTAGAAGTTGCACAGTTAGAATGAATTGTAATAAAACACAATTCATCCTATTCCACCACCATCGAGATGGTGGCCCACCTGTACCACCACACCGAGAAGAAAGTCAAAGCTTACCCTCCCCGCCACAGTGATACGGCAGAGATACATGTTTCGTCTCTCACTAGACTCATCAGGGTACCGACATGCACCTGGCTGTGCAAAGGACAGATCGGAAGGAAGCATGCAACACTGAACGCGGCTTCGCCGACCTCTCGTCGGATGGCTTATATATGTTTATACGGCTTTTACGGATTCCTCCGTGTGAGATGCATTAGCAGTGGTTATATCCACATTATGCTGTTGCAGTGCTGAAATCACATTCAGCAAACGTACAACTATATGCAACTCCGTATGTAAGTGATGAGTCTAGTGAGAGACGAAACATGTATCTCTGCCGTATCACTGTGGCGGGGAGGGTAAGCTATGACTTTCTTCTCGGTGTGGTGGTACAGGTGGGCCACCATCTCGATGGTGGTGGAATAGGATGAATTGTGTTTTATTACAATTCATTCTAACTGTGCAACCTCTAACACAGAAAGGATATAATGGAGCTAAGTTTGCATTCACTGTTTCGCATTTTATTTCACTTACATACGGAGTTTCTTATAGTTGTACGTTTGCTGAATGTGATTTCAGCACTACAACAGCATAATGTGGATATAACCACTGCTAATGCATCTCACACGGAGGAATCCGTAAAAGCCGTATAAACATATATATATATATATATATATATATATATATATATATATATATATATATATATATATATATATATATATAATAGATATTGCAAATATGGCGAATGTATCATCAACCATAATTATAAAATCTACAGATAAATATAACTTTCCACCAAATATAGCGTATGTACTCGTTAGAGAATTGTTTAGGTAAATAATATATATTTTTTAAATTTTTATTACATATGTTATATTTAATGAAACCTCAAAAGTTTTTCAAAGTGATTATAAACTTAATCTTTGATTGTTTGTACATTATTTAGTGTATTTTTTGTTTTAGTACTCCTTTTTTTACAATTTTCTTTTTTTTTGTTTTAGCTGTGGAGTGAACAAAATAAAGCAAAAACAATTGAATTTTTTTTTTAAATAAGCACTGAAATATATGACACACAAATAACAATTTTCCAGTGAACTATCGGCGAACCAAAATAGAAAAGGAAGAAAAACTAAGACTTTTTTAATGGGCATTTTCCAAGTTCCAGTTTAATTTACAGATTGAAGAAGAAAATCCCTCAATAGCATGCGAACAAATGACCCTAATGTTTTCAACATCATCAATAGGATCTATATCAAGCGATAGAAAAAAAAGAAAAGTAACACCTAAGGCTTCCTCATTGGCGATCGAGTTTGAGAATGATTGTTTGACAGAGATGGTGACAACACAACATACCAGAATTTTTAGTAGAAAAAATTTTAATATGTATTTGTAAATAAGAAAAATGAGGTTAGTGTTTTTCAAAAGTGCTTTCATTATTTTGAATACTAATATTTCTTTAACAACAACAAAAATCTATAGGTATACAATTATAGTTTTATTATTGAATAATTTTTTATACAACTGAAATTAAAAAAAGTCCTATTTAACATATAACTTTGCAACTTTTCTTTCACTTAACTATGTATGTGTTAACATCGAATATTTATTAGCATTATTATTAACATTTTCCATAGCACAATTTAAATTATTTTGATTATTGAAACGATTTTGACAATGAAATATGCTATTATTATTTAATGATTTTAATTTATATAAATTATTGCATCCTAATTCCTACAAATCAACAATTTCATTTTTAACAATTTTACTTAACCAAAAATTTTTTTGTAAACCTTGTACAAAAATTTTTTTTATTTTTTATAGACAAAGAAAGCTATTCATATGTTAAATAATTATAACTTAAACTATCCCAGCTTAATCCGTGTATGTTGTTTGTTAACCACTCAATATGTTTAATAAATTTATTGTTCAATCAATTAAGTGGTAGTGGCATTTTAATATGTCGATGTAACACCATTCCCTTTTTCAAATTTATTATTGCTATTTCTTTGCATACAAATTCACTATATTTGAATTGAAATCCTTGAACATTTAAAATAAATTCTTCTTTAAAACACCTTAACAGTACTGGTTAGGGAATTATATGTATGTTACTAAACGATCTTGCAGAATTAAACATAAGCAGTTATATTGATTGGTATAACAGTATTAGCTTCAAATTCTTTACGAATATCCACAGCTCCACCTTTAAATTTTTTTCTATTTTCTTTCTCTTTAAAATACCTTAACAGTACTAGTGAAAGGATTATATTTCACTAGACGATCTTGTAAAATTAAACAATAAGCAATTGTATTTGTAGATACAATTAATTTGTCTCAAATTTTATACCAGTATCAACGCCTTCCGCTTTAAGAATATCTCCACTTTATCCAGAACAATCAATAACCACTATTGATGTAAAATTATGAAAACGTATTGAATAGAAACAAGGTTCACTCCGATGTTCATGATATTAAGACTTTTGAAATTGTACAAACATTTCATAAAGGATAGCATATTTGTTATTGTTAAAATCCAAATTTTATTTATTATATGTGAAAACCACAATTTTTTTTTTTAATTTTAAATTTATTAAATTAATATGATCGAAATGTTTTGAAAAATACTATTAGTCAACAGGAAAAAAAGAATGTAGCGAGGTTTCTCGATTTGATTTGAACTCTTTATGGTCCAAGTATGATTTGTTTGACAGTTGTAATTGTGGATATTCATGTAATTCCCATTGTTGTAATTATACCAGGGTTTCTAACACGATTAATAACCACTCCTCCTAGTTCATATCGAATTTCATCGAAAAGATGAGCAATTCCATTATTGACAAAATGTACATTATCACAAAAAGTGTTGCGTTCTTTCATTAATTTTCCTTCTATGTGTAAAAAACTTTAGCTAGGTGAAGTGTATGGATATATATATATATATATATATATATATATATATATATATATATATATATATATATATATATATATAATATACATATATACATATATATATATATATATATATATATATATATATATATATATATATATATATATATATATATAATATACATATATACATATATATATATATATATATATATATATATATATATAAAATGAAAAACAAAATTTTCTGTATATTTATGTTGATAATCAGATTAAAATTAGACCAAAATTTTAGGGAATTTTTAATTTTTTTTTTCAATTTCAATCCTAATGAAACTAGTATTCCTTTATTCTGAGGTATAAGTTCTTTCAGTTTAGATTTTTGAATGAACGTGTCTCTATAATGTGTCTGACTTTAATAGGCATTTAAATATTCAGTACTATTAATAGGAATAGGGAAACTGAAGGAATTGTGACTATATAGAAAAACAATTGCTTTCTATGCGCCTATTTAATTTCTTTTTTAAATGTAAACGTATTGTTACTAGTTTTTTTCGAAAATTGATTAAGTTCCGATCTTGATCTGTTATTTTAAGTAAAATTTCAATAACATTGGTCGTGTTTATTGGTTTATGCTTTTCCCACAATTTTATATCCAGGTGGAGCAGTAGGATAAAACATATGTATTATATGAACAGATTGTTCATTATGAAAAGTATTATTTACTAAATTATACTCTATACATATAGCATTTATTTTAAATATATCTACAGGATTCTCTGATATATGATTTTTTTGATTCAAGTTCACTTTTCGTAAAAATCAATAAAGTTCTAGTTATTATTCTTGGTAAAAATCAATTTTTTTGTTACATTTAATTTCACATTGTAAAGTATTAAGATTTTTAATAATAGAAATTAACCTTGGAGAATTTTTTAACTGCTACAGCATCGGCAGCAACAGTGGCTCCAATACTAAATTTGGGAATTTCAATATTAATAGTATCCTCTTATTGTTGTTGTTGCTGTTGTTGTTGTCATATTTAAATTTTCGAAATTTTTAACAAAGTAGTTATTTATATCAGCAATTTCATATTATCCTTCAGATAATTCAACTTTCTTATCATTATCATTATAAAATATATTGTTTTTAATGTCAACATTTAGAATTGAATTATAACTTTCAAAATTTATAAATCCCATTGCATATTCTTCATTTTCATTTAATATAAATGTAAGGTACATTTTGGCTGAAAGGTTTGATCCCCTTCCCGATAAAGTAAACATATAAGACATATTGTTACTGTTGTTGTTATCAAGACAAGACATGTTAAATAAATAAAACAAATATTTTTTAATACTACATATTTACTGATGTTATAAGGAAAAAAATTACAATAATATAGGGTGACAAAGGAAATTTAAACATAAATGACCACAATTAATAGAATTCTACGATTGATATGGTGTATGATTATAAAATATATTAAGAAAACCATTAGAATTAAAATATTTTTGAGTTTCTAAGGATGGTTTCAAATTATCAAAACTGCCAAAATAGTAAATATTTTGTTTATATTTTTTATGTGCTGTCCAGTGAGTTCCCTGACCAGAATAATTATCCAAATTAATGATACCACTTTTGAAATTTTTTCGAATTTATTTTTGTAAATTATCGATTTAAAAGAACACACAACATTGACACTCAATGAATTTATAGAATCTGTAAAAGTAGTGGATATATGAGAGAAGGAAAGAGGAGGAGGAGGAGTAAGAAGAGTAAATCATCAACACTTTTCATCCTCCTCCTCCTCCTTTCTTCTCTCATTATACTTTTCAAATCTCTCATTATACTTATTAAAAAACCTCGTATCATCAACACATCCTCCTCCTCTTTTGTTCTCTCATTATACTTTTCAAAAAGCCTCGTATACATCACCTTGAGTTTAATCTTAAAGTTAACAACATGGCTAACCTTTCATCGAATCCGATCATAGTAGGAGATCTAACCTTATGTTTGACCTTGAGGTGGATAACCTTATTTGACCATGAAGTCGATATAAAGTCCTACCACCAATGAATTTTCACTTCAGTAAATTTATAAAATAGATACGTGGAGCAACAAAAGATGATAAATTAAATACCAACAAATAATAAGTAAATAATTTTATATTTAATAGTAAATATTACAAAGTAAATATTAAAAAATTCATTCAAACATTTATGGATAATAATATTGAAGAAGAAGATCCAGATCTAGATGAATTAATTGGAGTATTGGATTACAATACACATCTTAACGAAAAAAAATTTCAGAAGAACTTCAGAAATTGTTTAAACTACGATATAAATAATTTCGAACAAATTGAAGCTGACTCTGGTGACTCCGATATTGAAGAAGATAATGAAGAAGACAGTGCTAGTGCTAAATTTTGTTTAGTGAAACATAAGTACACTGATCCCAAAGAAGTTGTGTTCTGTATTACTCAGAGTTATATCGTAGTGTTTGTAGTGACGGAAAATCAAGAAAAAACTCTTTGTCGCGCATGCTATCAAATTATACAATTTTATCAAAGGGCAGGGGCTCATAGACATGTAAATACTCATAATAAGAGAAAATTAAAACGCTTAAGCAATGATTTACATTGCGATATGTGTTCAAGACAGTTGTATCAAATTATTACCCCCAAAGTTTGTTTAATTTGCAATAGTAGTGTTAAAAATATTGATTTAGATTGGGACGCAAATGTTCCAGTGGTGCCAATATAATGCCTGGTAAAAAACCAATATATAAAAACGGTAGGAAGTCGCGAAGGGTAAAAAAAAAAGTTGTTAATGAAATAATTGAAAATAAAACCGAAGAATGTCCTATATGTCTTGAAGATATATTATCTAATAAAATGATGTCACCAGAACCTTGTAATCACAGATTTTGCATCCCTTGTTTAGGAATGTGGATGTTAATTAATAAAACATGTCCAATCTGTCGCAATGAACTATGTGTAATTAAATGTGAAAATGAAGAAACTGTAGTCCTAGAATATTTAGATTAGAATGTATTATTTAATATTTATGTATTGCAAACCACTTCATAAATGTGAAAATGAAGAAATTATAATCCTAGAATATTTATTTTAAAATGTATTATTATTTTAAAATTATTATTGTTTGTATTTAATTTATCCATTTATTCTTATCTTATTGGAATAAAGAATTGAACAATTTCGAAAAAAAAATGTTTTATTTATAAGAATAACGAACAAACATAACAACTAAAT
Source organism: Diaprepes abbreviatus (assembly GCA_034092305.1). Classification (NCBI taxonomy): domain Eukaryota; kingdom Metazoa; phylum Arthropoda; class Insecta; order Coleoptera; family Curculionidae; genus Diaprepes; species Diaprepes abbreviatus. Next base: position 3,389,415 of record JASJET010000103.1, read on the forward strand.
ACAAGAGTTTTGATTATTCATAATAGATTGAAAAAATATTTTAAATTAACCACCCTGTTCAAAAATTCTTAATCCTTTCTTATTTTAGAGAGTTTTAAATCTAAAATTAATAAGTTTATAAATATGAAAGAAAAAATATTATAGGAAATTTAGGTACAGTTATCTTCATACTCCTTTATAATTAGATCAATTAAATAAAATTTACATTACCTTAAATCGTCTCCGTTACTATTCACTATCACTTAAACACTTTAACTTAACCTAAAAATAGTTTCACTTAACACTGTCCCTAAACTTGGTCTATTGTTTGTATCTGTCAACTGAAAAAAAAAATCAATTAGTATTTTGATATTAGGAAGACTAATAATAAATTTAATATAAGCTTAATATAAGCTACTTACTTTGTAGTGGAATCGACTTCGTCACACTGGACTGGTTCCTCCGGATTTATCTGAGGTTCCACTTGAGGATCCTCATTTTCCTCTGGATTTGTCGAGGAGGTTATAGATGGTACTTGAACCGGAGGAGGAACGTTGACTCTTCTTCTTATTACAAGTCTATTACCATCCATAACCTGAATTTCAAAATTTCTGTTCCTGAACATAATGATAATAAAATGAAATAATAAAAATTAAAATTTAGGCGGACAGCAATGGTGATGAATCAAAAATGAAAAAGTCACCTCGCAAAACAGTCATTTTATGAAAGTAGGTCTAGGTAAAATTTCGATTTTTAAATCGCGGAGAGGGCCCTTCATACCGCCCCTATACTCCTCCTATACCACCCCGCCCCAGCCCCGCCCCCCGAAGGAGGAGGGGCGGGGCGGGGGGGCCTTCGGCCCCCCGCGCTGCTTACCGGGGAGCGCCCTGGACCCCCCCAGTCGAGATGCCCCGAAAAAACCTTGTGTTTTTTATAGGCCCGCAAGCCTCTCGAGTTTTTATAGTTACAGCACTTTTTAGGACGTCTCACTGAGAGTTATAGGGGACCCTAAGGTAAGATGCTCCGAAGAGAATTTTGTGTTTTATACGCCCGCAAACCTCTCGAGTTTTTATAGTTACAGCACATTTTAGGACGTCTCACTGAGACTTATAGGGGACGTAGCTCCCTAAGCAGCTCAGCAGAGGGACTCAGCTGGGGGGCTCAGCGGGGGGAAGGGAGGAAAGGGGAAGGAGGCTTTGCGGGGGAAGGGGGCGGGGAAAAAAATTTTGCGAAGGAAGGGGGAGGGGGAAGGGGGGCTCCGCGGGGTGTGACGCGCAGAATTGAGGTCATTGACCTTTATTGAGGTCAGTATACTTACGAGGACAAACCGTGGTCTGCTTTCATATAAAACGGTCGAGGATCAGTTTATAGCAAGCTTAAGTCGAGTTTACCACGTTTTAAATTTAAAGTCTCCAATTTTAGTTTGTTTTAGTTTGTTTTAGTGTGTTTTAGTTTGTTGCTGTCAAGTGTACTCAAATTTTAAAGGTATGTCTTTTCCTTTTGCCTCAACGTCCACTGAACAGTTAGGAGTGGTGAACAAAATTAATATAATTTCAAATATAATAATTCAGCCTGCTTTTTTGAAAAATGAAAATGAAAGTGACAACCAAAATTTAAGTCAGAGAACCCAAAATTTTAACGCGATGATTAATACGATGCAAGAAAAAAATTTAGAAAACAAATTACTCCAAAGTTGTTCAGAAACGAACATAAAATTTTTAGAAAATTTGGAATATTTGCCTGAACTAGAGAATATTTCGGAGACAGATTTTGACTTTCAAAATTCAATTTTATCACAAAATTTAGATTTTAATAATATTTTAACGCCGGAAACCCCAAATTTTTTAACTCAAGATTTAGATGTAACAACGGACACTCCCATTACAAATACTCCCGACATATTAACTCAAGATTTAGATAATATCGACAATTTTAAAAAGCTAATGGGGATTCCCAAAATTAATAAAAATTTAACAAATTTTCAGAGTAAAAGTGACAGTGACAGTGACAATGATTCGAGTTCAAATAAATCACAAAATTTTTTTGGAATGTTGAAAACTAGAAATTTTGAAAGTGAAAACAATTCTGGAGGAATACCGGGTAATTCTTCATTTTCTCCTCTATCTCTGTTCAAAATTTCAACTAATCAAAAAAAAAATAAAATTTCGGAATCGACTAGTAGTGGAAATATGGGGGTTGATGTTTTGGGGGAGGAGGATGGTTCACGGGATAGTTACAAAATTTCAGATTGTAGTGAAGATTTGGGAGCATCGTTTACTAGTGGTGGTGGTTCCCAAGAAATTCTTCCAATAATAAGTGAACCATCTGAAAAAAATGAAAATTTTAGTCAAAATTCAATTCCGTGCGGCCAAAATACCTACTGTGAATTAAATTTTCCAAATTCTCCAATAATTTTTGAAAACTCGCCATCAGATTTCGATGAAATTTTAAATTCTGTTTCTACACAAACATAGACAGTTCAAAATTCTGTTTTAACACAAACGGAAGTGTCAATCCCCTTCGAAAACGATTATCCGAAACTAAGCTTTCATTCAAAATCAAATTTCAAAATTAAAAATAAACATTTGTCTTATCAAAGATCATTAGGATTTGTTTTGGATTCTATTTTAAATTGCGATCCTAATAAAACAGCTGAGGAGAAAAGGAAGATGTGGGAAAGGGCGATTGAACTTTATAAAGCTACTCTTAGCTTTTTCCATCCCATTCCTTAACTCCCCTCCTACTTCTTTTCCACCATTTAAATTCATACCTGACCGTGTTACCTTCAGTGTGTTAAAATCGACGTGGGCTTCACAATTAGAGATTCGTTTTAGAAAAATGGATTTTAAATGTGAAGAGTGCTTCAAAATTTTTAGTCGAAAAGACAATTTGAATCGCCACAAGAAGATAATTCACTCTAACAATGGCCCCCAGTTAGAACAGAAGAAGAAAAGCTGTAAGTTTAATTTTAAATAGAAATTTTGTTTCAATTTAATAATTAGTTATTAATTTGATGAATTAGAGGCAAATTTAATAAAGAAGTTATTAAATTTTAGGTGAAAGAAGATATTGTCAATTCTGCAAAATATTTATAAAAAAGTCATTATGGTTCTGTCATTTGAGAACAAATAAACACAAAACAAATTCAATGGTGGTTAGGGATGAAAATGTGTCTGTAATAAAATCGGCATTTAAGGAAAGAATCATTTCATATAAAATATCATCGACTCAATACCAAATCAACATTTATGATTTTTTCTCCGAAATACAACAAAAAATAATTGAGGTAATCAGTTATGAAATCCAAAGACACACCTGCATCAAACTCAACATGGAGTTATTTGGTCTTTACTTAAATCCTTCCAATGAAAGTCATGAAGTTAAGTCTTTCAATACCCCATTTCGGATTTTATGTAATAGTTCAGAATTAACGCAAGAACTAGAAGATATTATTAAAATTATTGACAGGAAAGTTGATGAACTGGCAGAAAAAGATTCGGGTAAATTATTTTTTATTAAATATTTAGTAACTAAACTTAAAACAAAAATAAATTTGTTGTTAATTATTCTTCTTTAATTTCAGGATGGATTTTAATAAAAATATTACACGTTGAGCTTAACATCAACAAGTACAACCCCTTAAAAGCTTCTTCATATATACCGCTACCGTCAGAGATCAAGTTGAAAAATGCTGTAGTCAACGTTCAAAACAATGATGAATGTTGTTTCGCCTGGTCTGTGGTTGCAGCTCTTCATTCACCTAACGGACCAATTGAAAAGGTGGAGTCGTATCCACATTTCACCACTATTTTAAACTTTAAAGGTATCAATTTTCCTTTAACTTTAAAAGACATAAGTAAATTTGAAAATTTAAACAATATTTCGGTTAATGTTTATGGATTAGAAAAAATCAAGAATAATTTTAAAACTCAATTCGAAATTATAGGACCTTTACATTATACAAAAAATAAGCGAGAACGTCACCTTAATTTATTATTAATTGGAGATGATAATGGAAATTTCCATTACTGTTATATTTCGGATTTATCTAGATTAATTTCTAAACAATTATCTAAACATCATGGGAAAAAATTTTTATGCGACGGTTGTTTACAATATTTTACTACTGAAGAATTATTAGTCAGGCATAACACATATGATTGCGATTTTGTAAGAATAAATCTACCTTCAACTGAAACCAAAATAGATAGATTTGGAAATATTATTCCCGAAAATATTTTAAAATTTCAGAATATACAAAAACAAATTGAAGTTCCATTTGTTATATATGCAGATCTTGAATGCATTCTTAAGCCTTTAAATAATGAAATTAATGATGTAGATCCAAGTTCTCCATATACTGAAAAAAAATGTCAACATATTCCATATTCGTTTGCTTATTATATAAAGTGTTCATTTGATGATTCAATTTCCAAATTTCAAAATTATATGGGTCTCAATTGTGCACAAATTTTTATAACTTACTTAGAAAGAGACGTTCTTAATATTTACAATAAATATATGAAAAAGTTAATACCAATGAAAAAATTAAATGTGTTGGAACAATTACATTTTGAATATACGAATGATTGTCATATATGTGATAAACCTATAATTTCGGATAAGGTTGCTGATCATTGTCATTTAACAGGTTCCTATAGAGGTCCGTCACACTCTATATGCAACTTAAATTATAAATTATCTAATTCCATTCCAGTAGTTTTACACAATTTGCGTAATTATGATTCTCATCTGTTTATAAAAAATTTATGTCCAAATCATGAACAATTATTTGTCATAGCCCAGAATAAAGAGAAATACATTTCATTTCAAAAATCTATTGAAGTAGATCAATATTTAGATAAAAAAAACTGGTTTCACCAAGTCAAAATTTCTATATCTTAAATTTATTGATTCATTTCAGTTCCTACCATATTCTTTGTCAAATTTAGCTTCCATTCTTAATGATGAACAATGCAAAGAAGTGTTCAAATATTTTAATGAAAAAGAAAAATTTAAGTATATCCGTCAAAAAGGCGTTTTCCCTTATAAATATATTGATAATATCGCCAAATTAAATGAAACGGAGTTACCAGATAAAAAAAATTTTTATAATGACCTCACGGATGAACACATTACTGATGAAGAATATGAGAGGGCTAAAAATGTTTGGAATTTATTTGAATGTAAAACAATCGGTGAATATTCCGATTTATATCTTAAATCTGATGTATTACTTTTGGCAGATGTTTTTCAAAATTTTAGAAAAACGTGTATGGAAATTTACAAACTTGATCCTGCACATTATTATACTTTTCCAGGTTTAAGTTTTGACGCTTGTTTAAGATATACTGGAGTCGAATTGGAGTTAATAACAGACCCAGATATGTTACATTTTTTTAAAGGTAGTGTAAGAGGAGGAATCAGTACCTGTGTATGTAGGAAATCTATAGCAAACAATTTATTTCTTTCAAATTATGATCCATTACAACCATCTAAATATATTATGTATTTTGATGCAACTAATCTTTACGGATATGCGATGTCTCAATATCTGCCCGAAAAAGATTTTGTTTGGTTATCAAATCAACAAATTCAAAATTTAGATATAATGAATATATCTGAGACTAATGACAAGGGTTATGTGCTAGAGGTTGATTTAGAATATCCTGAAAATTTACACAATTTACATAATGAATTTCCATTCTGTCCAGAAAATTATAAGCCTCAAAATTCTAAAACTTTTAAATTAATTCCAAATTTAAAAAATAAAGAAAAATATGTAATTCACTATACTTTATTAAAACAATGTATTCAATATGGAATTAAACTAACTAAAATTCATAGGGTTGTAGAGTTTACACAATCTCAATGGTTAAAAAAATTTATTGATCTAAATACAAATTTAAGAAATCAATCTAAAAATCAATTTCAGAAAAATTCTTATAAATTGGCAAATAATAGCATCTACGGTAAAACAATGGAAAATGTGGATAAAAGGACAGATATACGGTTGGTTACACAATGGGCAAAAAATCATAGAAAAGATGGGGCAGAAAATTTAATTGCTAAACCATCCTTTAAAGATGTAACAATATTTTCAGAGAATTTAGTAGCTGTGCAAATGCGTAAAGTGTTAGTGCAATATGATAAACCTGTCTATGTAGGCTTTAGTATTTTAGATATATCAAAAACGGTGATGTATGACTTTTTTTATGGGTTTTTAAAACCTTTATATAAGAATAATATTAAACTTCTGTACACAGATACAGATTCCTTTATTTTGGAAATTGAGACAAGTAATGTTTATGAAGACATTAGGGTTAATATTGATAAATTCGATACTTCAAATTATGATGTTAATAACATTCATGAAATACCAATAACTAAATCTGTTGTTGGAAAGTTTAAGGATGAATATGCTGGTGAACCAATAGAAAGCTTTTATGGCACAGGGGCCAAAGCTTATTGTGTTAAGTCAGAAAATGGGTTGCTTAAAAAAGCTAAGGGGATAAAGAAAAGTAGCATTAAAAAACAATTAGAATTAACACATTATAAAGATGTTGTAGAACAAAATTCAAAAGCTTTCTGTACAATGTATTTGTTTAGATCTCGACTTCACAATATTTATACAGAATTAGTTAACAAATTAGCTCTCACTTCTAATGATGATAAAAGATTTAAAATTCCCAATAGTTATGATACATTAGCATGGGGTCACCAAGATATTCCATTTTTTCAGTGGTTAATAGACCATGAAAATGAATTATAAAAAATTCTTTTAAGATTAAAAGTTTTACTCTTCAAGGCTAAATTTGAAGTATTTAAGAACATGGTAAATTTTAAAATTATATCAGTATAAAATATACCACCGTCTAGAATAAATATGTGTTTAGAATCTTTTGAAAAAGAAATTGATAACAAATTATATAGAACATATGAAAAAAGACTTTCCTCATTTAAATTCTGGAATGGAAAATTAAATCCTAAAGTGTTAGCCCAATCAGGGTTTTATTATTTAGCTATTCATGATGTTTGTAAATGTTTTTACTGTGGTGCAGAAATATTTGCCTGGAAAATTGATGATTGTCCAATTGAGGAACATTATCGTCACTGGAAGAACTGTGACTTAATCGAGTGTTTGTGGTTAGGTGAAAAAAATAAAAAATGTGAACCTGTTGTCCTTAAAGTGAAAGAAAATATGTCAACATCTTTCATTTTTTTATTAGTTTTAATAACTATGTTTGTATCTCTAATTTGTAAACAAATTATTTAATGTCCTTAAAATGAAAGAAAATATGTCAACATCTTTCATTTTTTAATAGTTTTAATAACCATGTTTGTATCTCTAATTTGTAAACAAATTATTTAATATTTTGAAAAAAAAATGTCTATATATTGTAGAAAATTAATTAAAACTGTTCAGTCTTATTTCAATCTCTTATTGTTTTGTTAATAGACATTTAAAATTGAAAAGTGTTTTAATGGCATCCCTTATCAACTACATTGTTTTACATTCAATTTTAAATAATACTTTATATGTACTTTATCCTCCAAGGGTTTTACATGGAATGGTGTGTTTTGAAAACGAAACCTCTACTGTTAAACCTGAAATATGTAATTATATGAAAGCTATGAATATTAATAATTATTCAACTGCTTTCGCATATAATATGAATAATAGTCAATCTAATAGTAATTTTTTCAAAATTTACTTTCATTATCCAAATAATACAATTTTTGACACTAACTGGATTGAAAAAAATAAAAAACCATTTACGATTTCTAGCTGTGCTCATATTAAAAATGATGAGGAAGGTAAAAACTGTTTAATTCTATTTATCTTCAATATAATTTTATCAATAGGTAGTTTTTCACTTTTGTCGTTCTTGACAATTTTGTTTTATCAAGATAGGTCATAAAAATTTAATAAACTTGCTTGACCTTGAAATTTATAGAGGAGTGGGGTGGATAAGATATATTCAGACTCAGTATTTTAGTTTTCAGTTAGCATCAAGACATCATGTTTAATAGTAGCAATTTTAATGGATATAAATCCAGTTCTAGTGAAACCAATGATAAAATTAGTCAGTGTAATGAAAAATTATTAAATTCAAAAATCTACTATCTTAACAATTCCTTATCAAAATTTGTTTGTGTTGGAATTGGTATAAATGATTTTACACCAAAAGTTCTAATTGGAGGTCGAAATGGATTTCACATTTACTTGAATGAAGAAGAATGGAAAGAACTTCAAAAAAATCAAGGAGTGTTGGTGAATTATTTTTATTCTGCTCAAGCATATGCATACCCACTAAAAATTGAAAAAATCACAGTGTTTTTTGAAAAAATAAATCATTCTCCTGTTATCAGAATTCAAAAGGATGAACATTATGTAATTCTGGGAAAAGAATCAATAGATAAATTAGTTGAAATCGATGAACTTGTTGACTACAGAATTCATATAATTAAAAAGCAAGAATTTTCCAAATATTTTAATTTGTTTCATCACTATAATTATCAGTCAGGAGATGTGTTGTCTCATATTTATAGTGTTTTGGATCCATGTCAGAATTTAAACAGTGAAAATGTCGGAACTGTTTTAGAAATGTTATCTCTACATAAACAGGAATTAGAAAACAAGTTAAGAAAATCCGGTGCATTACAATAGAAATATGAAGAAATCAGTGACAATCAGTGAGAACAATAATAAAGTTTATATATTAGTGACATGGGACTTTGCATTTAGACAAGCTCGAAAAAGTGAATATCAGAAATTTTATCTTGACAGACTAAGATTTGAAAAACGAGTTGAACAATATGAAAGTATTCTTAAAAGTATTTTTGATGTAGATCATAGAAAAAAAATATTTATTGAAAGATTTAATGTAAAAATATAAATTTATATTGTTAATCTCAGTTGTAAACATCTTAAAAATTATATTGTTAGTATTTGTTGTAAAAAGGATTATCGTAAATAAAAAATATGTTATATAAATAGGTCTTTTATTTAAAAATTTGATATACAATATTACTTAAAATTAATTACAATACATCTTTTTTAAGAATCCATGAATTATGTGATTTATCGAATCCTAACCATTTAACAAAAACTTGGTTCCCTTTCTTCCTTAAAATTTTTTCAACCAAAAACACATCTGGATGTTTAACTTTTTGTAACTCTTCTTGGTAGAAACCTCCTTCAATATATTCATTTTTACTATCTTTTAATAAATAGGTGGGTGGATTTGTTAACTGAACCTTTCTAATTTGAAAAATTTCAGTTGACCAATTTGGAGTATATCCTTTTTCAAAAGCTTCTCTTTGTTTGGAAATTCTAACAAAATCATTTTCTTTAAATTTAGTGCGCTTTAAATCAAATGTTTTTTTAAAAGTAAAAGAATTTTGCAGTATAGTTTTCTCATTTTTTTTATTAACCTCAACAGGTCTATATCCGGTAGTTCTATGAATACTATTATTATATTTTTCAATAATAGTGGGTAAAATAGAGTACCATTGGTAATTCCCTCTATTAATAAAATATTTCCACATTATATTTTTTAAAGTTCGATTTACGCGTTCTACAATACTCGCTTTGAGATTAGAGTAAGTATTATAATGATTAATTTTGTAATAATTCATAAGATCTTTAAAATCTTTATTGAAAAATTCTTTTCCCAAATCTGTCTGCAAATTTTGCGGTTTACTTGTTTTTTCTAAAATTTTTTTCATAGCTTCAGTTACATCTTTTCCTTTTTTACTTTTAAGTGGTTGAGTCCAAACATACTTTGAGAATGCATTGATCACCACCAAAATATATCTATAACCTTTATTAAATTTGGAATAGGGTTGCATCTCTACCAAATCAGCTTGCCATAAGTCATTTAGGCTTTTAACAATAGTTCGTCTTCTTCTATATCTTCTTCTTGCCGGTTTATGTAATTCATCTACAACTGTTTCTTTAATATTTTTACTCATAGTACTAGAATAAAATTTCTTAATACCTTCTTTAAATAACTTATTTTATTTGTTTGTTATCTTTTTTTAGCAAATCTTCGATTTTATATTCCAAAGTTTTAAAAGATGCATTATTCGAATCTTTGACTTTTTTGATTTCATCTTCGATTTTATATTCCAAATTTTTAAAAGATGCATTATTCGAATCTTTGACTTTTTTGATTTCATCTTCAATGTTGGTAATTCTTACATTAATTTTAGTTTCAAAAACAACAAGTGATTTTATACTTTCGTTTCTCGTTTCTCTTACTGTTGCGTTTAATTCTTCTCTAGCATATGCCATTGTGTCATTAAACTCTTTTCTAGAAACTTCGGCTGCTCTTTGAACTAATTCGTTTAGTGATTTTATTTCTTTTACCAATTTATTTTCTAGATTTTTTATATCTTTTCCTAATTGAAATTCTACATTTGTTAAATTTAATTTTATTTCTACCAATTTTTTTTCTATTTTCTTTATATCTAAAATCGCTTTTTCAATTTCAATTCTTACATCGTTCAAAGATTTTTCATAATCGTTAAACTTTGTTGAAATTTCTTCAATTTTTGAACTGTGTTGTGCAAGTCCTTTTTTTAAATCATGGATAGAGGTGTTAATCATAGCTTGTATTAGTTCTGCTAAAGATTCTAATTCTTTTTCTAATCTTTTATTCAACATCTTTTGAAAATATTCATCGTCAACAGTGGTTTTTAATTCTGTTTTTAGATTGTTTAATTGTGAGATTATCTCCATGATTTGTTCACTATTTTTTAAAATTTCATTTTTAAATTTATTTTCAATTTTTTCATCTACATTTTGTAAATCTGTGTTTAATTTCTTTTCCAAATTTTTCAAGTTTAATAGAATTATTTCAGCATTATTTTCAATTGAATTCATTTTCTGATTTATTTCATTAATATTATCGCTATCTTTTTTATGGATTATAAAGTGTGTATTCATAGCTCTCTCTATTTGTTGTGTGTTTTTATTCATACCATCATGAACGTTTTGAAAATTACCTATTTCTTCAGAAACCCTATTATTAAGTTTGTTCGTAAATTCTTGGAACCTTGATATCATATCTTTTATAATAATTTGTTTAACATTTTCTATTGCAGAAGTATCATTTATTTTTGATTTAACCAATGTTATTTCATTTTTTATGTTATTTTCAAAACTCTTTACTTCATCATATTTCTGTTTTATTGTTTTAAAATCATCTTCACACTTCGATGTTTTTTGAGAAAAACTTTTTAATAGTTCATCATTGTCTTTGACAATATTTTTTATATTTAATATCCTGTTATCATAGTTTGACACAACATTTTCTTCAAATAACTTAATTTTTTTCGAAATAGATTCCACATTTTCATCATTTTCACTAACTCTCTTTTTTAAATTTACAATATCATTTTTTAACACAGGTTCAAATCTTTGAACAATATCATCACTTTTAAAATTTTTTAATATTTCATTTTCAACATTGGCTAGTATTTTATTTTCTATTGTAGGTATATCTACTGTATACTTTTTAGAAATATGACGTCCAAATTTATCAATGGTCATTTTAACAATATTATGTAACAATATTTACTACATTCTTTTATACAATTATATTGGCTTCTTTCAATTCTTCAATAATAGAAATAATTTCGTTGTTATGTCCTGTATTCCCAGCCATCATAGATGCTACCAACAGTCGAAGTCTATCAACAAGTTCATTTACGTTATCCCAATATACGTAATCGGTATAAGGTTTATTAACTTTTAAAGTTATACCGGATCCTGTTCTTTTCGAAGATATTCGAGTTTCCCTGTATAGTGCTTTTCGTCTGTCAAAAAATCCTTGAACTATATTATGCGTTTCGGGATTTATGGTTTTAGTTTTTGTAATTCCTTTATTTTGTAAATAAGGCCCTATTATAGAAATATATTTTTGTGATCCATTTCCCTGTACCTGCTCATTTGGATCATAATTTCTACGGTATGCATTGGTTCTCTTTAAAATATCCATATAATTTTCCAAATCTTGTTTTTTATAACCTACTGGTTCCTTTTTAAATAATAATTCATATAAACCTGGTGTACCTGTATAAGTTATACCTTCAACTTTTATGTTTTTACCGATAATTTCTATAGGTCTTTGTGTTAAACCCAAAAAGAATTTCTCAGTTTCAAAATCATGTACTATTCCACAGAGGTGATCAAACTTATGTTCCACATCTTTTACCCCTCCGTCAATATATTGACGAGGTAATTCATGAAATCCTGATAAATATTCTTGATATAAAGGTGTACTGACAAATGTTTGAATTGTTTGGCGTGTTTGTTCTAATATATCCGAAAGATTTCCTACCGTAGATTGTGAAATTGAAGAAGGGGTGGTTTCTGCTATGACACTTGTTTGTTGTAAAGATGGCATCTGACTATGTGAAGCTATACTGGTTTCCCAATCAATAATTGTTGGTATTTCTGTAGGAAGAATTGGAGTTTTCCCTGTCTTTCTTTTTTCTGGTGTTGATGTTCCATACTGTAGTTTTTTTCTTGGTGTTAGTGTTGGAAACAATCTTTTTTCTGGTGTTTCATAATTTTTTTTAATGGGTGTTTGTAGCTCTTCCTTTACCTCAGCCAATTCAATTTTACCAATTGTTGAAATTAATTGTTGTAGGGGTTGAGTTATTGGTTTACAGGTTTCCTCCAATTTGGATTGTGCTTCAAATTCAGCATTTTTTAAACTTTGATATTTTTGTTTAACAGCTTTCCTTGACTTAACAAGCTCTCTTGCTAAGCGTTCATTCATGATTAGTTAAATTTTTCACAAAACTTTTATTTTTATAAGAAAATATATGAATCAAATCCTTTTCGATATCGACCGGATTTTAAATTCGAATCCTTGTCTATTACCAAAAATCCAAATTTATCTTTCCAACACATCAAACATAACTCATTAAATTGATTAAATGACATATCAACATTAACATGATCATCATAAATATGTTTTAAGTTCGTTTTGTCTTGTTGAAATATAACAATCAAATTCGCATTGTCACGAATTAATTGCTTTGGAATCGAAGAATACGTTTGACACAAATAAAAACAATCAGTATTTTTATGTCTTCCGAAACAAAAATAATCTTTTACAACATTCTGATTGCAACACACTATATCATCAAATATAATTATGGAATTTGGTTTTATTTCTTGTGGAGAAACAATATTTTCTTCATTTTCGGATTCATAATATCCAATTTCTCTCAATGGTTTAAAAAGTAATCTCAAATATTCATATTTTGGTTGATATAGAGACTTTGAATAAATATATAAATTTTCAAACCGTAAACCATTGGGATCTTCAATTAAACTTATAATGATATTAGTTTTACCACACCCTGATGGACCAATAATTAATCCCCTTTTACTAGAATCTTCAAACAATTTTCCATGTTTTCTAAAATTATTTCTTGAAGTCTCATGGTCTTTAATAATAATTGAATAAGGTTGTTTGACAATTTTCATATATAAGAGGATGTATAAAGGGTAAGTTCTAATTTAAAACTAGTCAGTTTGTTCCAAGATTTCAATTATATAATGCCAATCTCATATAAGCAACAATCCATTTATAAAAGAAGAGTCAGAAAAAGAGGTAGTGGTTTAATTAATACTCTAATAAATAAGTTACCTTTTGAATTACATCTACCTGGGTATAATTTTTGTGGACCTGGAACCAAACTAGAAAAGAGACTAGCTAGAGGCGATAAAGACATAAACTTATTGGATGAAGCTTGTAAAGAACATGATATTGCCTATGCACAATCAAATGATATAAAAAGCCGACACGCTGCTGATAAATTATTAGGTGACAAAGCTGCCGAAAGGTTCAGAGCAAAAGACGCCACTTTTGGAGAAAAAACTGCTGCACTTGGAATAAGAGGTGCAATGAAAATTAAAAGAAAATTTGGTATGGGATTAAAAAAAAGAAGGAAAAACAGAAGTCGAAAAACTCGTCTAGGACGAGGAGTAACTTTATCTCAAGCTATTTCAAAAGCAAGACAAGCACTAAACGGAAAACAATTTAAAAGTTTGACTGATATTATTCAAACCGCACTTAGATCTATCGGAGATAGTAGAATATTATCACCAAAAAATAGAATCATACCAATTCCAAAAACTGGTAGATTTCTACCTCTTATTCCTTTATTTGCTGGTTTGTCCGCTTTAGGTGCTCTTGGAGGAGGAGCAGCAGGTATTGCGAAAGCTGTCAACGATGCAAAAGCTGCTAAAGAAAAATTAGAAGAGTCCAAAAGACATAATAAAATGATGGAATCTATAGCAGTAGGAAAACAAGGAAGTGGTCTTTATTTAAAACCATATAAAACTGGATGTGGATTATATCTGAAACCTTATTCAAAAAACTGTTAAAACAAATACCTCGAAAACCACTTACAAATTATGATTTAAGTAAATATATTAATCTACTTAAAATTCCCAACTTTCGAGGTATATTCATGAGAGATAAATTACCAAAAAAAATTAATAAAAATGAAAGTGGTATTGTTAATCTCGATAAGAATAGTGGTGATGGAACTCATTGGACTGCATACATTAAAAAAGGGAAAAATATTTTATATTTTGATAGTTATGGCAATTTGCGACCATCTACCGAATTAACAAAATATTTTTTCAGCGATAAAAAGAAAAATATTGTGAAATATAACTACGATCATTATCAATCAATTAACAAAACAAATTGTGGTGAGCTCTGTCTTAAATTTCTTTATAATAATGGTTGAAAAACAATATTAATTCATTTTGTTAAAAATTTTTAAAGAGATATGTCGTACAGTTTTGTCATTAGTGGTAATTCCCCCACGCTTTCTGTTAATATTCATCCTCCAATATATTTCGATGAAAATTTTGAATATTCCATTGGACTTGTAAATTTTGAAACTTTTAATGCTATTCCAAATATTGATGAGACTAATAATCTTTTCATTTATGACTCAAATAAAGAAATAAGAATACCACCAGGTAGTTATGAAATAGATGATGTAAATAATTTTATTCAAAAATTTTTGGACAATCGTACTTTTCTTCATATTTATGCCAATAATAATACTTTACGAACACATATTAAAACAGATATTCCTATCTCGTTTCGTGATGGAACTATAGGAAAAATATTAGGTTTTAAAAATAAGGAATTAGAAGGTCTTAAGGAGCACATTTCAGATTTTCCAGCGGAAATTATTAAAGTAAACGCCATAAACATCGATTGTAATATTGCCGAAGGATCATATTTAAATGGAAAACCTGTTCATATAATACATCAATTTTTTCCTAGTGTAGCTCCTGGTTTTAAAATAATAGAATCACCACAAAATGTCCTTTACTTTCCTGTTACTGTAAAGGTAATAGACAATATAAACATTAAAATAGTAGATCAAGATGGTGATCTCATCAATTTCAGAGGAGAAACGGTAACAGTAAGACTACATCTTAAAAAAATAGATGAATAATGGTTATTTTATATAATAAAAAAGTCTCAAATTATAATTTTTCAAAAAAATTTTACTCTAAAAACATTAATAAGAAAGATACTAAACGACATTTAACTAGTAATAAATTAAACTCTCAAAGGTTAACACCTTCTAATAAAAAATTTCTGATAAGTTTAGGTTTCAAACTAAAATAAAATGGAATATTTAAATGTAAAAGAAAATATTCTTGTAGATGAATCAATATTAAGCTGGGAAATACTATCATTTGAACCTTTCAATCCTACAAAACTTGGATTAAATGATGAAATTAGAATTGCTCTACAACAAACAGGAAAATATCCTTTACCTTGCAAAAGTGAATTATATTTAGAATTTCAAGTTACCAAAGAAGATGATACTCCATTGGCTAATACGGTATTAATCAACAATGCTCCAGCATTCTTGTTTAAAGAATTACGTTATATTTTAAATGGTGTTACAATTGATTCAGTTCGAGATGTAGGAATTACTTCAACTCTTAAAGGATACATATCATTTAATCAAAACGAAAGTGCTAAATTGGAAAATGCTGGATGGTATCCAAAAACGAAACCTAAAGAAAAAATTATGACTGATGAAAAAGGAAACGTTTCCCTATGCGTCCCATTAAAAATGTACTCGGGATTTTTTGAAGATTATAACAAAATAATTTTAAATTCACAACAAGAACTAATACTAATAAGAAGCAATGATGACACTAATGCTTTAGTAACCACAAGTGATGATGAAAAACCGAAAATTAAAATAACCAAACTTTGTTGGCGAGTTCCACATCTTACTGTGGCCATTCCCCAAGAATTGGCACTAACGAAAATTATTGATAAAAACAATGATATTCTTCTTACTTTCCGAAGTTGGGAATTAATTGAATATCCAGAGTTATTAGAAAATACAAGACATAATTGGCCTGTCAAAACCTCCACAAAAATTGAAACACCAAGACATGTACTAATTGCTTTTCAAAAGGATAGACGTGGTAATTTAAAATCAGATATGAGTAAATTTGATCATTGTGACCTAAGGAATATAAATGTGTTTTTAAATTCAGAAAGATATCCTTACCAGGATCTTCAGCTTGATTTTAAAAATAATAAGTTTGCTACCCTGTATGAAATGTTTTCTGAATTTCGTCAAGTATATTATAACTTTCCAATAGAACCAATATTTAATCCCAAAGAATTTAAAGATAATGCACCTATTGCTTACATTAATTGCTCTCATCAGAGAGATTTATTACAATCCGGCCCAGTAACCATGAGAATTGAATTTGAGACAAAAGAAAAAATATCGGGAAAAACAGCTGCGTATTGTGTTATAATACATGATAAAGTATTTAGCTATAATCCATTAACAAAAATTGTTAAACAACTTTAACTTCTCCCACCACATCAAATATCATTATTAAAATGAAAATATATCGAATAAGATCAGTTGTTTCTATACCATAGTTTGTTGCACATCAAATGGAATGTACAAAATACAAAAAGAAAAGAGAACTATTTTTTAAAAAAAATAAACATCTAAAAAATCTTATTGAAGACTATTCGAAAAAACAATTTGTAATAAAAAAATTTAGTACTTTAAAAATTTGCTAAATAAAAATGAGAATAGTTATGGATGTTCAAGGATTTAAGGATGAACACAACAAGTTTATTCCTAAAGAACTTGCAATGTTTGATGGATATAAAATGAGTCATTATATTTTTAAACCACCGTATCCACTACAAATGCTTCCACCAGAAACATACAAGCAAGCAGAATGGTTAATGAAATTTCATCACTGCATCAATTGGAATACAGGATATATTCCTCTTCATAATTTTTCATCTATAGTAAAAAACTTAACAGAAAAAGGAGAATTCATTTATATTAAAGGAGAAGAGAAAGCTAATTTTATTAGAAAATATTGTACTAAGCCAATAATTGAATTGGACGAACAACCTGTTTTAATTAAATCATCTCCTAAATGTTTTTATCATTCTCAATCACCTTCAATGTGTGCCCTTTCTAATGTATTCTTTATGTATAAAAATTTTTTTATGAATGAATAAATTAACAATGAATGTAATAATATTTTTTTTATTTATCCACATCCCCACATTACTAACAGAAAATTATATTTTCCTATCTTTACATAATCAAATATTTAAACATAACAGCCGTTACACAATAATAAAACAACTATAAAAATTTAAATATTTTATTTCACACTAACTTTAATTAACCAATAAATCAATACATAAATTTATTTCTTTATTGAGTCCAATTTTTTTAAGTTGATCAAAGAATTTTAACACATTTTTAGTCTTCAAAAATTCACTACACAATTCTGCTGCTTTTTTACAACAATTTGCATGATCAACATATTTTATATATAACAATAAATCTTGACCCTCACTTTCTTCTTCAACTAAACAAGATAAATATCTGGAACATGCTTCGTTCATAATGAACCCTTCATAAAGGTCCCTCACAAAATTTTAAATTTTAGGCATCATCTTCACCACGCAATTTGATTAGTTCTTGTAATACAACAGGATCTCTAATATATTGGTTTAAATGACGAACTTCATGATGAATCCAACTTAACTTCACTAATTCACGTACAAACTGTACAATATCTTTCTTTTGAAAATAACGTTCGCACAATTTCACAGCCTCTGTATGGTTTTTGGATATATCCAAATAATATTGAAACCAAGATGGACCACTATCAACTGCATAATGTTCGAACTCAAAAGCAGAACTTTTACATTTTTTATAAAATTTTTGAATTAATAAATTTAATTCACTTTCGTTAGAAGCAGAAGACATATTTCATTTTAGTATGTTTTAAGCTGGTAAAGTGTTGCTTTTATAATCAAAATTTAAAGAAGGGATACAAGGTCATGTTAACATGTATACGAAGTAACTCGAATGTATACGAAGTAACTCGAATGTATACGAGATAATTCGAATGAGAAAACAAAAGAGGAGGAGGATGAAAAGTGTTGATGATACGAGGTTTTTTAATAAGTATAATGAGAGATTTGAAAAGTATAATGAGAGAAGAAAAGAGGAGGAGGATGAAAAGTGTTGATGATTTACTCTTACTCCTCTTTCCTTCTCTCATATATCCACTACTTGTAAAACTTACAATAAACAGCAATTATTTCCAGTTCAAAGATAGTCTGTACCAACAATTAGACGGTTGAGCCATGGGTTCACCGATCACCTCAACAATAGCACAAATAGTTATGAAATATGTAGAAGAAGAAGTATTGAAAAAATTGGATTTTAATATAATATTTTTTAAACGCTATGGGGATGACTGTTTGGCTGCTGTATCTGAAAACAAAATAGATAGCTCATTACAATATTTTAATAATTTCCACCCAAGACTCAAATTTACATCTGAAATTGAAATGGAACAAAAAATAAATTTTTTAGACTTAACTATACACAGAAATAAAACAAATAATAGTCTTCATACAAAATGGTACACAAAAGATAAATAGTACACAAAAGATACAAGGCCGGTATCTAAATTTTAACTCTTAAAATCCAAATATATAGAAAAATAGTGTCATAATTGGTTTAATTAATCGAGCTATAAAACTTTCTCCACCCAAATTTCGCCCAGAAGTACTAAAAAAAGTAGAAGAAACCCTAATAATGAATTATTTTCCCAAACTCCTTGTAAAAAAAACAATTAAAAAAAGAACCTTTTCACATTATAACAGAAACAAAAAAAAATAAAATTAACGATACCACAACAAAAAACACTTTCATTGCATTACCGTATATAAACCAACTATCAGAAAAAATAAAATATATTTTAGATAAGCATAACATAACGATATGCCACAGGGCGAACAATTTACTGGGATCACTTTATACGAAATTAAAAAGCAAAGTTCCCACCAAAAAAAGATCTAACGTAACATATGCAATTCCATACCTGAACTGTCCTAAGAAATGCATCGGCATGACGACACAATATATTAAAAATAGAATTAATGGACACAAGTATACTAAAACGCATCGACATCCTTACATAAACATGAGCAAACAACTAAGCATGAATTCGATTTTAAAAACACCCACATTTTAGATACAGACAGAAATTATCACAAACTGGTCATCAAGGAAATGAGACATATAAAAAGAGATAAAAATGCTGTAAATGACAAACAAGATGTCCAAAACATAAGTCAAATTTACTAAAATTTAATTTTTTAATATGACATGCTTGAAGGACCACTATAATAAATATTAGAAATAATGGAATGATGCTTGGCACGATTTCGTATAAACTCATACAAATCAAAGAGGGTTATTAAAAAAAAACAATCTTTTTTTCTATTTTTTTGCTGTTATAAAAAGTCAGTTCATATCAGATGCATATCAAATTGTAATAATTGAATTTATTTTTAAAACATGCACAAAGCCACTTTCAGGGTATGTATTATTTTATAGTTTTCACTATTTTAACTTGTGTATCGTTTTGTGTTAATTTTAAGACTGTTGTAAAATGTGTTAATTTTTATTAATTTTAAATATTAACTTAAAAATATATATGTAATGGGTATGTAAAACAATTACTGTGTTACGTGTTTATTTTTTGTAGATGAAAGATAAATATACCATAACTTTAAAGAAGCTCACTATGTAGAGCGAAACGTCAGAAAAATTGTCGTCTCTTGATTTTCAAATGAAAAAACCTATACCCAAGAAAATATTAAAAGAATATAAACATATATATATATATATATATATATATATATATATATATATATATATATATATATATATATATATATATAAAAATGTTTAAATATCATTTTACTTTTTCTTAAATGTTACCACTTCTGTCTGAAAAGGAAGAATCTAATTTTATTTTTTTACCATTTTTCTTTTCTTTGTCATTACTAAAGTCCAATTTACGTTTAATTGCCTTATTGACTTGCGATGATTATTGATGTTGTTGTCGTGACAAATTTAATAAGTTTCTGTTCTATTTCATTTTCAACTAATTTTCTCCTTTTATTGGTATTCATATTGTCAATTGATTCAAATTTTCCTTTTTTTCCCTGTAATGAAACCAGCAGAAGTAGAAGCTATAGAAGTTTTTTTCTTTTCATGGTAATTTGCCATTTTTTCTAATGTTTTCATTCGTTTTAAAAAAATATTACATAATCCCTATATTTTCATTCATTATTTCTTCACTTCGTTTAATAAAAGCAGAGATACTTTTTGTGTAACGCATTCGATCTACACCTGAAAACTGATTTTTATTTGAAGTATAATTTAATTTATCTAATACTGATTTAATTTTATTGCCCATGCCCAATTTAATTTTACTAAGCATAGCTGCTGCTATGCCAGCTGCAGCAAGTTTATCTTTCCTTGAAGCATCCGAAGAAATAATTCTATTTAAAGCATGTTTTAATAAAATAATATCTGCTTGATGTCCATCAGATGATTGTTTGTTCTTAGAATAGGCTATATCATGCTGTATACACGCTTCATCTAATGAATTAATTTCTCGATCATCACGTAATAAACGTTTTTCTAAATTTTTACCTGGTCCACAATAATTATATCCTGGGAAATGTGATTCAAATGGTAATTTATTAATAAAATAATTTACAAGACAGAAAAATGAACCGAAGAAGAAGAAGAAAAAATCCAAAAGTCAAAAAATAAAAAGGATATTAAAAATAACATGATCAAATTGTATATGAAAATACATTTCAACCTATTATAAAATATCTTGAAAAAATCGAAAGTAAATTAGAACCATTCTTCCTTATTTTTAAATACACCACAACAAATTGGACACAATAATGGTAAAATGGATTTGATGAAAGAAGATCGTTCTTCTAGTAACAATGACGGTGAAAGTTATAGTGAAAACGACAACGACGACGACAATGAAGATGTAGATACTAATGAAACTGATACAAAATTAATCAAATTTGAAGCAACTCTTTCAACTTCTTTTTCAAATCCTAAAATAGTGAAAATGATGACTAATAAATTCACATCAACAGCGGAAAAAAAAAGAAAATTTTCCATTCCCATAAAATCTCCAAACATAAAAAGAGAATTAAATTTTTCCTCAATGAAAAAAATTAACAAACCACAAAAAGATGCTGGCAATAATCCTAGAAAATTAATAATTAAGAGTGTCGAAGAAGAATCTCAAAAACAAAAAACCTACGAAGAACTACTAAGTAAAACAATAAATGAAAAAGCTATTTCTGACTATTACGAAGATTAACATAAGCTTCCCTTAAAATATGCTAAAAAATTTATCAAAAATCTAAATAGTAATAATTCGGATGGAAAATTTCGCGTCAAATATGACAAGAAGATTGAAAAGTTCTCGATGGGTAAGAAATGAATCTATTTTAAAAGAACAAATATAGTAATTGCTGAAATCTTATAAAAGCACCACTGGACTATATGGTTTACTTTTTAATCAAAATGTTCCAACTGTGTATACAAAAGATGATGCAAAGAACTATGTAGATTTTCTTTTTAAAACAGATGCTATAAAAACATTTAATAAAAATAAAAAAGTAAAGTATAAAAAAAATTATTTTACCTTTATTAAAAAATAAAGCAGAACCAAAAATACGTGAAGGTCTACTTATGGAAATTTCCAATAATCCCATTGATTATGTACAATGGAACGATCCAAATCAGCTTGTCGAACGATTACAATTGTTACTTTTTTCCGAAATAGCGGGCAATACAAGTCAAAGAAATGAAATAAATTCCGTTATTGAAGAATTACGTGAAGCAAATATTATTGGATAATGTCCAAATTTGTTACAGACATAAAACAACAAATAGTTGAAGAAATTCACAAACCAGCGCCAATTTGGTCGACATGAAGGAATGCGAAAAGGAAAATAATGTTTATAAATACATTTTGGATGTTGTTAATTGTTTTTCAAAATATTTATGGGTCTATGGACTAAAAACTGCCAAAGAAATTGACAAGACACTCGAAACTGTACTTATAATACAAACTCCTATTCATCTATATACAGACTTTGGTGGTGAATTTCTGGGTAAAGAAGTTCAAAATTTAGTGAAAAATGCACTGTATACAACATTATGTTGTGTACAGTGAGAAAAAAACTTCGATTGTTGAATGTGTCAATAAAACTCTTAAAAGTATGTTGTGAAAAGAATTTAGTATTCAAGTTTCATACAAATGGATTGACCTACTTAAGGAAATTGTTAATACCTATAATAACCGAAAACATAGAACAATTGGTTTTAAGCTATCGGAGATGACAAAAAAACCAGAAAAAGTTTTACTAAACACAGCCTATAATAGAATTAAGATTACCTTTAAACCAAGATCTGCAATTGGCAATCAGGTACGTATTTCTAAATTTAGAGGTGCTTTTGATAAACACTACCAACCTAACTGGTCCATATTTACCATCAAAATAGCTCAACTTACCAGTCCTGTAACTTATCTACTTCAAAACGACCAACTTCAAGATATCAAAGGAGGATTCTATGCAAAAAGTTAAACATCCTGTATTTATGTAGCTGAAAAAGTATTAAAACGTAAGGGCAATAAAGTGTTTGTTAAATGGTTAGGTTTTGATAGTAAACATAATAGTTGGATAGATAAAAATAATGTTCAAAATTATATATTTTATACCATGTAAAAGAAAAAGAAATGAAACTCATATTTTAGGAAATTTTTTTTTTATTTATTCTGATAAAATCATAGCCATTAAACTATTTATACTATAAATATGATTTATCAAACAATTTTTGCAATATCTTCAAATTTTAATTATAGGTTTAAAATATATTTTCTTACTTGACATTGACAAATTCTACATATAAATATAAATTTGGCAAAACCTAATAAATTGTTTGGTAAACTCTCCATTTTTTTCTCTAGTTATTGTTTCTTTCTCTGCGATCTTGTCTACAGACAATATTTTCAGCTGTTGCTGCTGCTCCACCTCTTGTAGCAAATTTTATTACTGTATCTCGCCTTTCTTTTATTCCATCGATGATTTTGCGGACTAATCTGAAATCCATCAAACCGTTCTTAAAATAAAGCGATAAAAATGCGATTAATCATTACACCGTTCTTTTTTTTATCGATGGACGCATCAACAATCCATCGAATCCATCGGCTTCAGACCCCGATGAATGCGATGGACAGGTAGTGGGGGAACAATAACTCTTAATTTTGAAGGTTATGTTTTTATTTCTCTGTCTTGGAAAGAAATAATTGCCACTATTTTTGATTTATTGTTCGTTATATATAAAAATGACGGAATTTCTATATTATATAAAAATATTTATATAAATATAAAATAAACTTCCAAATAAAATATTGGATTTTTAAGGTTAGGTTTTTGGAAAAATGTCACATGTCAATCGGAAATGAGCGTTCTTAAATTCAACATAATTTCATTGAAAATCCATTTATGACGTCACAAGAACCCATCGGACTAATTCAGCGCTTTTTCATCGATGGAATAAAAGAACTCGCCTTATGGTTATAACCGTGTTGATTTACAGTTTTCTTTCGATAAGTACAAGGAATACAGGGTGCATTAGATAAGTCTATTTGTCTTTTACATTTAGGACATACATATTTAACTAGAACAGGCATCCCGCTCTCTCTTTCCCTTTCTTGTTTTTAAAACTTTATAAATTAAAATGTGATTTTTTGGTTTGTAACAAAGGTTTTATACAAAGAGGACATTTTTCTTATGACTTAGGCGGTCCATCTACACAAACCAATCCGAACGGTTATAATCAACAAAGCATGGTATTCAATCGGCTATACACTAGTAGCGGAAAAAGATGAAGAAATAGCAAATTGGCAAAGCAAAATATCTGATTTAACACACGATCTATATAATCTAAAGAATGATTTCAAACAGTGTCAAGAAAATCTACAAACTCAATTAAAAGTAAAAAACAAAATTTTTATAAATATCAATGATTGTTTCTAGATCAGGAACATAAATATGTTGTTAAACTAACAAGTTGCGGAAAAAATGTAAGGAAACTGGAAAAAAAAGAACATATTTAATAACTAATAATTTTATTTAAGAAATTTTATTATCATTTATTTGTATTTTGAACATATCCCAACATGTTCTAACGTGTCTCAATAAGAAAGAACAATTAATATAAATCATAACATTCAAAACTTAAAATAATAGTAATTTAGCAATCATGAGGCGAACGTGAAGGAAAATTTTGACGATAATAATCATAAATAAGTAGCAGTCCAATTTGTACATATGATAATTGTAAAAAAAAGACCTAGTATAAAATTCAAGTAGCAAGAAGAAGAGGGCTCCGTCATTTATGTAAATCGCATAGTTATTGTCAAATATGTAACAAACATTTATTTGGCACATTCCCAAAGTGAAAAGTATCTGTGCATCAAGTGTGACAAAGAAGAAAATCAGTAATTCGAAAATTTAAAATTATAGTAATTTACCGATTTTTTTCGTTATGGTGAAGGCTGCTCTTACACTGCACTGGCCCGCATCCATATTTATCCAATATAGGCTGTATTCTTTTGAGTAATTATCAATTGAGCAAAGTGAAAAAAGTGTAACTGATAACTTCATTTTCTTTTGAATATGCATTTACTTCAAGCATTGACATTGACGAATTATACTAAGACGACTCGTTCTTATGGGAGGATTGGAAGCGCTAAGTATTAAAACTAGGTCATTGATAAAAGGTAGTTTTTACTATAAGTAGTAAAACGGCAAGGAATGATGTATATCCAGTGTTGCCGTATTGGATAGTTGGTCTAAACTACGGCTACAAGTTTTTTTATCCCTTGGTTTATTATATTTGTTTAAGTTTACAAAGGGAATGTTGTAATGATCAAACCTTTCAGTAAAACTTCGCTAGGCTGCGGCAACCTTGCATTTAAATATATAAAAAGGTGGAACTTATCCCTTTTAGTCGGTAGGAAGGGGTATGCAGTATTGCTACGTTTTCAACATAAATTCTACTTGTTTCTAACAAAAGCATGCATATCACACTAAAATACTGATATCTAATCATTGACAATATTGTAAATTACTTTTTATGAATGAGACGGCATACCAGTTCGGCGTACCATTTAGGAGCGTCAAAATTGTAGCACAAGATAGGAATTCTTGGTATATTTCTTCTATGCTTCAAGTGATACAACTGAAAGTGATAATGACTCAAAAGAATTAATAAAAATTGTAAGTTTTTACGTCATGATCACTGACCTCTGCTATGGACTCCTACTCTTGTCGGCTGCTAAAGCCAAAAAATGGCAAACCATGGACAAAAAAATGCGTTTCTGCACATCGGGCGCCAGTCATATTTTTGGACGTTGATCAGATAAGGGCATGCGCATAAGGGACTTCCTATTATCGATCGGTTGTTTCGTAGCGCCATCCGTAAACAGCTCAGTATCGGCTCAACGCCATTTTTGTGTTTATTTTTAATATAATGGAATGTGTACATATTTTATTTGTTTTATTTTCCTTTTTCTCTATAGGGTAAAAAATAGTGTGACTTTACAACGTTTTTGGATTTATAGTGTTTTCGTTTAACATTAAATTTCCAAAACATGTAGTATGATATATTTTGAGCACTTTCCAAATGATTACCAAAAGATAAACTGAACTTTTAAGCAATCAATTCTTAAAAAAAAATCTGAAAATTCGCACCAAACCATAAAATAGTTTATTCTATTATATGAAAAAAGTACATTCATCAATATGTCAAGAAATGGTACAATTTCTCCATCTATTACATTACTTACATAAATAAAAACATACATCCTCAAAATGAAGTTGGAATATTTTAAAACCTACATATATAACTTACAATAATTATAATGCATTATTATTTTGTTATATACATAAAATATTTCACTACAAGGTTTATATTTTAGCCAGAATCGGCTATTGGCTCTATAATTTCTAAGCTCTGTTTGAATTATTTTTTCAAATTGTCAACGACTTTTTCCAGTTGCTAATTTGCACAATGTTCATATTCTTGCATATCATCATCCACCTTATATTTAACCGATGTTTCCACCCAGCTCAAATGTTTTTTTTGTTCTACAGCCATTCTATGATTTTTTATTTTGTATGTCTGAAGATTGAGGACATGACGTTAAAAAGTGTTATTCATTATTAATACTGGTTTTGGAAGTAAATTAAGATTAGTTATCTCCATACTCATTTTATGAAATTGTCATGATTCATGTGGTCATGGCAATCCTCACTTTGAAATCGTCAAATTAAAAATTCATTAATATGTTAACAAAAGCAAAATATTACGAAATAAGTTAGACAAATGTGAATTTCTTTTGTTGGTATATTTTTTTTATTCACCCCCAGCAATGACCTTGTTCACTTATTTTATTTGAAATAACATTTTCATCATTTTGTCGAAAAAAATTAATACGATAAGAAAATATATACTTCGTTCACCATTACGGCAGAAAAATATTATTATATAAAATTATTTTTAAATCCTGCATATCCGTTGACAAACCCATTTCGTATCAATATTTTCTTAAAAAATGAAAAAAAAAAAGATAAGGAAAAGAAGGCCATTATTTTTTAATAATTAGAGAATAAATTGCCGGACCTTAAAAATGTTAATTATTCACTCCCACCCTACAACAAGAAAGTTAACGCACACAGACGGAAACAATAGATTAGAGAAATAGTAAGATACATTTCCTTCACAATTTTACTTTCACAGTATAAGAAATGACTAAACTAACTCCCATTGGTAGACACAGACCGGATTATTCCCTTCTGCTTCAGATATTATTTGTGTCCATATGATGTGACTCCCAGAACAAGAAAGTTACATGACACCGACTTTTTTACTAAAGATTGCAACCATGGTTGCAACTTTGATAACTTGTTTGATTTAGACACCATTTATGATTAATTGAACTGACTAAATAGATTTTCGAAGTACGGTCCTGTCGATGGTAACCTGATCATTTCGTAGTGCGCATGCCGACATCTGATCTACGATGTTTACATTTTATTGTCGTAAATTTGCCGTTTTTGGGATTAAACTTTGCGGACCTATAAATATTTTATCTATGGTCATGATCAAAGCTTAGGCTTTCTTAGGCAACTAAGTATACGTTTCCTTAATAACGTCATCTTTTTTATTCTTTCATAAACGTATCTGAAGAACGCTCAACCACACACTTTTTCAGCTTAACACATACTTCCATATAAGGAAATCTTGGGTTACAACCAATAGATAGCCTCAAATTTTTTTACGACAACTAAAATTTGATAAGCACAAGAACTTGATCACGCCTTTCTTCGGCTTAAGACATACTTCCATACATGGAAATCTTGAAAGATTCTTCTTCTTCTGGTTACAAATACACGTAAGTATATATGCTTTTTTGACGATGATGATGACAACAAAAAATTAGTAATCACTTCTTCAGCCTTCACCACACAACGCCGTTCTTCTTAAGCTTAAGACATACTTACATATATTGGTAAGTAAATCAAGGCATTCTTAGGCAACCAAATATGCATACACTTCTTCGTCTACAAGAAGTAAATACGTCACTTCTTCAGCTCAAAAACTTGACCTAACCTTTCTTCAGCTGAAAACATACTTCCACATATGGATATGCAGATAGAATATGCCATCGAGAGAGACCACAGGGCCCAAAACCTCGCCATCTTAACTACCACCAAGTCCTTCATTATTAGTAGGTTTTTTTTTGTTGGGAAGAAGTATCCATTAATTAAAGCATGGGTTATCGTTCATAATTTCGTGTTTATGTTCAAAAGGATCCTTTACTCTAAAGGAGCTACGATAATCAATGTGTCTAAGATTGAATTTCGTACACTTAACTGATATCTTCTTTACTTCAATCTCGGTCGTATTTAGATCTAGATTGGTAATGTATATCTAGGCCGTTCTTTCTATTGTCTTCAAGGAACACTAATTGTTTGTTTACACTTTCTTGGTCGGACTAACTAGAAACCCCCAGCATCAGTATTAGATTGTTTATTTTCATTGCTTGAGTTTTTATGGCTGTTTGGTGAGTGATCGATCGATCTTTTTTCTGTTCGTAGATTAGTTTCACGTGTCATTTGCGCAAGTGTATGGTTCTGTGCTCTATTAGTATTTTATTTTTCGTAAACTGAAATATTTGTTTGTTCTTTACCAGATGTCGTTAATGGAATTAAATAATTGGAGGCAATGTTATGTAAAGGATATTCGTGTTGTTTGCAGGTAATAAATCTGTTTGGCCCATTCTCCAGATCATTAAACTTAATATTTTGATCTTTTATTAAATTTTTGTGGTTACTTACCGTGGACTGAATACTTTCGACGGAATTTTTTAACTGAATAAATAACTCCATAATGATAGATGAGCTGTCCTTGCATACGTCACAAAACCATTCAAAACTAGATGTTTCCATAAGAATTTTTACTTTATCTATTGATAGGTTGATGCAGTGTTTATGATAAAATATTTTGAACATACCTCCACATTTAACTAATGAGTCACTTATTTAAATATCGGCCGAACAGCAATTACATTTTTACCGCACGTCTTTTTCCGCAGCCATCTTTAATACTTTATAATTTAAACTTTAAACTTTTAATATTTTTTAACACTGTTAACTTGTTACAATAAACTTTTCATAATGAGATATATTCATATTTCTATGATTTAAAACTAAAATGTCCGACCAATTATTTGATTAAATTTAAAACGGTCCAAATAATATTTTTGAAAATCACTTCCTCGAGTCGGTTTAAGAGCTCGACTTAACTAATACGTCAACTTCCATTTTCTCATTACTGAAAGTCTTTGATTTCTTCATAGGTAATATGTTTTTTAAAACACACTTTATCATTTTATTCTCCAATTCTTCAGGAGACAGTCTTTATTTCGAATATCGTATTAACACTTTCACTGTTTCGACTTCTACTTATTGAATTTTTTTGACTGGGCAATTATTAATTTCCTCAAAATGCATTTTAACGTCACCAATAGCCAATGAATGTCAATACTTTTGGAAGAATTAAAATGGATCAATGGCGGCTTTTCTTTAGGTTTGCGCAACCCCAAAAAAAAATGTAAATAATCAAAACATATTAATAAGTACAAAATTTTTTTTTATTTCTATTGATAATGTAATGATTAAATTTAAATCAATTTTTTACCTAGATTATACGCGAACAGCAGTCAGTTATTGAAATAATTTAACTTACTTTGCCTAAATATCTTTAATAATTTGTCTGTACTACAGTATTACGCCTGGAAACGTTATCGCTTTGCTGATATGCAATTTTATTGAAATCCAAGCTAATCCATTGCAGCGTATATGAAGTTGCCTATCTAAGACGTGGAGATTAATTTCGTCTTTTTCATGTAGGTTGCAAGTCGACTTGCAAACCTGTGTTTACTTTGTCCTACAAAATATCCCTCTACATAAAAAATTTCTCTTATGCATCCCACTGGACGAGTATTTCAACTTTTGCTTCCAGTCACGCGACGCGCTGTCAGTCTCAAGTAAATGTTTCTTCTTCAAGCAGCAGTTAAATCATTCCTTTGGTTCAGGTTAGAATACAATCGTGTTGTCTGCTGTGCCGGTATTTTTATGCCTGATGTCTACTGTACCGGTATTTTAATTTTTGTTAAAGTGACTATGTTTTAACTTTGATCAAGATATTTTGTTACGTTTTAATCAAGTTAGAAATGTCTGACGAGAAAAAAAACCATACAAAATTAACTGCTATGTGTCCCAAACTGTGCAGACAAATACAGTGGCCGATTTCGATTTCCAAATTCAAAGGATTCCGAGTACCGGCAGAAGCTAAATTTTCATTTCATATGTTCAAAAATATTCAAAGACTACAATTTCATTCACATCACAAGGAATTTTTTTGAAGTCAGCCACGGAAAAGGGGCCGCCGATGGCGTTGGTGGCTATCTCAAACGCACCGCAGATGAAAAAGTAGCCACTGGTTCGGATATTTCTGATGCAGAAATCCTTTTTCACACCCTGAAGGAAGTGAGCAAGGTCCGTCTGTACTTAGTGCCTCTCCCGGGTACTATGCAAGTGCATCAAGTTTTTACTGGTACTCCGGGTGAACTCCAATACAAAGACCTTAGCTGCTTTTGCAAAGAGGTTTTTGCAGCTACATGAATCCAAAAACATATCATCCAGTTCCGGTTTCCGTCGTGGAAACGATCAGAGAAGTACTAGCCCATATATCTAATATCGTTACCGTACCTCGAAGAACTTACTGCAATACGGTTTATTTCTCATCTTCCAGCTCTGACGATGAGCTCCTTGCAAACTTTGTCCAACCATCAGTTTCTAACATAAAAGAAAAGTAGCTAATTGAACGGGAAAATATTCATCCGTAAAAAATATCAGACGGTGTTCATGTTTTAGTTCAAAATTCTTCCGTTAAAAACAAACATTATAATTACCTGGGCGTTGCTAAAAGTGAAGTTGATAAAGAGGGAGAAATCAAGATCATATTTTATAAGACTGTAGACGGTACTACGGTGAAAGGTAAATGAATATATTTTGATAAAGTATTGAAGGTTTTTGAAAAATAAGACTGATTTTCTGATGTGTCTAATAGTTTTTTAGATGTTCATTTACTTTTGTTTATTTATTTCTGTACAACTGATCCAAAGAGACTTAAAAGAAAGAACTTTAGAATTTTTTTTAAATTTAATTAATAGGTACCAAACTTCTCAATTTGAAGTTGAGTTATTTTATGTTGCGTTAAGATTATTTTTTATTTTATTTTCTAATCTACTAGATCTACTTTATGAATGTACAAAGTGGTGTAAGAAACTACTATGTTACTAAAATTACTTCTGAGTTACTTTTTTGTCCCCAGTTTTTAATAGCATTTACAGTGATATTTAGGCTTCTGATTAGTTAAAAATATCTTCATACGTACCTTTTGTTCATCATAAATCGAAGCTTCTATCGCTAGTTTGTATTAATATTTATTCTCAAAATTTTAAATAAACACTTAGTAACGCGATGATCTAAACTATAAAAAATATTTCATTGAACTGATTATTTCTTTGATTTACCTTTATGAGAGATTAATATTAGTACTGCAGTTTAAAATTGCCATATTAGCGAGCTTAACTGTACGATTTTATAAATAAAAGTTAAATTTGTAGGAAAGTTACGCAGTTGTTTCGTTTTTCGACCGCTTTGTGTATAAATTGCCATAAATATTGTCATATCATTAAAAACATTGCTGCAAATGTAAGAATATTATAGATTAAACTATTACCATTCTATATCAACAATAAATAATAATAAGAAAATATCAATTTAAATTTTGTTTCTTTTTTTTTAAATCACTGGTTAAAATAGGCATTGAAAAGTATTTTGGCCCAGTTGACAATTTAAAATTCAACTTTTCCCAAATTATATTGCCTACCTAAAAAAAATAAATCGAATGTGCCTCTTCGACTGACTATAAATTTGATTAACTCGACCACCTATAATATATCTAAATTTCTTGCCAATATTTTAAAGAACGCATTTGAACATCAAACAATATATAATATACAAGGTGTCCGTGGAAATGTGGGAAATCTCCCGGATACGAAAAAACACGTGAAAGGAATACTACAGGTTGAAATAAATTTTTTTCTTATAGGCCTCCTCTTCGGAGATATGGGCTTCCAAAGAGTTGAAATAGAATCAAGTTTTTTACACATAATTATTGAACCACCAATTCAATTCAATTTTTTTAATATCATGTATACCAGGTAAGACCCTTCAAATTACTATCCAAGAAAGTGTTATGAATTACTCACAGCTGCGGGGACGATCTAGCTGTGACATTCATGACCCTATTTTTTTACGCCCTGTTTGATAAGAAGTTTGAACAACTTTTTTTACATACCTCTAACTATCGACTAAAAATTAAGTAGTCTTCGTTCATGTTGCTAGTCCTAACCATTTTCGAAAAAACGTCATTTTATTTATATCATGTATTTGGCGTATTTCTATAAAAAAATACACTTTTTTCCTATAAAATATTCAACCTTCAACCTTGATAAAAAAATTCATTCCAAAATTAGAGTTTACCTTTTTAGTTAACAACGTCTAATTCTGTGAGTTGCAGTTCGCGTTAGGTTCGCAAAAAATATGCGTTTTACTTTATCGGCATGAAAAACAAAGTACTGTTATTGCAAATGTTGCTAGGTACGAAAGAAATAAATATCCTGTAGTTTAAAACTTGTCAAAGTTCACATCGCTGACACATCAATACTTTTACTTGGATATTAATTTACTGATTTTTGAATTTCGTGGTGAAATTAATTGTGAAATAATTCGAAATATGGAATACACGTTTATTGAGTATGCAGATATACATCTGATGTATGGTCTTGCATCTTGCAATGCTTTGGAAGCCAGGAGGTTATATCACGACAGATATCCTAACCGTACTCGTTCAGATCAGAAAACATTTCAACGAGTTTACCAACGTCTAAGGGAGAATGGTAGGCGATTCTATTTAATAAGGTAATATTATTAAATTTCTCCATCATTTTGGGAGATTTTAGGAAAAGAAGTACGTCACAATTAGAGGAAAATATTTTAAACGCTGTAGATGACACTCCTTCAACGAGAACTCAAAAATTCTAAGTGCAGTTTAATACGTCGAAAACAAGAGTATATGAAGTTTTTCAACAACAGCTGTTGGAGCACTTACCACTTGAAACCCTCCGAAACATGTACTACATGCGCGATGTAGCGGGAACACTTGAATAACGTTTAACCAAACGATTGGATAGGTAAAGAAGAACCTATTGCCTGGCCTTCTCCATCTATCGACCTTGCGCCGTTAGATTTTTATCTCAAAATCTTGATGTATTCCACACCGGTCGATAGTAGGGAGGAACTTCTACGGTGAATCATGTTTCATTGTGATCAAATAAAGAACCATGCTGAGTAAATGTGGCGGGTACAGCAGTCCTCAATTCGTCATGCGCGAGTATATCAGACTTTACGGAACCCATGTTGAAACCTCTTACGAAGTTTTTAACTAAGCAGTTAGTTTAACTTTTTATTGATACTATGATGACAGGGGAAAATTCCTCTTTTTCATATTCACCTCCACATTTTTTTGCGAACCTAGGTCGACCTACAATTCATAGAATTAGACGCTTTTAACTAAAGAGGTAAACTCTAATTCTGGATCGAATTTTTTTTATCGTAAGGTTGAACAGCTGATAGCTATTCTTTTATCGAAATAAGCCAGATACATGATGTAAATAAAATGACAGTTTTTCTTAAATGGTTAGTATTAGCGGTGTGAATGAAGAATACTTAATTTTTAGTTAATAGTTAAAGGTATGTCAAAACGTTGTCCAACGTTTTTATCAAACAGGGCGTAAAAAAAATGGGGTCATGAACATCACAGCTGCAGCTGTCAGTAATTCACAACACCTTCTTGGAGAGTAACTTCAAGGGCCTTACTTGTTACACATCATATTAAAAAATTGAAATATACCTGGTGGTTCAATAATTATGTGTAAAAAAACTTGATTCCATTGCAGCTCTATGAGAACCCATATCTCCGAAGAAGAAGCCTATACGAAAAAAGTTTATGTGAGCTTGTACTGTTTCTTTCATGTGTTTTTTTATATCCGGTAGATTTTCCACAGTTTCCCGGACACCCTGTATAATATTAAAGACTGCTTTTCCTTTATAAATGTTGTGCGTGGTCTGACCGTGCCGGATAATTGTGTTGATCTCATTGGACGTAGGGTCCTTGTTTACAAATATATCATTGAATCTAGTGGTGGATATTCTAGAGTTTAGATAGTAGACGATTATAAAAGAATACACGACTATATCGAAAGAAAACTTTCTGTGGCTGATCAGTTTCATTTTGGTCCCCAATAAGTCCAATTTTGGCCATGACTGATTTAGATTATTTTTTGGATGGTGTGTTTTCTTGTCTGCTCTTCAGTATGTCTTTTCTATACAAGTACGTTAATGATGTAGTTTGTTCGATTCCTTGCGATAGTATTCAGAATACGTTGGATGCTTTCAACTCGTTTTAAACCATATAAAGTTCACAATGACCGATGTGTACCTTCTTTGAGTATAAAGGTAATAAGAGCAGAAGAGAATAAAATAATTTTGGATTGGTATCAGAAACCTAAAGCGTCTGGCAAGTATCTGAATTATTTTTCGTATCACCCCCAAATACAAAATACAATTCTGTGACAGCTATGCAAAATAGGGTTACCCATATACTTAACCAAAAATTTTTAAATAACAATTTGAGGACTGATATGTTTCTTAACAATGGTTACCACAAAAACATTCTTAAAAAACTTACTTATAATTTTAATATCTATGATGGTCCATCAGAAGAAACCAATAAAAATTTAATTAAATGTTAAAGACTTCTCTTTGTTAACTACTTGAGCGATTAAATGGTTTCTTTATTTAAAGGGTTTTCCAATATTGCCAAATACCATTTGCTAAGTAATCAAAACCTATTTTCAAGAGTCAAGGACAAAACTCCTCTGTTATACAAGAGCATTGCCATATATGAGGTATCTTGCTTGGAAAGTTGGGGCTATTATGTAATGCAAACAGCTCAGGCTGAAACAATATGTTACTCAACACAAGAGTGGTAAAAAATACAGGCTCTGTGGTTGACCACCATCTGAAGACTGGGCATGGTTCTGATCATGAAAACGTTAAAATTTTAGCCCACCAAAATAATTACAAAAGTAGATAGTTTCTGGACATGTGCTACATTAATAGAAATAAAAACTTCATTAGTTGCAAGACTGATACTAATCAGCTCAGGAATATTTATTGGAGTATCTTACCCTCTTTTACTACTTCATTTTTTGAAACCCGAAAAAATGTCAATTTGAGTTAATTATGGTATTTCTGAAAAAAATATTTTCAAATAAATTCATTAAATTTCGTAATTTTTAGAATTAAATTAGGTGCGCAAGTAGGTGATTTACTGTTATAAAAAATAAGGGATGATATATTTGGGGGTGAGAATACCATAGTGCAACATCATTTTGAATAGCAAGTAATTTTCATTTTGTTTTGTGAAGATATCTCAATTAAGATTTAAAAAAAAAAAGTATTTGAGGGTGGCTCACCCTCTTTTACTAGTTTATTTTCAGAGACTCCAAAACACTTCAACTCAAGTTATTTATAGTATTCGTGAAAAAAATATTCTCAAACAATTTCATTGAATTTCATAATTTTTAGAATTGAATTAGGTACGAAAATATATGGTTTAGTCTAACAAAAAATAAATCTTTGGGGTGGCTTGCCCTCCTTTACTCGTTTATTTTTAAAAAACCCGAAACAAGGCAGCTTAGGTTACTTATGGTATTCGTAAAAGAAATATTTTCAAAAAATTCCATTTCATTTCGTAATTTATTCAATTCAATTATTTGTGTAAATATATTCTTTACCCTCATAAAAAATAAGGAATGATATCTTTGGGGGCGAAAATACTATAGTTTAACATCACTTCGAATAACAAGTAATTTTCATGTTGTTTTGTGAAAATATTTTACTTAGAACCTGAGATATTTCAAAAATACTCTTTTTAGGGATGACCTTTAGGGGCGGTTTTCACCCCGTTATAATGAATGTCCACAGATAAAAAAATAAATATCTCTTATTTTTGTACCTTCTACAACATATTGAAGCTTCTTTAAAATTGGAGCCGGACACTTCAAGTACCTTTCTGTTAGTCATATTTCTATTTTTTAAACAAAGCAATTTCTACAAAGCTATAACTTTAGAATTGCTAAAACCAGACTAAAATTTGAAATAAAACTAACCACGTCGCTTAATTTCAAAACATATAACCATTCATTTCCCAAATTGGATGCGAGTGTTCAGGTTAAGAAGCGCGACTGTATTCAATTCCATTAATATTCCATTCTAAACAATAAACGTTCTAGCATAATATCCGATTAATTGATTCTAAAATCGAATAGAGGCGCTGCCGAAATTTCAGATTATAATTCGAATTGAAAATAGAGATGAGAGAAATCAAGAGCGTACAGCGATCTTTAGTTTTAATTGAATTTAGTTACCTGTTAACAGAGAAAGTTTAAAAAAAGGAAACGCAATTACACTGATTGTAATAGTCAGTCAAAATAACAAAAAAGTATTAAACAAGGTGTAAGTTTTTTATAATTTGTGCCTTCGATCTTCGACCTAAATGAACAAATGGCATACATATGATTGATTCAGATTTAATTAATGCAGTAACAAGTTGAAGAGGGGGAATACCTATGTAATTTTAAGGCATATTGATAAAAATGCATATGTATATCCTTAAAAGCCTATCATCTTAAAAACACACCTCCGAAAAATATTTCTGTATAGTCTTTACGTCTTGACATCTAAATATTTAGTCACTTAATAATTACGCAGGGCACAAAAGTGATAACTACACTGTTAAAAAAGCCTTAAATTTAAGGTGCATTCATTAATTTAATTTAATGCCTTAAATCGTGAATAAATTACATGTACTTTGAAATTAAAGGTTTGTACATTAAATTTAATTGAATATTACCTTAAATTTCTATAAATTTACTGAAATTATTGTTATAATTATATTAGATTTATTGTAAAAATTATTAAATTTAGTGCATTAATATTAAACGAATTTAAGAAACGGTTTATGAAATTTGCTTCCAGCACTTTACCTTAAAACTAATGTAAAGTTTTTTTACAGTGTACTAATTACATTGAAAGACATCAATTACATGTTGAAGTAACTTTTCAATATTTATCTCCGATATTTTATATAATTCCATTTCTTAGAATTTAACCAGACTTAACCATTATGTAGTAAGTAGTGGCTGTGATATAATTACCTTGAGTAACTTCCAAGTCACTTTAAGTTATTTTAATTAAATTGCGGAACCTACAAAAAGAGTGACCGCAAAAATCTTATGTTTTTCGATGGTCAGTTACTAATAAAAGAAAGAGGCCGTTCGAAATTCCATTCATATCTTATTAATCCTAGGGAACCCTAAAATAAGCATAACTTTTTGTTTTTCGAAACAATTTCCAAACCACCTTTTGGAAAGGGTTGAAAATAATTGAAAAAGGCCAAAAAAACAGCACCATTGTTAAGAATCGTATTTGACATAAATTACTTGCAAAAATGATCCAGTCAAAAATATCAACCATAAAATACTGTTCGCATCAAAATTGTACCGCTGTCTCATTTTTTTTTAATTTTTGTTTTAACTTAATTCCCTTTAACTTCAATACACTTACGCCACCTTTCTGGCAATCATCTTATTCCGTCTGAAAACTAAATATACTCTAATTTTGTTTCTGGATATCAAAGATGTATCCAAATCTCATGGCTTTTCGCAATCTTAGAAAATAATCCGAATAATTTTGAGAAATTTGCTATCTAAGCAGTTTTTGTTCGGAAGTCAACAATTTTAAAATCCACTTTCAAGAAACTCATGACTAATTTATTACGTAAAATAGTCAAAACGATTAGTTCAGATATAATTAATGTTTTAGAAATAGTAGATACTATCAAACGATCATCCCAAAGACTGAACCATTGTCTCCACTATCCTGCAAACACTAGTACTGATTGCACTGAAGACTTTCTACTTTTTGGGTCACCTTCAATAGACTCACAATCCTTTCGAAACTATTTAAAATATGATGTGACCTTGTCTCCATATACGACAATTATTGCGTAGGTGAATAAATTTAGAACAATTGTTCTAATATCACAAAATTTTTTTTATTTAAAACGCTTCATAAAACATAAATTATGAATAAAATTTGACACACAACATATGAATATATATTATTTATTTTTAGAGCTACGTCGTAGATCAAATTATTAAATCTGTGTATTTTTTTATAATGCGAGACTGCAATCAGAAAAACAATTGGCTCACAAATAGCGAGAGATTAATTGCCTATATGTATTCTTCTTTTAAAGCAGATAAAGAAAAAAATATATACATAGAGTGTATTTCCTGCAAATACAACTCTGGGCCTCTCTCCATACGAGTTTCTTGATCTCGTCAGTGGAGAGGTCTCGAACCGAACGCAATATTTGCAAGAAACAACCGCTATATAAAATATAAATTCCGAAGCATATCGGTAGGATATTAAAACCTGCCAAGATCGATGTCAAACTGAAAACTATCGCCAGTCAAACGACATCTTTATTCACGGGAGTAGTACAAAATATTGAAAAATCAAAATTTCAGTAAGAAATAAAATAAATCTACTATGTTTAAATAATTGCCTATATATATTTTCATTTCAAGCAAATAAAGGAAAGAATATATTCCAACAGTTTATTTCCTGCAAACACAACTCTGATCCTCTCTCCATACGCATTTCGATCACCTCAAAGCAGATTTATTTTACTTCTTACTGAAATTTTGATTTTAAAAAATTTCGCACTACACCGGTGAATTTAGATGTCGTTTGACTGGCGATATTTTTCAGTCTGACTCGAGGTCTGCAGGTTTTTAATATTCTACCAACATGCTTTGGAATTTATATTTTTTAGAGTAGCTGTTTTCTGCGTATGTTGGTCTCGGTTCGATAGAGTTCCACTGACGAGATTATGAGGTGGTCGAAACGCATTTGGAGAGAGGACCAGAGTAGTATTTGCAGGAAATAAACTATTTGTATATATTCTTTCCTTTATCTGTTTAAAAGGAGAATACTTATAGGTAATTATTTAAATACTGCAGATTTATTTTTTTTCTTACTGAAATTTTGATTTTTAGAAAAAAATTGTCGGTTATTTTTAAATACCGGACCCATTCTTTGTATGAAATTTGATTTCAATTGTTCATTAATTTCTCTTAAAAAAATGTTTTTTTATAATAAATAAAACGCTTTATATATATATATATATATATATATATATATATATATATATATATATATATATATATATATATATATATATATGGTAAAACGTGTATAGAGTGGTGATCAAGGAATTAGTGCATTGGGTTCCGCATGCAATAAACACGACTTAGCCTGTTTGAATAATCTAGGCAATTTATATGTGAGATATAAGACAGATTATGAGCTGGAATAAAGCGCTTGGAGAAGAGTTAGGTCTAAAGACGCCAATGATAAAGAAAGAGCCGCTTTATTAGTGACAAATATTATGAAGGCACAACAACGTTTCGGTATGGGTGTATCTTGTTCGTCAGCTAAAAAAGGAGGCAGAATGGGCACAGGTCGCCGTCTTGTCCATCGTAAAAGGTGCTCTTAAGGAGAAGGTGTAAATAAAAGTGGTATGAGACGTAAAGTTTCCTTTGTTTCGGCTATAAGAAAAGATGTTTGGATCGATTTCTTAAAAACATTTCGAGCCAAAATAATAGACAAAAATGCCAAGCATCTAAAATAGTTGTGGCAGCCGCATGCAAACATGTAAAATCGGTATGAGAGAAACGTACTCCATGAATTATACCAGTTCTAAAAAGTAGAAGTCTGTTACCATTAATACCAATTTTTTCGGAGTTGTCCGCTTTAGATTCATTGGGAGGTGGAGTGGCAGGCATCGTATGTGCAGTAAAAACATGTCACGGTTCACTTTTTCGCTTAGTTCGCTATGGCCAATTCAGTTCATTTAACCTTATTTTGCAAATACTATCATTATGGATAACACACTATCATTTTCGTTAAGTATTTCCCAGGGATTATTTAAAGAAAAACATTTCATTAAGTACAGTTTCAATAAATTCTATTTTTCAAGTTGACCATTATTTTGTCCTGCTTTGGTATTTCACTACACTGTGCTTAGGTATCTTCTTATCGATATTGAACTTACTTTTTTGTATTCAGAGAGATCTTGTTTTTTTCCGTGCCATTTATATTTACATTTGAATGGAATTGTATATATATTGGGTTGCAGAAATCTCCTATTTATGTATTAATATATATTTCTTAAATTTAAAAATAACTACTGGGATACTTATTAGATTTATTTTATTTTTTTGTTTTGAGTGGGAAAGTTTAATGATTAACGAATTAGCTTAACTAACAAATGTATTTCAGCTGACTGTTGTTACCCAGTGTCACTCTTTTTGAGTTGTCTCTTCTTTCTCACGTAGCAATTGAACTTGTCTAATGGAAGTCGATTAGTGCGCAAGCTGTGCTATAGTTATAAATGGAGGCCATTTTGCCTTGATTTTTTCACTTTTTCCTGGCTTGATTCGGCCGAAGCAGCAGCAGACTTCCATCTCAATTTTCATTTGTCAAATTTTTGGGATTCTGAGATGGAAAATCGAAAATTTTCCTGGTAATTTTGTGCGTTTTTGAATACCGTATCTTTTGCCAGTTTGGCAGTTATAATTTTTTTAACGGAATACACCTGAAAACAGGGATTTTGAGCAGTTTGCACGTGTCAATGAAGGAATCTATCTAGACTCCAAAAACATCGGGTAAGGAACATTAAATTAACTATTATTATAACAATCCTCCATGGATTTTTAAATTTTAAAAAATTTCTTCTCAAAATTGATTTTAAGCGAGTGTAATTTAAGCATATTTTAAAACTAACCGTTATGTTATTCTAAATCTCATTTAGGCCCACAATTAACCACTTTAGAATATCATTAAGATATATTTTAGGGCTTTAGAGGCGATTGTTTCTTTTTTTGTGATTATCGATTGATAAATATGTATTTTTTGAATTTAAAAATTTGTAAGTTTGTGGGTTGCTACCTTGCAGTGCCTATTTTTTTCCATTTATTATCAGTAAGAGTTAATTTTGAGAGTACTTTTGTTGTCAAGTGTAGTTTGCACTATCCTTTGCTATATATTTGTCTCCTGGAAGTATCACGATGTTCCCAATTTTTAGTCAAATTTATCTGTTAGTAGTACTACAATATTTTGTATTCTATGCTTTCTTTGGACCCCATTCTGGGTTTATTATTGGCAAATTTAAAGTTTTTTTTGCTTCGTGATATGTTTATGACCACGTTAAATTTTAGTTTTACTCCAGCAATTTTTTTTGTGTGGTCGACTGCAATACTTGTGTATTAGAGACTGGCTTATTGAGTGAAACTAGAAATTCTTCCCGTTCTTCTATTTTTTTTTAATAAAAAGTTAAGGTCTAAATGCGTATCCTGGCTTTTCACATTGTATTGTAGAGATTAATATAATCATATTTTGAGTGTATCTATTTTATTGTTCCTGCCTTGGAATTAATTAAAACGCGTTTTATATTAGCCAGATTTGACATATTTTATTTGAAAATAATTAATATTAATAAACCAAGTATTGTAACGTCATCATACAGTGGTCTATAGTCATGAATTTGATGTCCAGTTTTGTGATGATTGATTTATTGAAAAACTATTCTATTGTAAATCTCTTGTTTCATACTTTATTAAAGTAATTATCGGTATCTTTAATTATGGATTGATTAATTTTATATATATATATATATATATATATATATATAAATATATATATATATATATATATATATATATATATATATATATATAAATAATTTTTTTAATGAAATTGTTGTTATATTTTGGCTGGACTATTTTTGTGAATACCTGGAGTCATGCTGGTAATTTTTACTTGTGCATATATCTTATTATTACTCTTATGTAACTCGAGCTCAATAATTAAAGCAAGCGACTACCATTTGTTAATGATTTGTTTAATTTTGCTAATTAGTGTTAATATTTCTTACACTATTAACTTAAAGTTTACCTTTAATAATTTTTCTCTAATTACAGTATGAATTTAGAATTTTGGATTTAATTATTTCTTTGGCGATAGTTAATAGATTCGCTTGTTCGTTCTATTATCTACTATCCACTATCTTAGGCATTGTTGTCTTTATCTTATCACTCCTGCCATCATTTCATAATACCGGGCGGAAGGCGACATTCCACCCTACCGGGCAAAGACTAGCTGCCACTCCTGCTACCCGGCAGACAAGAATAACTGCCATTTCTACTAACAAGCAGAATTGTTAGCTGTCATTTCTTACTATCGGGCAGAATTGTCAACTGCCAGTCTATCCTACCGGTGAGAATAACATCAATTCGCCCTACCGGTGAGAATAACACCTGATCTTACTGATCTTACTGCATTACAGTTGTCCACCTTTTGGTTCTAAAGTATTAGTTTGTATAATTTTAGTTTTAATTTAAGACCATCATCTAAGGTTCTGGATTGAAGATTTTTTTACATAATATTCATAATATCTTATTTTTAATTAAAGCCTATCATTAAAAGTTTAGTAGAGTTTTATTTGATCCCCAGATCACTGGCTTTTTTTAATTTTTTTTTGTTGTTTTAAATTTTGGTAAGAATAAGCTAAAAGCTAGGTCCACACAACAACGTGGAAGGTTTCTGCTTTTACCTTGGTTCAAATGTAGTGGCGCCCTTAATCACCCACCCCTACTCTCCGGCATAGGGGTTAGCTTGGCACTTTGCTCGCTGGTGCTGCCACTTGCCTTCAGCTCTGCTCTGTTACGTTTTCATTTATCTTGTACCTCTCTGCAAGGTCTAGCGCTCTTTTAAAATACCAGTGTAGCAGACAGGTGCCACATTGCACAATTTAAAAGGGAACGGTTTATTTGTGAAACATTTTCGCATCAGTATGAGATTATTTATAACTGTCAACAACAACAAGAAAAAAACAAAAAACTAATAGAGTCCCTACCTCAAAAAGCGTTAAGTAATATCGATATCGCGGTGTATATATTAGAGATTTATTACCTAAATTTGGTCCGCGAAGAAATAAAGCATCACTTATTAATTTAGATAACATATCGGGCGTAGGAATTTGGTGCATACAGAAAGAATAAATCGAAAGTAATTTATTACGATAATTTTGGAGATTAACTCCCACCTTTAGAATTGGTACATTATTTACATACCAGCTCCGCAGCCACGAACATTTACTATACAAATGAACATTAAGAGAAATTCGGAACAGTGTCGTGCGGAAATTTGTGTCTAAAGTTTATCTCTAAGAGTGTTAAAATAAGTGACAATAAATAAAATAAATAAGTTACCACGTCTTTAAAATGATAATGATATATTAAAGTATCAATAATGCAATCACTATAATAAAACAAATTTAAATGGAGATAAAGCAGATGTGCCTGCAGTGAGGAGGCTTTTTTATTGTTATTGTAAGGTAAATGAAGAAAATATACACGTATCCAGTTGTATAAATATATCACAACGCGTTAATGGCTTGAAAATTTTCGAATGTTTTAACTGCTGCAAACAACACTAAAAATAGTGAAGTATGTATATTCTTCTTCAATCATACCATATACAGTTACATTAACGGGACTTTCGAGCATTTTAAGCTCAGACTTTTATCAGACAAACGAATTACATTCAGCAAAGCGATAAGGATTGGCCTGTTCGGGATTTTACTCATATGACTCGATTTTTAATATTATCGATAGCAACAATTCTTTCCCCGTTAAGAAAAATAGCAAAGCGAATCCTGTAGTAATTATAATCCCACCTGGAGCCCCCAAATTAGCGACATAGACACGGTCCTCCATACGTACAAACAGCTACCAAAGGTTATGATGGAAAAACTATAACATTGACAGCGAATGATAATACTCTGAAATGTAAAATAAAGTTCAGCTATAGTATTGACTTTACAAAAAAAAATGGCATTGGAAAAATGTTGGAATTTAGACACGTCGTATTTTTAATGGTGGACAAAAACATAAATCAGCCTCTCAAGTCGACATTATAAAAGTGTACATTATAAGAATCGATTGTAACATAACCGCCGGGATATATCTAAACTCGGAGAGAACCCGGTTATAAGCTATCAGAAGTGTATCAAAATTTTATTTATATGTCGTTAAAGTCTAGCGGTTAGTTTATTGACATCTCTCTACACATCTAGAATGATTACGGGGACTATATAAATTTTTCAAGGAGAGGAGATAATGCCGAAATAGAATTAAAGAAATTGTAATTATGGATTTTCAATATAATCGTCAGCAATATATGATGTCCACAATAAAAAATTTGATGATTTGGACATAACCGAAAGGTATATTTACATAGAAGAGACCATT
This sequence comes from Diaprepes abbreviatus, assembly GCA_034092305.1. NCBI lineage: Eukaryota > Metazoa > Arthropoda > Insecta > Coleoptera > Curculionidae > Diaprepes > Diaprepes abbreviatus. The sequence continues at coordinate 3,434,086 of JASJET010000103.1, forward strand.
AAATCCAAAGATGGAAAATACATTTTTTGAAAAAAATTCTCTGAACCTTATTCGGAAATTGACACTAGGGTTCGAAATAAATATTTTTTTCTCTGCATTTTTTCCATATCCAGTCGGGAAAACCCTTAAAAAAATTTATGAATACCGGAAAAATAAAAACAAATATCACGTAAACAGAATTCGAGATCCGATATTTGAATTCAAAATGAAGATTTTTTTCTTTGCATTTTTTCCACATTATGCCGAGCAAGCCCTTAAAAAAAATAATAAAAATCGGAAAAAGCCAAAAAATTATCTGATCTTGTCTTAATTGATCTGCACTAACACAAATTATTCTGAACTAACCCGAACTAATCTCAACTAATCCGAATTAATCTGAACTAAACTGAACAAACCTGAGCAAACATGAACTAACCTAAGTTAACCTGAACTCACCCTAATTAACCTAAATTAATCCGAACTTACCTGAACTAATCTGAGATTTTATGGAGGAGAAATGCTTTACGTACACATTTGAGGCTCCCACATGAAAAAGTTTCTCTGGTATACCCACTAAAACCTCCCTTTCAGCACTCATGCCCCTTTCCCGGTCCCGTTAAAAAACAACTCCAGTAGGAAGGGGTCGGTCTAGTGGTTATAACTTTTGATTTATCTCTTTCTATATCAAGATATTGCCCATATAGTTCTCAATCCTTTCCCATTTTCCCTTGCGAAACTGCATTGTCTTTACCAGATTCTCCGGGTTAAGATTTACATCCAAGTCTTGGTTAATTATAGCTTTTTTCTTTGTCCATCTCTGGCATTTAAATATAGTATGTTCTGCGTCTTCGCAATATAGACATTTATTTGTCTCCCTCTTCCCTATCCTGTGAAGTTACACCCCATAACCGGTCAAACATTGCGTTACATGGAAGTTTGAATTTCCATGCTGTCTATTGATGCAGGTTTACACATTTATTATCTTCTCTCTTTGCCATTCTTCAAGGGTCCTTTGACGTTCTATACTTTTATCTGCTTGGGAGGTCTGCGCTCTGTCAAAAATTCTTTGTTTCTCCCTTGCTAGGTGATGGAGTGGGATCAGCACAGCAACCACAAATAACGCGTGTGTGAAAACGGTTCGGTATGCAGAGCACAACCGTTGGGCCATTATGCATTGAGTCGCTTTCACTATTTCTTTATAACACTCGATTCTCATATATTCCACCTATATAGGTGCCACGTAGAGTATAGTAGACTGCATGTTGATCCCTTCAAGTTCGGTAGCAGAGTACATAATGCTTCCATGGTCTTTTTTGCTTATTCACATGCTGCCCTGACATGCTTTCCAAAATATATTCCTCTATCAATACTAATTCCCAAATGTCTGTCAGACTTGGGCTTATCTCAGTCCCAGTTACGTTAAATTTTGTGTTTCGAGGGATCTTTTCGTTGTTTAGGATGATCGCAGTAGTCTTGTCAGGAGCTATTTTCAGTTTATGTCTTTCCATCCACAGATAGAGTGTTCTTTGTAGACACCACCACAACTAAGTCATCCGCCTAGTATCTATTTGCATTACCTCTTATTTTCCTGCTAACTCCCATAACTTTTGCTTGTATTATATGTGAGTATTAATAGGATATTTTAAAGTTTTCGCTGAATTCTATTTTGAATATACCCTATCTGTATGCCTCCCTGATTGCATGAAAATCTACTTCGACGTTATTTGGGTATTTCACCTGTTTTATCTTTTTCATAAAGAGTCTATTCAGTTTCCCGCTATGCATTCTCCCATATTTATATTTGGTGCCTTGTTTCCCGGTCTCTACTCTTTGTATTAGTAGAAACTGGCGTTCCAAAAGTGATTCCTCTTCTAAGACAGCAGCATCGTTATACCCAACAGATCTATGTGTGAAACATCCGTTCTTGCAATACGTTTTGATGCCTGTATCACAGATATCAACCAATGAGTTGTACACCCCTATAAAGTTATGTAATCCAACTCTCGCTTCCCACCGGGGTAGTAGAGTATGTCCCAATATTCCTACGACATAACTTCTTCATATATTTCTTCCATGTTATCTCGATGTATATTGGCTGAAATTTGATGATGAAATAAAATTAAACATTGAGGATTTTTTTTTATAATCCAGACACCGTCTCTGATTCGCGCGCGCAAATTTTCGTCGTCAACTTTCTGGAATATGCAGTAGTGTGTTACATTTATTGTTTTCGATATGTAATGAACACCTAAATAGGTTCCTATATGATATCTGTCAAACACAAGAAGAGTACCAAGAAGCATCTACCAATAATATCCTGCAACCTAAGAAGTTCAGGTTCTGTAAACTGAACTTCTAATACTTTTTCTTTCAATATGTTGTCTGTATAAAAACATAAAATATTGATCATAAAGTATTATAACCAACTAAAACTACGATTTTGTGATCCACAGAAGGACCGAATTTAGTTACCTTAAATAGGATAGGGGGTGTGTGTTCTCGTAGAGACTTAGATGCGGGGCACATGTTCGTCAGTTAATTATCAGCTCGATATATTCGCAGATTCTTGCGGATCATTTGGCGTTGGTGATAATAGAAGAGTGACTGGCCGCTAGTCACTGATCTTCTTCTTCAAGTGCTATCTCCGCGACGGAGGTTGGCAATCATCATAGCTATTCGTACTTTAGAGGCGGCTGCTCTGAACAGTTCGTTCGATGTACATCCATACCATTCTCTCAAATTACGCAGCCATGATATTCTCCTTCTTCCCACGTTTCTCTTTCCCTGTATTTTTCCCTGTATAATCAGCTGAAGCAGGGCGTATCTCTCCCCACGTGTAATGTGCCCAAGGTATTGCAGTTTTCTAACCTTAATTGTATTCAGGACTTCCATCTCTTTATTCATTCTTCTTATAACTTCGTTATTTGTGACGTGGTCTACCCATGATATTTTTAGGATTCTTCTATATACCCACATTTCAAATGACTCCAATCTTTTAATCGATGTCGCATTCAGGGTCCAGGATTCTATTCCATAAAACAAAATCGAGAAAATGTAGCACCTCGCCAACCTAATCCTCAATTCCAACTTTAAGTCTCTTGTGCAGAGAACTCTTCTCATTTTATTGAAGCTTGTTCTTGCTTTTTCTATCCGTGTCTTGATTTCCTGGATATAATCGTTTGTGGAGTTAATCATTGTACCCAGATATGTGTATTTTTCTACTTGTTCAACGTTGGTTCCATTAATTGTCAGATTTTCGTTGTTTCTTTGTGTTCTTGATATTCTCATAAATTTCGTCTTTTTGACGTTCATTGTTAGTCCATACTCATGTCCACATTCCGCTATTCTGTTTGCCAGTCTCTGAAGGTCCTCCATATTTTCTGCAATTATGACCGTGTCGTCCGCATATCTAATGTTATTAATCGGTACTCCGTTTACTCTTATTCCAGCACTTTCTCCTTCCAGAGCTTTTTTCAGGATTTCTTCTGAGTATGCATTAAAGAGGAGTGGTGATAATACACATCCTTGCCTCACTCCGCGTTTGATTTCCATTTCCTCTGAGTGATGTTCTTCGATGCGTACCTTTGCTCTTTGTTTATAGTATAAGTTTAATATGATTCTAAGGTCGTTATAGTCTAACTGTTTTGTCTTGAGAATATTAATTAACTGATCGTGGCGGACTCTGTCGAATGCTTTGTTATAGTCGATGAAACATATGTACAAATCTTGGTTGACATCCAGGCACCTTTGAATCAGTACATTAAGTGTAAAGAGGGCTTCCCGCGTACCTAAGCCTTTACGGAAACCAAATTGTGTCTCATTCACGTCCATGTCTAATTTATGGTATATGCGTTTATGGATGACCTTCAGGAAAAGTTTTAGTGTGTGTGACATTAAGCTGATAGTGCGGTGATCGCTACACTCTCTGGCGTTCGTCCTCTTGGGAAGACAGATAAAGATCGAGGTCAACCACTCTTCTGGTAATATACCTGTCTTATAGATTTGGTTGAAAAGTGTCACTATGGTATCGAAGTTCTTCTCCTCTATGATTTTCAGTATGTCGATAGGAAGTTCATCAGGTCCGGGGCTCTTTCCATTCTTCATTGTTTTTAGTGCATACAATATTTCCTCTCTCGTAATATTCGGTCCAATTTCTTCCGGGTTCAGTTCCACCTGGTCCAAGTCTTCCCTTTCATCATCAAACAATTCCTCAATGTATTCATTCCACCGTTGCACTTTTTTGTCTGTCTGTATTATAGTCTTTCCATGTTTGTCCAATAATGCATTAGTGGGATTTAGTCGTCTTATCCCTGCCATTTCTTTAACCTTCTTATGTAGGTTAAATAGGTCGTATCTATTTTGAAGGTCTTCGATCTCTTTGCATTTCTCCTCAAAGTGGCGTTCTTTGGCCTCTCTTATCTTTCCTCTGATCTCGAGATTAATTCTTCTGTATTTGTGAATGTCTTTGTTCTTATGTTGCCTTCGTTGCTTCATCATATTCAGTATTTCTTCGTTCATCCATTCTTCTTTTTTCTTTAGAGAGGGCTTTAATATCTCTTTACTTGGATCCAGTAGGCAGTTTTTAAGTTGTTCCCATTGTTCTTCAATATCATTGTTGGTTGTGTTCAGTTTGTTAATGTTTTCATTTATCTGTTGTTGGAGGTTTTCTTTTATTTCAGGTTCTTTAAGTTTCCTTGTTTCTATTGTAGGTCTTTTTTGATGTTTTTTAATGTTTTTGAGTGTAAGTGTAATCCTGGCGATCAGTGGATTATGATCTGAAGCGACATCCGCTCCGGGGTATGTTTTTACTGCTTTCATAGCGTTCCGGTATCTTTCATTAATCATAATATAGTCTATCTGGTTTCTGACTATTTTGTCTGGTTTATCCGCAGGTGATCGCCATGTGTATAACCGTCTATCTGGTAGTTTAAAAAAGGTGTTTGTGATTATCAGGTTTTCTTCTTGGCAGAATTGTAATAGACGGTCTCCTCTTTCATTACGTTCTCCCAGTCCATAGTTTCCTACATTTCGACCACTCTTTCCCTTTCCGATCTTTGCATTAAGATCCCCCATGACTATCGTGATTTCTCTGGTTTTCGTTATTTTTAACGCTTCTTTGATTTGTTGGTAAAACATTTCTATTTCCCCTTCGTCTGCATCCGTTGTGGGGGCATATACCTGGATCAAGTTTAGTTTGGCGTGGGTTGTCCTTAGTTTTAAGATTATTACTCTATCGGAGATCGGGAAAAAGCCCTCCACTGCTCCGGAAGATTTTTTGTTGATCATTATTGCCACCCCGTGTCTATGTTGGTTATCATTGTTACCTGAGTAGTAAATTTTTCCTTTTTCTGTTGAGATGCAACCTGAGTCACTGATAGAAACCGGCTGTTCGGGCTAATCAGACTCCTGCCCTTCTTCTTTTTGTGGTGGCTTGATTTCATGCCAGAAGAAGTAGTCGTCGTCAGGTCACTCAAAATCATTGACTTCTACATTCAGCCATCTTCCAACTTCCGAATGTTCGGTTTCGTCGCTAAATATGGATGATCCTCTACTCATTGGTCTCTTTTGGTCCATTGTTGTATTTGTTTTCTCGTCAAATGTTGAGAATAATATGATTGTATAACTAATTTTCTTATATAGGCACAAATTACCCACTCCACTTTTCCACCCACTTTTTATTTGTAGAGATATTCATTAAAATAGCGTGTTGAAAAATATTATGTGTATATATATACATATATATATATATATATATATATATATATATATAATATATATATATATATATATATATATATATATATATATATATATATATTGTCACTGCAGAAGAAAATGTATTTGCTAGCGAAATGATTGAAGTATACAATTTCAACTAGGTTGAACTTCTCAGGATCAAAATCGCACAATGCGCTTTTTACGAACTACTTCACTACCAGGAATAGTCCATTACAGAACGCTCCATCCAGAGAAAACATTGAAATCTACGCCAGTAGAATAAATAAATTATTTATTTCAAATATTTTTTGTATTGTTTTATTTTCATTTTTTAATAATAAATTAAAACTCTTAAAATACATTTTGCAATCAATGTTTTCTTCATAGTCTGTTTATCAATAAAATAAATTCATATATTAGGGTGAGATGTAATGGTTTCAAATCACTCTCAAATAAAAATTACACGAATAAATACTATTGAAAAGTTCAGTCGCAAATAAAAATTCAAGGATTTTAAATTTATGCACGGGCCTTCAGGAATGGAATTTAAACTTACATCTGATGGAAATTATGATATGGAGAGAAAAGGATTATGTCATTTGGCGAAACCTATAGTAGATGATAAGTCCACACGTAATTACATTGATAATAATTTTGCTCAATGTGTGCAAGGCACGCAGCAATGGTTATTAAAGATACATTCAAAATCCAGATTGGAGGATATGTGTGTTAGAAATTAAATGAAATTAATCAAGAACTTAGAAAATACATTGATTGCAGTATATGAACTTGGACAAGACGAACTGCATGAGGAACTTAATTCTAGAATGTTGAATATTGAGAAGACTATGGAGGATCTTGTCAACAAACCTATTTCATAGACAAATTGAATAGATATATCTAGAGAAGCAACAGCACATTTTTTTTCAATAACTTTTCCGATTATTTTCTATAATTACTATATTATATCTATAACTCAAAAAATGATGAAAAAGGTTGAATAAAAGCAGTTAAATATTGAATTCCTTTCTTTTTTTGCTATGAAAACATACAAGACAAGGTTTTTAAACCAATAATACATGTTAAACAAAAAAAAAATAGTAGTAAAATATGGATTTCCCAGATTACGTATTGTCCTGACTTGAAAATGAAAATGATTCCTATACAACGACTAAATTGGCAAAATTTTGTTCCAGAGCTGCTTTGTAAAACTCTATGTCTGCATGTCTCCAAGGTAGAGTTCTGGTTGATTTTGGAATTACATAACGTTTATCAAAACTAAGCGAGAATGTTGCTTTATTTATTAAGTTGGTATAAATGTTAATATCAAACCAGTGTGTTCAACGATTCTTTGGTAAATTTTCCTAGTGATGGTCTTTCTTTATGACACTTTTTTGATACCTTTTACTTTTTTTAATTCATTATTAACATTATAAGCCTTCGCTCCGGTACCATAATAACTTATTATCAGATCACCAGAACTCATCTTTCATTCTACCTACTACAGAATTATTTTTAATTATGTTAAAATTATTTATTTCGGGGTAATTTGATGTATTAAATTTTTCTGAGTTTTCTAATATAGTCTGATAAAGGTTTCCTCTAAATACTTTTAATATAAGTAAGTCATTATGGATTTAAAGTAACGAAGCATCATCGACAAATATGGATTTAATAAAATTATAATAAAAATTATATATCTACGATATACGATTTTTATTACACTATACTGTTTTTACTTTGTTAATATGTATAACAACAAATTTCTCGGTAAATACACAACTACTGTTGAAATTAAGATGGGCAATTAATGCTGTAGCCCTAGTCTTGCCTACACTACTTTCCCAATGAGTTGCTAACTTTACATCCTTTTGATTTTCCACATTTTCCATAGTTTTGCCAAAAATTGTTATTTTTTAATTCAAAACTGTTTTTCGCAAACTTTGTAGTGGCTTTGTAACGTAAATTCAGATAAAAATCAATATACGCTTTTATCCATTTTGACCGGTGAAATTGTAATACTCGATAAGTTTCCATTACTAGTAGGCCATTGGTGATGGCTCGTTTTAAAGTTCTATAGTGTTCAATATATTTTTTATCTTCTAAATTAGTAATTAAGTTCGACAATTTGAAGGTTTCTGTTGGTCGTATGATATTGTCCCCAAGGAAGGTACGATCAGAATGTATATCATGCAACTCAATAGGATAATATATACCCACTTCTAAAACGTAGCCAAGTAAACCATCATCATCAACAGCCATAATATTTAAATCGAGTATTTCGTGGTCTGTTAATCATTAAAACCACCATATGATAATGCTTGTGACATACTATAACCATATAGATATGTAGCATCAAGATATGTTGTAAAAGCAAATGGTTTTGTGGGGTCGTCTGGTAAGTAAATTTTATTAGCAATGTGCTTCCTTCCTCTACACTGGCTTATACCACCACATATACCTTTCTTACAAAGTTTATCATATCTATATCAGTTAAAAGCTGTAACTCTACCATAGTCATACATAATAGACAATCAAATTATTAACTTGGAATGGAATAGTAATGTGCGAGATCCAATTTGCCGAATTTTAAACAATTATCCTGAAACTGCTCAAAAACATTGCAAAATAGCAATACACCTAAATTTAAATATATATCTAAATAGTCTCACCATTTTTTGACATTCAAACAAGTTCCATACTTTTTTGCTTCCTTATAGCTTTCATTTTAACAGAAATTTTGTTCATTTCCTCAAATTTTTTAATGTCAGGGAATTTTACTGGAAAATCCATAACTGTTAATTTAAACACTCTAGAGAAATGGGGTTAGAATTTATCTGTGAAGACGCTGCTGCTGTCGGAAACAAATCTGATGTTATAGCCCATGTAAAGCCACATTCGTTCTAGTCAATCACATTGATGACAACTCCTCTCCTTTCAATGGAGTACGGCAACTTCATGTACAATGAGCCACCCACAGGCATATGCTTGTTGATGCTGATTTTTAAGTATTAAATCCGCTCAAGAACCCATCCTTTAACACGCAAAAACTTTTAAAATCTTAAGTTTATCATATTTTGATTTTAGCATACCTGAATCTTTCTCCTGAAATTCTTTCGCCTACGTTTTTACTAATTGCGTGAAAGAATAGTGAACGAAATCCAAATCATTTGCTACAGTAAGTAGTTGACTGGTTGGGTTGAACGTTTTCTCATTAAATGTTTGTTGTGATAAAGAAATGTACATAATAACATCTGTCAGGTTAATTTTTTAAGTGTGGTGCACCCATAATAAATTATTAGTGAGTTCCTTAACTTTGATTTAATACCTGCAAAAAACATTAAATAATCGGAATGCTCCATACTAATCGGATAGGTTGTATTTCTATTTTTGAAAGCACATTAAATGGGTTGCACACCACGGCATAACGCAAAATATGAATTATTTTCATGTTGCTGTATTCTTGATGTGCTAAAATAAGATCTGCTGGAAAATCCACTTGATACGTAGTACTATTAATTACTAGAGGCACCGGTGCACACTTATCAATTCGGAGCTGTTTTCTTCCTCACACTTCATTAAATTTCGCCACACACGATTGTCTTTTATGACACCTCATATTAAATTATTGGTAAATTTGATACACCAATACAGCCATGATTTGTCAAAAGTAGTGAACATAACCCGATCCTAACCATCCCCCCACTCCCCGACCTCGACCTTGACCTTGCCCTGCCCATCTTTGGCCCCGCCCACGTGCCCTTGCGATTGACCTTGAAAATGCACGGGTGCTTTATCCTTGGCCTTGACACTGTGTTCAAAGGTGTGTGTGACCTTGACCTTGGCCTTGTTCGAGGCGACCTTGACTTTGTTGGAGGTCATCTTGGATGTGTGACCTTGAAGTTATGTTACGTGGTTTGGGTTGACCTTGAATGGTTTTATATAAGGTATGGGGCAGTTTCATTCATCAGTTGTCTCTGACTTGTATAGGTAGTACATGTGTTAATATTTGACAAATCATGGCATATGTTTATGATAATTGCGGTTTACCAATAGTTATAATATGAGACGTCATAAAAGAGAATCGTGTGCGGCGAGATTTAATGAAGTGCCTGGAGGAAAACGGCTCCGAATTGAAGAGTATACATCGACGATTCCGGTAATTAATTGCGCTACATGTAATGTAGATGTTCCAATAAATCATATGTCAGCGCATAAACGAACACAACAACATAAAAATAATTCATGTTTGCCGGTATGTCATGGTGTGCAACTCGTTGAATGTGCCTTCAAAAGGAGAATTGCAACCTATTGGGTTAGCAGTGATATGGAGCATTCCAATGACGTAATGTTCTTTGCAGACATTAAATCCAAGGTGGTGGAACTTGTTAATAATTTATTACGTGTGTATCGTGCTTTAAAAGTTAACATGACAGCTGTTGGCGAGTACAGGTTTCCATCACAAGAAATATTCAGTGAGAAATCCTTCAACACTGCTAATCAAATAATTAGTGTAGAAAGTGATTTGGATGCCGTTTACCATTCTTTCATCGAATTAATAAAAACGCAGGCGACAGAGTTCCAGGAGGAAGATTCAGGTATGAAAAAATCAAAACCCGATATATTAAACTGACTTTATATATTATTTTTCTTGTTATAGGATGGGCTCTTGTGCGAATTTTAAACTTAGAAGTTAGTATCAACAAGTATATGCCTATGGGTGACTCATCATACATCAAGTTGCCGTGTTCTATTGAAAAGAAAGGAGCTGTCGTCAATGTGATTAACCAGGACGAATTTTGCTTTGCGTGGGCTGTAACATCAGCATTGTTTCCTCCAACAGCAACGCCTTCACAGAAGACATCCTACTCCCATTTTTCTAGAGTGCTAAATTTAACAGGTATGGATTTTTCAGTAAAATTATGTGACATTAAAAAATTTGAGGAAATGAACAACATATCAATTAACGTATACGGTCTCGAATCTAAATATGAAAATAATGAAGTAATACTTGAAGTTATTGGTCCACTGATGTATGCGTCAAAGAAGTTGGATAGACATGTAAATTTATTGTTAATTACAAAAGACTGTAGTATGCGGTGGATGGCGGTGAACATTTTTGTGATACGACTTGTTCAAAGAGGCATTATTGTTGGATTCGGGATTTATCACGTTTAGTTTCAAGTCAAATTAGTTGTCAACAACATAAAATATATTTGTGTGATGGTTGTCTCATTCATTTTAGTACACCGTCAGCTTTAACTTTACATAAAAGCTACGATTGTAACCACATTTTCACGCAAACACCCTCAGTGGATTTAAAAATCGATAAATTTGGAAGGAGTGTGCCGAAAATATTTTTAAATTCGAGGGTATAGAAAAGCAAATGCGCGTTCCATTCGTGGTTTATGCAGATTTCGAATCTGTTTTAAAACCCGTTGAAACGGTACAACCAAACCCACAAAATTCTTACACTGTAAAAAGTTTTAAACATCAACCATATTCTTTTGCTTATTTAATTAAATGCTCTTTTGACGACTCACTTGCGAAATTTGAGCTATTTCGGGGGAATAATGCAGCTCAAGTTTTTGTGGATCGTATCGAGTGTGATTTAAGGGCTCTATATAACACATATTTAAAAGACATTAAGATTATGAAACCGTTAACGCCTGAAGAAAAAAGGGAGTTTACTGATGCTAAAATATGTGGTATATGTGAAGGCCCATTTGAAGATGGTGAGATTAAAATACGAGATTATTGTCACATAACTGGTGCAAAAAGATTTGGTGCTGCACATTCCGTTTGTAATTTAAATTATAAATTATCCTCTTTTATACCTATCATATTTCATAACTTAAGCGGCTACGACAGTCATTTATTTATAAAAGAGTTATGTAAATATGGGGACAAAATTGGTGTTTTGGCTCAAAGTAAGGAAGAGTACATATCCTTTACCAAAAGCATTAATGTGCACGATTATTTTGATAGTAAATGTGGAAAAATCAAGAGGAAATATTTAAAGTTGCGATTCATTGACAGTTTTAAATTTCTGTCAACGTCTTTGGAAAATTTTAGGCAGCGGTTTAAACGACGACGATTTTATTGAAACGCGGATTTTTTTTTCAAATATCGACCAATTTAATTTGATGCGTCAAAAGGGTGTTTTTCCCTATAGCTTTATTGACTCTATAGAAAAAATGAAAAATACATGTCTTCCAAGTAAAGATCAATTTTATGATAATTTACGGGAAGAACATATTAGCGATGAAAGCTATAGAAGAGCAAAAGAAGTATGGCGCTTGTTTGGGTGTAAAACTTTGGGAGACTATTCGGACGTGTATTTCAAATCAGATGTGTTGCTATTGTGTGATGTTTTTGAGCAATTTCGGAATAATTGTTTAAAATTCGATAAATTGGATCCAGCACACTACTATACCCTTCCAAGTTTATCATTTGATTGTATGCTGCATATGACTAAAGTAGAGCTAGAGTTCCTAACTGATGTAGACATGATACATTTTTTTAAGAAAGGTATAAGCGGCGGCATAAGCCAGTGTACATAAAGGAAGCACATCGCTAATAATACTTTTACCAGACTATGACCCAACAAAACCTTCTTCATTTATAATATACCTTAATGCTACAAATCTATATGGTCATAGTATGTCACAAGCATTACCATATGGTGGTTTTCGATGGTTAACCGAGCGCGAAATTCTCGATTTAAATATTATGGCTGTTGGTGATGATAGTTTACATGGCTACGTTTTGGAAGTGGATGTACATTATCCGACTGAGTTGTATGATGCACATTCTGATCTTCTATTTCTAGTAGAAAATATCATACCGCCAACAGAAAACGCCAAGTTACCGAACTTAATTCCTAATATACAAGATAAAAGAAAATATATTGTACACTATAGAACTTTAAAACAAGCCATCGCCAACGGCTTAGTGGTAATGCAAACTCATCGAGTATTACAGTTTAAGCAATCAAAATGGCTAAAATCGTATATTGATTTTAATAGCAATTTACGTAACAAGGCCACCACAAAATTTGCGAAGGACACTTTTAAATTAAAAAATAACGCGATATTTGGTAAAACTATGAAAAATGTGGAAAATCGAAAGGATATAAAATTAGTAACACATTGGGATAACAGTGTAGGCAGAAATGGAGCTAGAGCACTAATATCCCGCCCCAATTTTAATAGTAGCTCGATATTTACCGAGAACTTTGTTGCTATACATATGAATAAAGTTAAAATATTGTACAATAAACCAATTTATATCGGATTTTCCATATTAGATATATCGAAGACTGTAATATACGATTTTTATTATAATTTTATTAAATCCAAGTTTGGCGATGATGCTTCGTTACTTTACACCGATACTGACTCGCTTATATTAAAAGTGTATACGGAAAACTGTATCAAACTATATCAGAAAACCCCGAAAAATTTGATACATCAAATTACCCCGAAATTAATAATTTCAACATAATTAAAATAATTCTGTAGTTGGTAGAATGAAAGATGAGTTTCCTGGTGACCCGATAATAAGTTTTTATGGTACCGGCGCGAAGGCTTATTATGTAAAGTCCATTAATAATGAATTAAAAAAAGGCAAAGGTATCGAAAAATGTGTTATCGAGAAAGACCTTCATCAGGAAGACTACCAAAGAATTGTTGAACGAAGTGGTTTGATATTAAGATAGATGAAGACATTTAGAAGTGAATTACATACCATTTATACCAACATAATAAATAAAGTAGCATTATCACATAGCGATGATTAACATTATGTAATTCCCAATTCAACCAAAACTCTACCTTGGGGGCATGCAGACATAGATTTTTACAAAACAGACCCGGAAGAAAACTTGGCAAATTTAGTTACCGTGTTGGAATCATTTCTAAGTCAGGACAGCACGTACTTTGGAAAATCCATATTTCATTATTTGTATTGTTTTTTATTATTTCTATTAAACATACAACATTAATATGTAACGGTAGTATTGTAATTTTTTTTTAAATAAAAAACATGTATTCATTACTTGATTGCTTTTTATTGAACCTTTATTTTAAAATTATAAATATAATGAAGTGTCGACAAATAACAAACTGTAAAAGTTATTGTTGAAAAATTTGTCTAACAGTAAATTAAACGCACAGGTCTACGAGCAAATGTTTAATGTGAAGCAGTTTTGTTGACAAGATCCTTCATAGTCTTTTCAATTTTCAACATTCTAGAGTTAAGTTCATCACGAAATTCGTCTTGCCTAAGTTCATATATTGCAATAACAGTATCATCAATATATCCTTTAAGTTCTTGACCGGTTTCAATTAATTTCTTGCGTACGTAACCTTCAAGTTGGTTTCTGAATATATCTTTAATAACAATTGTTGAGTCATGTAAAGCTTTCTGTGTATCTTGCACACACTGAGCAAGGTTATTATCAACATAATTTCATGTGGTCGCATGGTCTCCTTCAAGAGGTTCTGCTAAATAGCACAATATTTTGCTTCCCATGTCGTAATCTCCATTAGGTGTAAGTTTAAAACCTATTCCTGAAGGACCTCGCATAAAGTTAAAATCCTTAAATTTTCTTTTGCGACCGAACTTATCAATAGTGTTTACTTCTGACATTGTTATGTGGGACTGATTTGAAAACATCCTAATATATGGTTCTATTTCATTAATAAACAGACTCTGCAGAAAAGTATGGATTGCAAAACTTATTTTAGGTGATGTTTAATAAATACACATACAGATTCATTTTACTATTGTTTTATTGGAAAAAAAATTAAAATATAACAAAAGATTGACTTTACTTTTTATTATTAAAAAAATAAAAAATATAACAAACAAAAAAATTAAAAAGTAAAGAAATAAAATACATGTTACTTTCTTCTGTACAGGTAAGCTCCTTCTATGACCCAATTTCTTCTCTGGATGGCACGTTCATTAATGTCCTTGAACTGGTAGTAAACTAGTCCACAAAAGCCGCATTGTACAAATTTAACCCTGAAAAGGTCAATGTGGTTGTCTTCAAGTGCGCGAAGTGTAAGGTCCCTTGACGTGAGCTGCGGATCCCAACAAGGCATGTTGGAAAACATCAGTGGCTTGGAAGTGTTGACTCCAGGGGTTTTCGAAAATTGGAACAGCAGGGAGCAAGAGGATACCGAAGACAAAGCCCTGAATGATGGTCGAGACGAAGAGTTGGTGCAGTCGGCTGCGCAATTCCTTGAATGTTGGAGTGAGAAGAAGGAGCCCAATATAAAGTTTATCAGTGATGTGGTTGTGCGAAAAGCATCGGGGCCTAACAGGGAATCTTCTCCAAGGAATTCCAAATTGAAGAAGTTGTTAACTATGCAGAAATCGGAAATCGCCGATAAAACAAAATTTTATTCGGTGATTAAAGGTGTTGGGCACTCGAAAAAGAAATTTAGTTTCAAAACACCAAAGACGCCCACACCATTACCCGATTTCATGTTAACACAGTCACCACCGACAGAGCTATTGTCCATCGAAGTTAACATATTTGAAGGCGACGATGGACCAACTCCGCCAACACCGGCCAGTGTAAGTGAAGAAGTGTCGGAGGTAAAGTCTGATTGTGAAGACTGAAGCGCTACTATCTCCGATATTGGGATGCCGCAAACCTATGAAGAAGCGGTTTAAGCAGTGTTTTGAAGATGAAGTTTCCGATGCTTCATATACTTCATCACTAAACCCTTCTTCGAATTGTTCTGGGACATCTCAACCGGAGTGGGTTGAAGACTTTACCAGTTCGCAAAAAAAAGTAATTTACGGACATATATAAAATGAAAAAAGACTTAGTGAAAAAAGTGACTGAAAATGACTGTGAAATAAGGGAACTTGAAAAACAATTATTAGATATAGAAAAACAATTAGCGGTGAAAAAATGTGTGAGTGAACGGTACAAAAGACAATTAGAAGATTTTGACAGGTTTTGTAGTAGATGTTAACTAGTTTTAAGTATTAGTTTTTATGTTATAGTAATACTATAACAGCTTGTAAATATATTTTCTAGTTTAATAAAATAGTTTTAAATATTGGTTTTTAAGTTATAGCATTAGGCTTGTAAATATATTCTCTAATTTAATAAAAATGTATGTGATAATACAAACTTTTTATATTTTGACATATATATATATATATATATATATATATATATATATATATATATATATATAAATATATATATATATATATATATATATATATATATATATATATATATATATATATAGTATAAATATTGCTTAAAAATATATTTTTTGGTGTTTTGTTTCTTATAGGATCTTTCCCACATAATATTAGGTAATAAAAAAAGAGTGAATAATCCACTAAAACTACGCAATAGCAATAGTTGTAAATATTTTTTGATAATATTTACAAGTATGCTAAAACATGGTTCGGTTTAAGAAGTTCAAGTTGTGTCGTCAGAACTTGTAATACTTTGCGTCTCAATATTGTATGTTTTTATAAAAAACATATAATATTGGTCACAAAGTATTATAACCAACTAAAACTACGATCAAAGTATTTTGTGGTCCTGAAAAGGACCGTTTTGTTGCAAAAACATGCGACTCTTTATTGTGTTGTAGAGTCGCACAGCCCGTCATCATCAACGGTGGTGGTGGTGGTGCTGTCCTCCGTGTATTCGACTATAAACTGCCAGAGTTCTTCCCATCTGGGATAGTCCAACTCCCATTCGCTACAATCGTCCGTGGTAGAATCTACCACACGGCACTGGATGGGCTGTTGTTCACTGTCAGACATATTTAACTGAAATGATTGTATTAAGTATTGGTGGTCGTATATATAGAGACAAATTAGTGGTGGGGGGTGGAAACAAATGTCGTATTACGTATTGAGACCAAAGTTGTTTGTGGTCTCAAATACGAACGAACGATTTTGCTGGGTTCCACCAGCACCTAAACTTTTAATACTTTGTATCCAATATTGTATATTCTATCCATTCAATATTAGTAACAAAGTACTAATATATGCTAAAACTACGAACAAAGTATTTTGTGGTCCTGAAAAGGACCGTTGTTGTGTGCCCTTAAAAAGGGCCAGGGAGAGTGTGGGGCTTATGGTGCCCCATCCTCGCTGGTCGACCACCAGCTTGACGAATCGCAGGGGCCCTTCCGATCGTCGGGTGTCGGTGATGCTGGAATTTCCAGCACCGCATCTTCCGTCGAGTCCGGCTCTGGCTGCGGCGACGGAGTGTCGAGTCTTTGTAGGACCCAATCGCCTGCATCGTTTAATTCCACGAGACCCGGATCGTGGTCATACAGCAGCGGAATCGGCTCATCCAAGTCGTCCCAACGTAGGACGTCAATTTCGAAATCCACCTCATCGTCGTCGAAGTCCTGCAGGTCTCCAACGTTGCCGGCGCCGGTGTCCTCGCTAAAGATGGATGAGCCTCTACTTGCGGGTCTTTCTTCCTCCATGTTCTTCGTATGAGAGTTGAAGTGTATATGACTGTGTAACTGGCCCAGTCTCATAAATATAGAACTACCCCCACCCCACCAACGGATTCTAAATGTTGTATATTGGTGAGAGCTTATAGAATTATTGATTTTTTCAAAAACTTTAAACAAGGAATTAGATTTGTTTAGACAATAAGACTAATTCTTAACATTTTGTGAAGAATACATTCCAAAAAAAAATTAATAGAAACCTTGTTCGGACTGTTAAAATTTTCATAGGTTCTCAAGCATACTTGGCACTTAAGCTACGAGACAAATCGTCGTTAAACGAATATCTCGCCCCATAAGTGACGCTTAATAAACTACGATCAAAATATAATGTAGTCCTGAAAAGGACCGTTTTTGTGGCCCCTGGGGGGAGGGTCGGGTGTCTACCGTGGAGTAATACCCTACGATATTAACACCGACCTAGGTGGAGCCCTTGGTCTACTCCTTGGTTGCACCACGAGCTCGGGCTGTGCCGGCGTTGCTGAAGGTGCCGACGGTCCTGGAGTTGGCGGTGTTGCCGACGGTACCGGTTTACATTCGTCACACTTACATAATGTTCCCGATACGAATGGCCTGACAACGCCAATAATCTTTTTTGGAGTATCTTCCATGTTAACGGTCGAATATTTAATGATGGAATAATTCTAATACCGGTCTCTATATACATTCAAAAAGTTGGAGGGGGTAAGGTGGTGTGCATATATGCAGTATATATATGTTTGAGAATAATATGATTTTATAACTCACCGTATCTCTGTTATAGACACAAACTACCCCCCTCCAGCATATAGTACTAAACTACCTCTACATTTTTTTCAAATAATTTTTTTTGATATTCCTAACCATTACTTTGCTACCTATTTACAAAAAATGCAAATTATGCATATATTTTAATTATTTTCAGGCAAGGTAAGGAAAATTTAAAAAATGTTTTGACGGAATCGTAATAAGGAAGAGTTTAAGTATATCACCCTATTTTTCCCGATTCGCTAATATAAAAAAAAATTTTGTCTCATCTTGGGTGTGCTCTGGCGTCGTAACCGTTAATGATAAAAAATTGGAAAAATACATATATTGTGAGGAATTTTTTCTACAATCAAAAAAAAAATTCCCGAACTTCTGTCACCACAAATAAAAAAATCGATATTTCAAAAATTGTGAAAAAATGGTGGAGGAGCCGCGTAATCGCTCTGAAACTATCAAAAATCGATTTTTCCGCCCTCCAACTTCCCGTTAACCCCGTCCGGCGGTCAAACTTCCTTTTTATTGATTTTTGGAATTTTTTGGTCTATATTTTCTTTATTTCCAAATTTTTCAAAATTCTAGGTAATTAAAGTGCTTTTATTTTTTTTTCTATCTTGTACGGTTCCCGAGCTACAGCGCTTTAAAGAATTCAAATTACTAACTTTCTATAACCCTTTTTTCAAATTTCATTTTTTCGAATTTTCAAAAATACTACAATATGTAGAAAAAAATTCTCTCTTTAATTTCCCAACATCGTTTTTCTCTAAATCTTCAACTTTGGCGCGTATTTACCATTTTCGAAAAAAAAATATTTTTTTTTGCACCATTGCATTCTCCTCAAAGTTTTGGATTATTAAAGTGCTTTAATTTTTTTTCTATTTTGAGCGATTCCCGAGCTACAGCGCTTTAAAAAATCCAAATTACTAACTTACTATAACCCTTTCCTTCAAATTTCATCTTTCCGAATTTTGAAAAATACTACCATATGTAGAAAAAGGTTCTCTTTCTAATTTCCTAATATTGTTTTGCTCTAGTTCTTCAACTTTGGCGCGCATCCCCATTTTTCAATATTTTTTTGAAAAAATTCTTTTTTCATCGGGAAAAATGCTTGCTTATAGTACTCGATTTCCTCTATAATTTTTTCCTATAACTTTTTTTCCCATTCCTAACCTTTACTTTCTTACAAATTTTCCAAATCGTTGTGTTCATATTTTGCCTTAAAAGATTTTTCTTGCGTCATCTAAGTTCTGTTTTCCACTAAATAAACCCCCATTATCTACCGTACTCCTTTCTTAAGAAGCGGGCTTTTCCGTCCGCTTTTTTTTTGTTGGGTTTCGAATAAATATAAAACTACTACTTCACTTATTACAAAGTTATTGATTCAAGTACCATATTTTAATATTATTTTGTGTTACATATAATCGATACATTAAAATATAGATTTATTGGTCATCGAACCGTTTAATACATTATAACTAAAAAATGAGTCGTGAATAACTAATGCGTACACTTTAGTGTCTTTGGGGAATTTATTCTTTCTCGTTTGGAACTCCAATTTCACATCCACTGTCGATGAGTTAATCGCCTCTGGTTGATGACTGCAACTGATAATAAAAACGGGGTTTTTCATATATTCCGCGAACGTTATCATCGGATCATTTATTTCGCGCCCGTAGTGGCTGCTTTAAAAGTTTTCTTAATTGTAATAGGCTGCTGCGTACAGTTTCTTGGCGAAATCTAAATTCCATCTTTCGTAGGGATAAACGGTTGAATTCAGATACAGTCTAATGTCGCATACGTCGGCGTGGGTAAACTGGATTGCGTTTTTTTCTTTCTTGTCGCAATTATTGCTATCTTGAAAACCGACGATTATATAGCGCGGTCTTTCCAGACTTGTACTCGTTCTCAAGGCCCACACGTCGGAAGATGTTTGTCTTAAAGCTGGAAATTCGTACAGATCCCATTTACGATATGCCATTTGAATACTGGCATTGTTTCCACTTTTATTAATGTGAGACAGTATTTTCAATTTTTGCTTGTCGTCTGGAATGATGTGACGAATTTTCCATTCGATTTTTTCGATACTAATTTCTACCTCTACTTCGCCGACGTGGCATAATAAGCTCTTGTTTTAAGTTGAAAACACCTTTTGCATAATCTTCGGCGAATCCCATAAGATATTTTAAGGGTAATTTCCCGGAGAATACGTTACTTGCCGTGTCTACGATATCTTGGTTTGCTTCGTCGAGACCCCATCCGCACGTCATGAGAGATCTTTGTTGCAAACTTCCGAATGAAACCATGGCTTTTAATGTCGTCGTAACTCTAGGTTTACGAACCACGGCGACCTGCTCATCTGCCATCTCGTAGCGAATTTCATCGAACAAAAATGCGAGGGAATTATTTGATAAAAAAAAACATCTTTTCGTTGCGTCTATGGGTTTAAATTTTCCTTCGATACATATGTAACTTTCGGCGATATCCAGTATAATATCTTGAAAATTAATGGGGATGCGGACTTCATCCGAATTTTTGAATGATGGAGATCCGTATGTTTTATACGTATGCTCTTCTAGACTAATAATGGAATTGTCCAAGATGGGTTAGGAGAAAACCTCTATTTTATCGCTGGTGGAGGAAATCATTTTCGCACTTTAAGACTGATTGATTTTAAAAATTTATAGTCTTCGGCAGATAACTGTTGAGATGTTTGTGATCTAATGTCTGGACGACGACTAACTTTGACGTTAACTCTTCTTTTACTTTTATTATGTTTCGGCGGTTCCCCCATCTTAGTCGACAGCATACAAAATTGACGATTGAAGCAAAAACCCATTTCTATGAAAGTTTCTTCAGTTCCATTGTCACGATTATTTTCTCGCCTTGAAAATTGATTAGATCACCGCTATCGTCCAAGATGCGAAGAGTAATGTTGTCGATAAACTGACGTCCTGCCGGCATTAACGGCATATAAATATTATTTTGTGGTTCTTTACTGATTTTGTAACCGGGCTCCAAGTCGATGTCGAATTCGAACAAGATATGACCTTCCACAGAATTCATATATGCTCCGGAAATTATATTACAATCTACGCGTATGATGCGTACTTTCATTATTTCCACCATCTCGGTTGATTCGTGCTTTTTGTCTCTTTTTAACAATGTATGATTAAATCCTAACATTTTACCGATACTCGCCTCTCCCCGGAAATCTATAGTACATTGGGATTTCAGTTCACATTTCAGCGTATTATTATTAGCGACCAAGTAAAAGATTCCATCCTTCTTTTCTTCAGTTGAATTCCTCAAAGCCTCCGACATAGCTTTACCTATCTCATCTATTTCATAGGCCACAGGTGGAATCTGCAATTGTATCGGCTCGGTGGTGTAACCCTACCTCATGTAGGCAAACTTATTGTTGCTTTCGTCCACATTAAAAATTTAATTGTATGTGTAAAATCCCAGCAATGCCAGATCATATTTTTTTTCTCTATTTAATTCGACTGGTGGATAAAAATCGGCGTTAAGACGCTCGAGTGTCCTGTTAGTGTGAACGTATAAGACATGACTAACCATTAAAACATCACACATCTCGGTTTTATTCTTAGCGGCAACATTTAAAAAGATTCATCTTCACACCTTTTCTCACTGCATTAGATAGTGATGTTTTTTATGCTATTTTCTGCTTTTATGAACACATCGCTGATTTTGCAATAACAACAAAATATTTTTCTAGCCGTAAGACCCTCATCAGCCGTAACCTCGTTTAAATTGCTGCTGAAATACTATTTGCAACCGCACTGATATTTTAATATATCGATATCGCTTTTGAGGTGCTCGGACAACTTATCCCAAACGAATGGACTTTCATTTGGGGCGAATGCAATACTTACTTCCTTGGGCATGTTTTCTAGCTGTTTCACGGTCATTTTCCTTAATCCACCGGCTAGATGAAATGCTTTCAGTGATTGCAATATTTTAGTATAGTTATTGCGATCCATTTGCGGTGTTAATGGTAACGATGATGACATCTTTTACGCTGATGATTCGACAAGAAACTTCAAGCACAAATGTCCACACCAGACTGTTCCAAAATCCTGTTGACGATCGTATGTATAGTAAATAATTTTTGATGGTTCCGATCCCGTTTGTAGACATTGTACCAATTCGATCGGTGGGGGTAAATCGCCGAAGCTCTCATAATATGTTACTTTAGAATTATTTTTTCTGCAAGCTACCCAATGAGTCCCTGCACCACACGTACTATCCAAATTCACTATTGCTGCTTCGTAACGTCGAGGACTTTGTCTAGGTAATGAATCCCTCATATAAACGCCTCGAAAGTGTTCTATTTTTTCTTTTTGGCATATTTTTCAATATCGATGTTAGATAGTGGTTTTCGAGGTAGGGATTCAATTAGTTTTTTGATCTACGATTTAAAAATAATCCCATACTTTTACGATATGGCTTTAGAAACAAACCATTTCCTTTCTATTTTAAATACAGGCCGGAACCGGTTTTATCTCCACTGCTTTTTTTACATCTTTTACGGCGAGCACAATTCCCCGCTGCCCCACCGGCTAATGAACCCAAAGCTGATAACCCGGCAAAAATTGGTATTAATGGTAATATTCCACCAGTTTTAGGAATCGGTATTATTCTCGGTTGACGCTCGGCATCTGAATGACAGTTTTTGTGAAAATTTGCCTATAAAATATCAAATTTTCCTAAGATGCGCGTTATCGATCTTAAACAAAAACTTCCTATTGACAATCTCGATGAAAAAGTCGGACTTGGATTTGAAAAAAGATAATGAAGAGACACGGTCCTCTACTTCCTTCCTCTATTCGCGGCCTGTTAATTGGTCCATGCAATTGTGGAAAAACTAATGTCATGATTTCGCTGCTTACACACCCCCTTGGGCTACGTTTCGAAAATGTCTATATTTACTCGAAATCTCTGTATCAGCCGAAATATGAGTATTTAAAGAAAATTTTAGCACCCATCAAAGGTTTAGGCTACTATGCCTTTAGTGATTCCAGTAATATTGTGGAACCGTCCGATGCAAAATCAAACTCTATATTTATCTTTGATGATGTTATATGTGAAAAACAAGATGTTATAAGATCGTACTTTAGCATGGGGCGTCATAAAAATATCGACTCCTTTTACCTAGCGCAAACATATTCGCGAGTGCCTAAACAGCTTGTGCGAGACAATGCCAATTTTATTATTATGTTTAAACAAGATGAGTTGAATATGAAACACATATTTTCCGACCACGTTTCACCGGATCTAACTTTTACTCAATTTCAAGAAATATGCTCAAAATGTTGGGATAATAAGTATGGATTTTTAGTAATTGATAAAGACAGTGATGTGAAATCGGGAAGATACCGCAAAGGATTTGATAGCTCTATATTACTGTAATAATGAGAGAAAACACTCATTTTATTGTTGAAACGTCCTTTGTTAACATCATGAATAACGCAATTGACTTAAAACGTAAACTAGTAGAAGCTACCAATGCCGTCAAAAAAAAAATTAAACAAATTAAAGCGGCTAAAAAATTTCATGTTGTGGAATTGAAAAAGTTTTATGAACTCATTTCTAAGCCGTTGACAACTATATCTGATGTGGTCAAGCAACGTCAGCAGCAGCAACAACATTATCCAGCTACAAAGTCTCATAGTCCCAATACATCAGTGCAGTCGACTCAAATATCAGGTTTTCCCCAACCTACACATTCCTTTCAAACCTCCACACCTATTCAGCAGCAGCAGCAGCATCGCATTTCAAAAGAGGATATTAGTCAATCGGTGTTTGATACACCCTCGACATCAACTAATACATCTCTCGCATCTGCTGACACCACAACTTCCGATACTTTAAACGCACACCTGAAAGGATTACGTTCAAAACCATCTCTATACGATACTGTATATGGTGTACGTTTTGGTTCAAAAACAGATTATAGCAAAAATTGTATTGGTAATTTAGAGGTACGTTTTCGAAATGGAAATATTGTCTTATACAAAAAAAAGAAAAATATTGTAGAATATGGTGGATCACCAGCACTTTATGATTTGTTATTTCTTAAAACACCCCCAAGTTTAGGCAAGGAACAACAATTAAGTGATAATGTACTTTCAACGCACAAAGAAATTTTGGAATCAACGAGTGCTGTCTACAAGAATTTTAAAAAAAGTGATGGTTTACGGGAGACCAGATGGAACAAATATTTACGAATTATTAAACCTCTGATAATGGACACAAAATTAGTTGGTACTATTAAAAGAAAAAATCTCTGAAAAACTACAGTTACCCACAAAAAAGAAATTATCTTCGAAAACATTTCAATATGTCTACTGGAACAAAGCTAAATAGTTGGTGGATCGTTTACGTTTGTTGTGGAGTTCCAAAATGGCCGGTCACACTGGAGACGAAAGTGAAATTATGTCAATCGTAGAGGAATTACGAGAAGAAGATATAATATATTAAGCTCAGTATTTAATGATATTATTCAGTTCTTCCTTCGATCTGAAACCTTTAATATGGAGCCCAGTCTAGAAAAAATCAAAATTGTTACTGAACTACATAGAACGGCTAGAAAAAATTTTGTAAGACGGCGCACGATAATAAAAGGATACAGAGATTTGTGGCAAATTGATTTGGCTGAAATGCAACAGTATGCTGATGAAAATGATGGTTATCGTTATATTTTGGTCTGTATAAATTGCTACTCTAAATTTGTCTATACAAAAGCGATAAAAAACAAGACCGGTAAAGAAGTTTTTAATGCGATGAAAAAAATTTAAATTTTCCATGGGTGACATTGTGCCTATTGGCAAGTACAAAAGCTTATTCGAGAAAGGGTATACGCCCTCTTGGTCAACCGAATTGTTTAAAGTTGTAAAAGTTAATGTTACAAATCCACCTACATACTTATTGGAATCGTTAGAAGATCAACCAATAATAGGGTGTTTTTACGAGTCAGAACTATAAAAAATAAGCAGTCCTGGCGTTTATCTAGTAGAAAAGGTCCTTAGACAACGCAAGAAAAATCACACCGATCAATTATATGTCAAATGGCTAGGATTTCCCAACCACTTCAACTCTTGGATAGATAAAGCTAATATTGTTTAAATAACACATTGTATGACTATAATTTTAATGTAAAATGTAAAATAAATAAACAATATATTGTAAAATAAAGTTTTTTATTTCAATCTTCATCATTAAAAACAATGACAATAAAACATCATACACAAAAATAACATTTCAATATTCTTGGAGGGAAGGTCCAATTCACCGACGACTACGACGTTATCTTCAAGGTTATGCCACTCGGAGTGCATTCTCCTATTCTTTAACCTGCTTTCCCTTTTTTTAGATTTTTTTCGAGCCGTACGACAGTGCGCTTAATGAGTCATTTAAAAGCTGATGATAGAGTATTTTCTGAATAACTTCAATTTTTGTTTTAAGCTCACTATTATTTTGGTATAACATGGGGAGGACATCCTTGATAAATATGTCACATATTACAACTGCAAAATTGTAAAACTTTCTATTAACAAAGTGATTTGTCACAGCATCGTCATCATCTTTAGGTTCGCCTAAGTTAGTTATGATTTTTCCACCCATATCATACTGCCCATCCGCTGTAAGTTTAAAACCAATCCCTTATGGCCCAGATAATATATGATATTTTTCATTACATTTCTGACGACCAAATTTATCTATTGTGTTGTTTCCTCGACTCATTCTCAATCTTTACTAAACTATTTTATTTTTATTTGCCCTACTTATATTAAATATTTCAGCTGAAAAAAAGAAACACTGACTATGATCTACTGGGTTGATATGTTTATAAAAGAAATAAAACAAAACTGTGATTGTAACAGATATTTATTTACAGTTATTTAATTGCACAAATACAAAAATTATATAAAATTAATTTTCCATGTCTTCATTTTCGTTGCTCAAAATTCTATCCCATCCGACACTATTTCGATCGTCAACATCTTGGGCTGTTGCTGTTGCAGGAACCAATTCATATTTTGCAGCAAGCTCACCAGATAAATGTGGAATATTGACGAGGTATTGTTCTAATTCTTCTTCAACCATTTCAGCACAAAATGTATCCATGTCTATGGAACCATATAAAAATTTGTCGCACAAGTGTGCCCCAGCCATAAAATTGATTGCATCCCTGATCTCGTTCTTATATTGATCTTTGGTTGCCTCAATATGCGGCCAATCATTTGCGCTATCTAACATATCGTGAGCCATATTTCTTAATTCTCTTCCCAACTAAAATATGTATCTATCTATACATTCGTTGACGGTCGTCGTCGCATCAGCAGACATCTTTAACAGAAATAATGAACACGCGTAAGTATTCTGACATATGCAACTATATTTTAAATTTAATTACATCCTTTTTTTCAAACAATTTACATACAATTTACTCCAATGAGCCAAAAAGTAATAATGTTCGAGTATTGTTTCCAAAAACTCTAGTGCCCTACCCAAATAAGTTAGAGTGTATGTCCCTTTAGTTTTACTCATAATATCTACAATATCGTCATACAGTGTTTCGGCCACACGTTTTGGCAAAAAAGTTTCGAATGTGCTATTATAACCGTCATCATGTAAAGCTACTAGAAGAGTTTTACCAAATCGTGTAGTCATTGAAACCATCTTTACAATTTTATACACTTTGCCCACAATCACTTCGGTAACCTTTTTTCTCTCTAATACCTCGAAATCTTTGCTGAACATTTCATCTAGAGTTTCTTTTGCAATACTCATTATTGAAAAAATAGTATATAAATCCAAAAATTACCGTGAATATAAAAGCACTTTCAGAACACTACACGAACACAATATTTGATGTTTATGCCACTGATATCTGCGACTGTTTGAAGTCATTTCTTTTCCCACTAACCTTTATAGCGAGTTTTCAAAATCGAATTGTAACAATGGTGGAGGTATCTTAACGGTAGACATAGTGAGAGGAGTATTCAAGGTCAAATGACGTCACACATTTAAATTGGTATAAGGATAACTTCAAGGACAAAATATAATAAAACAACATTTTATGTACTCTATTGATTGATATTTTTCTGCCGTTCTTCTATACGTGTAACATTATCACCTAAACCTAAATTTCTTAATTTGTTCAATAATATTTCGTCGTTTTTATTTCTTAGAAAATTCTTACAAACTATACTCGCTAAAATACGCACTTCAGCATGGTCGATATACTAAAAAAATACACTAAAATCCTGAGCCTCAAATCTTGCATTTTAAATGCGTAAAATTCCGACCAGGCTGCAGAAATTAGAAATTCTTCGTACATTTCTCTCACTAAACTTTCCATATTAACTACTACTACGTTAAACTTAAGTCCTACGCTCTAATTTCACACAACCGGATCTGCAATGAAACTAATCAGTTTTTCCACACTAAACCGCAACTTTTTTATTTCACGAACAAAGTCTTGTAAATTTAATGTTTTGCTGCAATATTTACGACATGCATTCGCAGCCTTTTCATATTCAAAAGCCAAATCACAATGGCGCGACGCCCATTCTGCTCGACTTTTCATTGCATCATTGAAATAATTACTAGCCGTTTCAGTGAACTCATCGTCCAATATTTTTACTGTCTCTTGCAAAGCACTATTCATATTATTTACTTATTTTTATACTCACGATACTTTTTTATTGCTGGTGGTGGCCCATCTATATAATGACGATATATTTGTTCATAGTGAATGTAACAGGGTAAGCTTAACTGTAGTTCCTTGTCACACCGATATGGCGCTGGCAGCTTATCCCAAATTTGCCGTAAACTCAGCATATCAACGTAAGTTTTTAAATATTCGAGAGGAAAAAATGCTAGATCCTTTTCTTCAAAATCACACAAAATTTTAAATTACTCTGATATAAACAAATTACTCTGCCGACTTGCTCTATAATTTTTTCTTTAGATAGTTCCGTATCTGACATTTCACACTGAATAAATGTAAATAGACTCACACAATTTTATAGAAGAATTTGCAAGGTCAAAATCATTTCAGGATCATCCCACACTATTACAGTGCACAAATAACTACTTCAACGTCACACACCCAAGATGACCTCCAAGAAAGACAAGGTCACCTCGAACAAGGTTAATGTCAAGGTCACACACAACCTTGAACACAAGGTCAAGGCTAAAGGCAAAGCATCCGTGCACTTTCAAGGTCAATGACGAGGACATGTGGGCGGGCCAAAGAGGGCTGGGGCATGGTCAAGGTCAAGGTCGAGGAGTGGAGGAATAATGAGGATCGGGTTATGTTCACTACTGTCAAATAATAATACGAGTTCTATTATTGCTAATCAGGGACAACTAAACCAAACTCCCCCTATAACGTACATAAAAATATTTAAGGTTGCCCTAAACTCTGTTACACAAATTCAAAGTTACATATTCAAGGTAACCTTATATATATATATATATATATATATATATATATATATATATATATATATATATATATATATATATATATATATATATATATATATATATATATACCGGGTGTCAACGAATCCATTAGACAAGTCATAATTTCTAGAGTATTATGTGTATCAAATGAGAATTGGTATAGGTAAATGGTATGTGAAGGGGAGAGTTTTCGCATATTTTCCACTTTCCGGCCACTTACGGTTTCACCGGAAATGGCCCCGGTTTTGAATTTTTAAATAGAACACCCTGTATTTTTTAACATTTTTGGATTTCTGAGACAATTCTAGATCAGAATCTGACATTTTAAAAACTTTTTATGTCTACTTCATTTTTTTAGAGCCACTTTTAAAATTGCATCTAGGTGGCCATGATCGGACGCAAACTAATCTAAAGGCCTTAGGTGATGTCAAAAAAATACAATCGCAAAGTTTTAATTACTAGTATGAAAGACAGGAATAAGACAAGTTTACTAAATTACGTTTTCATTTCTAACTATTAATTTTCAAATGGCGACCGCTTTTTGACAACTACTTTTCGAAAAAAGCATTCTTTGACGAATCTAACGGTACTAATTTATTTGCGATTGGATTAGACATAAGAACAGAAATTAAATATTATTAAGCAAAATACTAGATAATTTATTTACTTATGACAAGTGCGCCATGGACAGCCATGATGCATAATAATTTGCAACTGTTTTTATCAAGTCTTCTTTGGAAAACAAAGCACTCACTTAAGTAGATAATGACAGTGACATAAGCTCTAAGAACAGACGTAAAAGTTTCTTAAGTTTCGTTAAGTTTAGTTTAAATTTTCGTTAAAATAATGTATACTCAAAGTGAAAAAGTGGATATGTTATTAATATTTGGAGAGTGTCATAGAAATTCAAGGAATGCTGCCGAGTTGTATGCTCATAGATATCCGAATCGGCAACATCCAGCCCATCAGTATTTTCTGTAGGTCGAGACTCGTTTTGGGCAAATAGGAAATCAAGAGGCGGAACAGAGGTTTATCATAAATGAAGAGACTGAGATTAACGTACTTGCTATGGTTGAGGTTGACAGAACAGTTTCGTTAAGAAAAATTAGTCAAGAACTGCAGATAAGTTATGAATCAGCAAGAAAAATACTGAAAAAGCATGGATATCGAACATTTAAATATCAGTTACATCAACATTTGTATACTGAGGATGGCGATAGACGGGTAGTGTTTTGTGATTGGCTGCTTCAAAATCATAGAGTTAACCCAAATTTTATCGATTTTATTCTATTTTCCGACGAATCCCGATTTACAAATAATGGTATGTTCAATAAGCAAAATACTCGGTACTGGGCCCAACAAAATCAACATGAAATGAGAGAGGGCAATTTTCAAGAAAGATTTGGCGTCAATGTCTGGGCTGGTATCGTTGGAAACAGAATAATTGGACCAATATTGTTTCAAGGTCAGTTAAAAGGGGTTAGATACTTAGGTTTTCTTCAAAATGAAATCGAAAATCATCTCAATGATATACCTTTAGCAGTTTTACAGCGAATTTACTTTCAACAAGATGGAGAGTAGGCATAGGGGCACTGTAGACCGACGAGACATCGCCAGACGCTTTTCCTGGAAGCGGCTTTATTGACACGTGCCGGCAGTCCTTTAGCACGTGTCATCGAGGTCGTTATGTATGAATGAATGATTTTCTACGAATAATGGTACTTTGAACCAGACATCACCGATTACGTTTCCCAGTACCGCCTTTATTGACCCGTGCCGGCGGTCTTTAGACACTTGTTGTCTCAAATAATTGCACTTTGAACCGCCATACATCGATAATTGGTTTCTTCGGAAGCTGCTTTTTTGACCGTGCCATCGAGGTCGGTACGTATGAAATAAAGTATTTTTCCACGAATAGTGACACTTTGAACTGCCAGACATCCCTCACTGCGTTCTTCGGAAGCAGCTTTATTGGCCGGCGCCGACAATCCTTTGTGTGTCGTCGGGTCATTACGTATGAAATAAGGTATTTTTCCATGAATAATTCTGTAAATTTAGTCCTATTATTTTTAATTATTACTTCCAGGGTGATTTATGTAGGTTTTTATTCACGCATGCATTGTGGTTAGATTCATTTCTATTTTTTGACCGTGCAGTTATTAATTAGATTTTACTTTTTTGAGTTTCGGTCACAGTATTACTTTATAAGAAATGAATACATGAGTAGTATACTGGCAAAAGCTATATATAACAGATGTGTAAAAAATGTATTAAAAAACAATATCAGTTTTCTATATTTATATTTATATTAAAATAACAAAAAAGTTAAATGTAAGTTAATTAAGTGAACCGCCTGTTAACATTAGTATTTCTCTGAAAACGGTTTAATCAATAAAATAAACCGAAACGTCAGAAAAACATGTGTTAATTTCTTATAAAGTGATACTATGACCGAAATCAAAAAAGTAAAATCTAATTGTGGTTATACTCATCCGTCTACCCCGAGCATCATAAATTATCCTTTAGCCCCCTGGTGATCGGTTTTTTTTGTCGGGCGCCATCGGCTGGCCCCGTCAGATATCGTCACGTGTCGTCAGGGGTTACATATGAAATAAAGTATTTTCCCACTAATAATTTTGTAGATTTATCCCCATTATTTTTAAATATTAGTTAAAATGTAATTTATGTGAGTTTTTATTCACGTATGCATTGTGATTAGGCTCATCCGTCTATTCGACGACAATGTCAATATACTCTAAACCTAACAACAGGCTACAGCTTAAGCTGTATTACCACCGACCTGGAGGTTACTGTCGCAGTCGATTGCAACATAAATACAATATATTTGATATGTGAAATGTGACCGTTACAAATAAAGATATTTTAAAATGAATAAATGTCTATTCGGGCATTGTAAATTATCTTTTGTCTTCTGGTGGTCGGGTATCTTTTTGTCGCGTGCCACTAGCAAGATAGGTCTGCTTTTTCCAGGAGGTAACAAATGTTATGTTATATATATTTATTTTCTACGAAAAGATTTAAGCTTGTTATTCTTATACGGTAATTACGTGTAATTTCGGCTGGATTACTTTTAGGCCTAGATTGCTGTTTTAATATACGATATTTCGAAAATGATGTTTAGATTTTTATTGTTCAGATTTTTAACGAAGTGGTTGTAGAGCCGCTGAGTGATATAAGTTTAAAAAGAAAAGCATGCGTGTTAGTACGTATGTATGTATATATTTGTGTAAAGTACATGTTTCTCTGTCGTTAGGGTGGATTAAGTGATGGATTCCTCTGTTACCTTGTGACAATATTGCATTTTTTTTTCAAATGTAATATAAACAAGACATATAGGTATACTTACTTAGTTATTTGTCACATATATTGAAATATTTTGTCATTACTGTCGTTTTATAGTAACAACTAAATCTTCAGACGCTATGATTTACTAAGTTAGTGTATATACATATAAGCACAGGATAACACATGGTGCATAACTATTTCAATTTTTACAATAACCCGCTATATTCTCGGTGTTTTTTTTTAGTCTTGGACCTAAGAAAGGTAATCTAATTTATTGGTTTACAATATCCTTAATAACGAGGAATTTCTCAGCTCCAGCCGCGTGTAGAGAGCTTTTTTAGATAAAGAAAAAATATAATTTTCTAGAAAAAATAAAATAACTTTCAGGCCCTACCGATGATTTTAATAAATATACAAAAAACATATATCGGTGGTAGCTTGAAAGAAAAATTTTAAAATTGATAAGGGAATAGGCGACTTAAATTATTGATTACTTTTTAGATATTCCCTATATGAAGGGTCTGCAGAAAAGGTATAAAAGTTCATTTTAATATAATTTTTTCGATTAAATACATAAATTTAGAGGTTCACACTGTTCGTACTAATAATTTTTATTAAATAAATATACGAAAACACATGCATTGACGTTAAATTGAGAGAAAAAAAATTAAAAATTGCAAAGGGATAGGTAAGTGAATATTGATTGCCCTTTTTTTAGGTATTATTTATACAATAGGTTTTTAAACATGTTTTTTTCCATTGGATGCCCACAAAGGTAGATGTGAAGGCGATTTGAATAGGTTTTTCTAAAAAACATATTATATTAAACGTAAGAAATAAAATCGAGGCACTATTTTCTTGGAGCTAACCTGAGGCTTCGTTTTCTGTGAAACAATGGTCCTAATATTCAAGGTACGGATAGCCGTTTTTTTTTGTAAAGGGTAAATTCTATTGTTTTAAACAAGACCTATGTTTTCTTTTTCTAAAGAGTGGAGCTAACCTGAGCCCTGTTTCCTTTGGTATGTGTCCGTGTGGGTCATGGTGTGTGTGTGTGTGTGTCTTATTGTTCACGGTATGGGTAGCTATTGATTTATGAAGGTTAGGTTCTACTGTCGGAATTTGTATTATTTGAATGGGTATAAAGCATGCATATCGATATTAGTTTTCCTATTATGTATTTAGGTTTTATCGGGATTTTTATTACCGGAACAGGCATAAATTATTGTACTAATATTAAAATCACACACTTCTTTCTTCCTACTTTGTCCATCATTTCGAATGCTCTTGGTGTTGTCCTTTTATTTTCCTGATGTGTTTTATGCGTTTATTGTTTGACTTGTTTGAAGCGTCACGATGACGGTCACATTAAATCAACACTTTGTTACTTGTATGGAAGGATGCTAAAGTCAGAGAAGACTCTGTAGAGTTATACAATGAGAGATAATTATTAAATAAGACTTGTTCATATTTTCTGAAAAGGGTGCCGTTGCGGTTTAAGTAGTAAATAATATAATTTTAATTAATTACGTAACCGAGTTTATTTAAAATTTTGTTAAAAACAGTGATACATGACATATTTTACAAACTTAGTACTAAATAGGACAGTATCCCTTAGAGCTTAATAAAATACGCCTTATCCTATTTTAGATTACCCATTTTTTAAAAGTATACATGTAGTAATGTTTACGAATAGGAAGTTGCCGTGTAAGTACAAATTCAGGTGGTTCATTTGGAAAAATCCCTGGCGAGTTCTATGAAGACTTTCTTCTAATAATTGATGTTGAAAAGTCCATTCTAGCAGAAGAATAATTAAACTGTGAATGAGAATATAGGTAGTGAATTTAATGTAACTCTTCTTAAAGATCTTCAATAAAAGTCAGTTAGCTTAAAAATGACTCTGTTTTTGTTTCTTTAGTAGATTTGTTTTGTTATTGCAGGGGTGTCGATGGGCTATTTTTGTATTATCAATGTGTTGTGCTTTGTTATTACCGTGTTTTGTTGCCTTTCGTTATATTATGTTGTACTGCATTAACAAACAGGTTATAAAAGCTAAAAATCGACTAGAATAAAGGGCGGAAAACCTCAGAAGCACAAACGTGAAGGTAAACATTATTTTTTCACAAGAATAAAGAAAATACATTTAAAGAAAACCTCTGATTTTTATTCTGAAAGTGAAATTTTAGCTTTAGAAAAACAATCGAAATCCCCTATTCAATGATTATTTCGCTTTTAGCACCATAATCTCCTTCCTTTTCGGGAGAAGTTCTAACAAAAGTACCGAAAATATAGGTTTTCCAAAATATTGTTCCAAATAAAATTAATAATTTTAGAGAAATTTCCATATTTAAATATTTTGAATATAGAGGGTTAAATAAAGTCTAAATATGCGAGAAATTCTTATTTCTATGGTTATTTTGCCTTTAGCACTATAATATCCTTGTTTTCCTAGAGAAATTCGAAGAGACAGGTTATTTGAAATAAATAAAATACAAAATAAAACTAATAGTTTTAGAGAAATTTCCTTATTTTCCTATAACATGAATTTCAGGAGGCGAATTTGATACCAGTCATTCGTTCTTGGCTTTCGGTCTAAAATCATGATCAAGATCTTGTACTTTTTTACAAAAGGAAGAAATACGGGAAATTTGTTTCCTTATGGGCGAATATGAGGGTACGACTACGAAAATCTCCAAAAGTTGTGATTATTTGTTATATTTTGAATATAGAACAGGATTATGGAGTAAATAAATTTGGAATGTGGTCGAAATTTCTTATTTCTATGATTTTTCGCCTTTTGCATTATATTCTTCTTGTTTGCCTAGAGAAGTGTTGACAAAGGTATGGAAGGTGTAAGTTATCTGAAATAAGTATTATACAAAATAAAACTAATGGTCTTAAGGGAATTCCCTTATTGTCCTTTAACATGGATTTCGAGAGAGGAATTGATACCAATCGTCATTCTTGGCTTTCTTTCTTGAATCATGTCAAGATCTTGTATTTTTTTACAAAAAGGAAGAAGTTGGGGAAATTTGTTTCCTTATGGGAGAATATTTGTATCAAATCATAAAAATTGTTCGAACATATTCAAAAAATGTTCATTTGCTATAAAATTGGTTCTGGAACGGCGATCATATTAAGTTTTTCAAAATTAAATATTAATTTCCAAAAGTGTGATTTTTCATTACTTTTTGAATATAGGACAGCATTATAGAGTAAATAAACTTGAAAAATAACTGAAATTTCTTATTTCTATGATTATTTCGCCTTTTGCATTATAGTCTCCCTGCTTGCCTAGAGAAGTACTGAAAAAGGTATCGAAGGTGTAAGTTATCTGAAATAAATATTATACAAAATAAAAGTAACAGTCTTAAAGGAATTCCCTTATTTTCCTATAACATATATTCCGAGAAAGGAATTGATACCAATCACCCATTCTTGGCTTTCTTTCTAAAATCATGTTCAAGATCTTATACCTTTTACAAAAAAGAAGAAATAGGGGAAATTTGTTTTCTTATGAGAGAATATTTGTATTCAATCTTAAAAATTGTCCGAAGATATTCAAAAAATGTTCATTTGCTATAAAATTGGTTTTGGAACGGCGATCATATTAAGTTTTTAAAATTGAATATTAATTTCTAAGATATTTCGGCAGTATGACTACGAAAATCTCCAAAAGTTGGGATTTTCCATTATATTTTGAGTATAGAATAGCATTATAGAGCAAATAAATTTGAAAAATGATCGAAATTTCTTATTTCTATGATTATTTCGCCCTTTGCATTATAATCTCCTTGTTAGCCTAGAGAAGTACTGACAAAGGTATCGAAGGTATATGTTATCTGAAATAAATATTATACAAAATAAAACCAATAACCTTAGGGGAATTTCCTGATTTTCCTTTAACATAGATATAGTGAAAGGGATTGATACCAATAGTCCATTGTTGGCTTTCGTTCTAAAATTATGTTCAAGACTTTGTACTTTTTTACAAAAAGGAAAAAATAGGGAAGATTTGTTTTCTTATGGGAGAATATTTGAATCCAATCATAAAAATTGTCCGATGATATTCAAAAATGTTTATTTGCTTTAAAATTGATTTTGGAACGTCGATCATATTAAGTTTTTAAAATTAAATATTAATTTTTAAGATATTTAGGTAGTATGGCTACTAAAATCTCCAATATTTGTGATTTTCTATTATATTTTGAATATAGAATAGCATTATATAGTAAATAAATTTGAAAAATGATCGAAATTTCTTATTTCTATGATTATTTCGCCTTTTGTATTATAATCTCCTTGTTTGCCTAGAGAAGTACTGACAAAGGTATCGAAGGTATATGTTATCTGAATTAAATATTATACAAAGTAAAACTAATAACCTTAGAGGAATTTCCTTATTTTCCTATAATATGGATTTCGAGAAAGGAATTGATACCAATGGTCCATTCTTGGCTTTCTTTCGAAAATCATATTCAAGATCTTGTACTTTCTACAAAAAAGAAGAAATAGGGAAAATTTGTTTTCTTGTAAATGAATATTTGAATCCAATCATAAAAATTGTCCGAAGGTATTCAAATTTTTAAATTTGCTATAAAATTAGTTTTGGAGCAACGATCATGTTAAAGTTTCTTTTAAATAAAATATTCATTTCTATGATATTTAAGCAATATGACAACGAGAATCTGAAAAAGTTGTGATTATCCATTATATTTTGAATATAAAAGAGCATTTAAATAAATTTGAAAAATGATCGAAATTTCTTATTACTGTGATTATTTCGCCTTTTGCATTATAATCTCCTTGTTAGCCTAGAGAAGTAATGACAAAGATAGCAAAGGTGTATGTCATCTAAAAAAATATTATACAAAATAAATCTTGGAGAAATTTCCTTATTTTCCTATAAAATGAATTTCGAGAAATGAGTTTGATAGAAATCGCTCCTCGGCTTTTTATCTAAAATCATGTTTAAAATCTTGCTCTGTTCTTAAAGAAATGAAGAAATAGAGGAAATTTGTTTTCTTGTGAGAGAATATTTGAATCTAACCATAAAAAGTATCGGAAAATACTGAAAAGTTTTTAATTTGCTATAAAATTAGTTTTACTATGTCGATCATATAAGAATTTTTCGAATTAAATATTAATATCTAAGATATTTCAGTAATATAATCACGAAAATTTCCAAAAGTTGTGATTTTCTATTACATTTTGAATATAGACCAGCATTATAGTGTAAATAAAGTTGGAAAATGATTATTTCGCCTTTAGCACTATAATGTCCTCGTTTTCCTAGAGAACTTCTAACAAAAATCTTGAAAATGCAGGTTATTTCAAGTTAATTTCGGGAAGCTAATTCAATACAAACAACTCCGTTTCCCGCTTTCTATTTAGAGCTATGTCCAAAATCTCCTGCTTTTCTTACAGAAATAAAGAAATAGGGGAAATTCGATTTATTGTGGGAGAAATTTGTCCAAAAATATTCAAAAATTGTTCACTTGCTATAAAATCGGTTTTGGAATAGCGACCGTATTAAAGTTTTTAAAATTATGTATAAATTTCTAAGATATTTTAACAGTATGATAACGAAAACCTTCAAAAGTTGTAATTTTGAATACAGAAAGGTACTATAGGGTAAAAGAGTCGAAATATGAACGAAATGTCTAATTTCAATAATTATTTTTTGTTTAGCACTACAATCTCCTTGCTCTAGAAGATGTATCGAAAATGCAAGGTTTTTGATAAATTATACCAGATAGAATTAGTAATCTAAAAAAAATGTCCTTATTTCCTT
Source organism: Diaprepes abbreviatus (assembly GCA_034092305.1). Lineage (NCBI taxonomy): Eukaryota > Metazoa > Arthropoda > Insecta > Coleoptera > Curculionidae > Diaprepes > Diaprepes abbreviatus. Next base: position 3,471,637 of record JASJET010000103.1, read on the forward strand.
CTTAAGCGGAAAGCGAATTTAACACAAACCGACTATTTTTGTTCTTCTATACATAACAATGTCAAAAATCTTGTAGTTTTCTTACAAAAATGAAGGAATAAGGAAAATTTTAAATCTAATCATAATCAATCATCCGAAAATACTATAAAAAATTGTTTATTTACCATAAAACTCTTTCGGAGCGATGATCAAGCTTTTCAAATATGGATATTTATATCCATTTCCAAGCTGTTTTTACAGAATAGCCAGGAAAATGCCCAAAAGTTGTGATATTTAATTATATTTTGAATATAGAACAACATTATGAGGCAAAGAAAGTCAAAATGTGATCGAAATGTCAAATTTCAATTGGAGAGTTTACCCATTTTTACCAACTTGCAACTTGTGGATCTTAACGCCTCAGAACGCTTTTATGTTGTGTAATTAAATACAAAGTCTTACCGAACAAGCAAGTGAGTTCGTTTAGGGTCACGAAAGATTTTGATTGTAGTTGCAGTTCTTCATTGCGCTGACTTCATGTCTAACAGGTATCATATAGAAAGCTATTTAAGTTTTTATTACATACCGAAAACAGTACACATAACACACTATAGTATAGATCCACCAAGTTTTCGGTGACGGAGCTTGCCCGAAAATAAAACAACAATTCTCTACGTTTAATTATATTTATCTCGAACTTTCAAGCGATATATATTATGAAAAAAAGCAAGATATGATGTTACGTCTTGCCAATATTGGAAGAAACTCCATCACCCCAATGGAAGGCAAGAACTTGAGTATATAAGTTTATGGTATGTACGAATCATGGTCTAAAATCTCAGATATTAATAACCAACATTCAAAGAAATCAGTTCAGCTCCATTCTGCACAATTTCAGATAGCAATTATGCATTTTGTTTGAAATGTGCCAAAATTAGCTAATCGGCAAAAACACACTGAATTTCAATAAATATCTGATCAAAAAGTCCCCAAATTCGACAAAACAATACGTATGCCTAACTGATCAGCGACATAAATACTTTCTTTATTGATACTGTTACAAAAAGCATTCTTGGTTCTCTAAAGAAAAAACATTTTTAGTAGAAATAACTTTCATGCTAGCGAGATCCACAAATATTTTTGTGTCATAGGACTCTGTATATTTTTGTTGTTAATATTTTATAACATTCCGTACATCGTTGTAAATTACTTCTCTGATTCTAAAAATTGGCTGCTTGTTATTTCTACTAAAAATGTTTTTTCTTTAGAGAACCAAGAATGCTGTTTGTAACAGTATCAATAAAGAAAGTATTTATGTCGCTGATCAGTTAGGCATACGTATTGTTTTGTCGAATTTGGGGACTTTTTGATCAGATATTTATTGAAATTCAGTGTGTTTTTGCCGATTAGCTAATTTTGGCACATTTCAAACAAAATGCATAATTGCTATCTGAAATTGTGCAGAATGGAGCTGAACTGATTTCTTTGAATGTTGGTTATTAATATCTGAGATTTTAGACCATGATTCGTACATACCATAAACTTATATACTCAAGTTCTTGCCTTCCATTGGGGTGATGGAGTTTCTTCCAATATTGGCAAGACGTAACATCATATCTTGCTTTTTTTCATAATATATATCGCTTGAAAGTTCGAGATAAATATAATTAAACGTAGAGAATTGTTGTTTTATTTTCGGGCAAGCTCCGTCACCGAAAACTTGGTGGATCTATACTATAGTGTGTTATGTGTACTGTTTTCGGTATGTAATAAAAACTTAAATAGCTTTCTATATGATACCTGTTAGACATGAAGTCAGCACAATGAAGAACTGCAACTACAATCAAAATCTTTCGTGACCCTAAACGAACTCACTTGCTTGTTCGGTAAGACTTTGTATTTAATTACACAACATAAAAGCGTTCTGAGGCGTTAAGATCCACAAGTTGCAAGTTGGTAAAAATGGGTAAACTCTCCAATTGAAATTTGACATTTCGATCACATTTTGACTTTCTTTGCCTCATAATGTTGTTCTATATTCAAAATATAATTAAATATCACAACTTTTGGGCATTTTCCTGGCTATTCTGTAAAAACAGCTTGGAAATGGATATAAATATCCATATTTGAAAAGCTTGATCATCGCTCCGAAAGAGTTTTATGGTAAATAAACAATTTTTTATAGTATTTTCGGATGATTGATTATGATTAGATTTAAAATTTTCCTTATTCCTTCATTTTTGTAAGAAAACTACAAGATTTTTGACATTGTTATGTATAGAAGAACAAAAATAGTCGGTTTGTGTTAAATTCGCTTTCCGCTTAAGAAGGAAATAAGGACATTTTTTTTAGATTATTAATTCTATCTGGATGTATAGAAGAACAAAAATAGTCGGTTTGTGTTAAATTCGCTTTCCGCTTAAGAAGGAAATAAGGACATTTTTTTTAGATTATTAATTCTATCTGGTATAATTTATCAAAAACCTTGCATTTTCGATACATCTTCTAGAGCAAGGAGATTGTAGTGCTAAACAAAAAATAATTATTGAAATTAGACATTTCGTTCATATTTCGACTCTTTTACCCTATAGTACCTTTCTGTATTCAAAATTACAACTTTTGAAGGTTTTCGTTATCATACTGTTAAAATATCTTAGAAATTTATACATAATTTTAAAAACTTTAATACGGTCGCTATTCCAAAACCGATTTTATAGCAAGTGAACAATTTTTGAATATTTTTGGACAAATTTCTCCCACAATAAATCGAATTTCCCCTATTTCTTTATTTCTGTAAGAAAAGCAGGAGATTTTGGACATAGCTCTAAATAGAAAGCGGGAAACGGAGCTGTTTGTATTGAATTAGCTTCCCGAAATTAACTTGAAATAACCTGCATTTTCAAGATTTTTGTTAGAAGTTCTCTAGGAAAACGAGGACATTATAGTGCTAAAGGCGAAATAATCATTTTCCAACTTTATTTACACTATAATGCTGGTCTATATTCAAAATGTAATAGAAAATCACAACTTTTGGAAATTTTCGTGATTATATTACTGAAATATCTTAGATATTAATATTTAATTCGAAAAATTCTTATATGATCGACATAGTAAAACTAATTTTATAGCAAATTAAAAACTTTTCAGTATTTTCCGATACTTTTTATGGTTAGATTCAAATATTCTCTCACAAGAAAACAAATTTCCTCTATTTCTTCATTTCTTTAAGAACAGAGCAAGATTTTAAACATGATTTTAGATAAAAAGCCGAGGAGCGATTTCTATCAAACTCATTTCTCGAAATTCATTTTATAGGAAAATAAGGAAATTTCTCCAAGATTTATTTTGTATAATATTTTTTTAGATGACATACACCTTTGCTATCTTTGTCATTACTTCTCTAGGCTAACAAGGAGATTATAATGCAAAAGGCGAAATAATCACAGTAATAAGAAATTTCGATCATTTTTCAAATTTATTTAAATGCTCTTTTATATTCAAAATATAATGGATAATCACAACTTTTTCAGATTCTCGTTGTCATATTGCTTAAATATCATAGAAATGAATATTTTATTTAAAAGAAACTTTAACATGATCGTTGCTCCAAAACTAATTTTATAGCAAATTTAAAAATTTGAATACCTTCGGACAATTTTTATGATTGGATTCAAATATTCATTTACAAGAAAACAAATTTTCCCTATTTCTTCTTTTTTGTAGAAAGTACAAGATCTTGAATATGATTTTCGAAAGAAAGCCAAGAATGGACCATTGGTATCAATTCCTTTCTCGAAATCCATATTATAGGAAAATAAGGAAATTCCTCTAAGGTTATTAGTTTTACTTTGTATAATATTTAATTCAGATAACATATACCTTCGATACCTTTGTCAGTACTTCTCTAGGCAAACAAGGAGATTATAATACAAAAGGCGAAATAATCATAGAAATAAGAAATTTCGATCATTTTTCAAATTTATTTACTATATAATGCTATTCTATATTCAAAATATAATAGAAAATCACAAATATTGGAGATTTTAGTAGCCATACTACCTAAATATCTTAAAAATTAATATTTAATTTTAAAAACTTAATATGATCGACGTTCCAAAATCAATTTTAAAGCAAATAAACATTTTTGAATATCATCGGACAATTTTTTTGATTGGATTCAAATATTCTCCCATAAGAAAACAAATCTTCCCTATTTTTTCCTTTTTGTAAAAAAGTACAAAGTCTTGAACATAATTTTAGAACGAAAGCCAACAATGGACTATTGGTATCAATCCCTTTCACTATATCTATGTTAAAGGAAAATCAGGAAATTCCCCTAAGGTTATTGGTTTTATTTTGTATAATATTTATTTCAGATAACATATACCTTCGATACCTTTGTCAGTACTTCTCTAGGCTAACAAGGAGATTATAATGCAAAGGGCGAAATAATCATAGAAATAAGAAATTTCGATCATTTTTCAAATTTATTTGCTCTATAATGCTATTCTATACTCAAAATATAATGGAAAATCCCAACTTTTGGAGATTTTCGTAGTCATACTGCCGAAATATCTTAGAAATTAATATTCAATTTTAAAAACTTAATATGATCGCCGTTCCAAAACCAATTTTATAGCAAATGAACATTTTTTGAATATCTTCGGACAATTTTTAAGATTGAATACAAATATTCTCTCATAAGAAAACAAATTTCCCCTATTTCTTCTTTTTTGTAAAAGGTATAAGATCTTGAACATGATTTTAGAAAGAAAGCCAAGAATGGGTGATTGGTATCAATTCCTTTCTCGGAATATATGTTATAGGAAAATAAGGGAATTCCTTTAAGACTGTTACTTTTATTTTGTATAATATTTATTTCAGATAACTTACACCTTCGATACCTTTTTCAGTACTTCTCTAGGCAAGCAGGGAGACTATAATGCAAAAGGCGAAATAATCATAGAAATAAGAAATTTCAGTTATTTTTCAAGTTTATTTACTCTATAATGCTGTCCTATATTCAAAAAGTAATGAAAAATCACACTTTTGGAAATTAATATTTAATTTTGAAAAACTTAATATGATCGCCGTTCCAGAACCAATTTTATAGCAAATGAACATTTTTTGAATATGTTCGAACAATTTTTATGATTTGATACAAATATTCTCCCATAAGGAAACAAATTTCCCCAACTTCTTCCTTTTTGTAAAAAAATACAAGATCTTGACATGATTCAAGAAAGAAAGCCAAGAATGACGATTGGTATCAATTCCTCTCTCGAAATCCATGTTAAAGGACAATAAGGGAATTCCCTTAAGACCATTAGTTTTATTTTGTATAATACTTATTTCAGATAACTTACACCTTCCATACCTTTGTCAACACTTCTCTAGGCAAACAAGAAGAATATAATGCAAAAGGCGAAAAATCATAGAAATAAGAAATTTCGACCACATTCCAAATTTATTTACTCCATAATCCTGTTCTATATTCAAAATATAACAAATAATCACAACTTTTGGAGATTTTCGTAGTCGTACCCTCATATTCGCCCATAAGGAAACAAATTTCCCGTATTTCTTCCTTTTGTAAAAAAGTACAAGATCTTGATCATGATTTTAGACCGAAAGCCAAGAACGAATGACTGGTATCAAATTCGCCTCCTGAAATTCATGTTATAGGAAAATAAGGAAATTTCTCTAAAACTATTAGTTTTATTTTGTATTTTATTTATTTCAAATAACCTGTCTCTTCGAATTTCTCTAGGAAAACAAGGATATTATAGTGCTAAAGGCAAAATAACCATAGAAATAAGAATTTCTCGCATATTTAGACTTTATTTAACCCTCTATATTCAAAATATTTAAATATGGAAATTTCTCTAAAATTATTAATTTTATTTGGAACAATATTTTGGAAAACCTATATTTTCGGTACTTTTGTTAGAACTTCTCCCGAAAAGGAAGGAGATTATGGTGCTAAAAGCGAAATAATCATTGAATAGGGGATTTCGATTGTTTTTCTAAAGCTAAAATTTCACTTTCAGAATAAAAATCAGAGGTTTTCTTTAAATGTATTTTCTTTATTCTTGTGAAAAAATAATGTTTACCTTCACGTTTGTGCTTCTGAGGTTTTCCGCCCTTTATTCTAGTCGATTTTTAGCTTTTATAACCTGTTTGTTAATGCAGTACAACATAATATAACGAAAGGCAACAAAACACGGTAATAACAAAGCACAACACATTGATAATACAAAAATAGCCCATCGACACCCCTGCAATAACAAAACAAATCTACTAAAGAAACAAAAACAGAGTCATTTTTAAGCTAACTGACTTTTATTGAAGATCTTTAAGAAGAGTTACATTAAATTCACTACCTATATTCTCATTCACAGTTTAATTATTCTTCTGCTAGAATGGACTTTTCAACATCAATTATTAGAAGAAAGTCTTCATAGAACTCGCCAGGGATTTTTCCAAATGAACCACCTGAATTTGTACTTACACGGCAACTTCCTATTCGTAAACATTACTACATGTATACTTTTAAAAAATGGGTAATCTAAAATAGGATAAGGCGTATTTTATTAAGCTCTAAGGGATACTGTCCTATTTAGTACTAAGTTTGTAAAATATGTCATGTATCACTGTTTTTAACAAAATTTTAAATAAACTCGGTTACGTAATTAATTAAAATTATATTATTTACTACTTAAACCGCAACGGCACCCTTTTCAGAAAATATGAACAAGTCTTATTTAATAATTATCTCTCATTGTATAACTCTACAGAGTCTTCTCTGACTTTAGCATCCTTCCATACAAGTAACAAAGTGTTGATTTAATGTGACCGTCATCGTGACGCTTCAAACAAGTCAAACAATAAACGCATAAAACACATCAGGAAAATAAAAGGACAACACCAAGAGCATTCGAAATGATGGACAAAGTAGGAAGAAAGAAGTGTGTGATTTTAATATTAGTACAATAATTTATGCCTGTTCCGTAACACACACACACACACACACACACACACACACACACACACACACACACACCACACACACACACACACACACACACCCACACACACACACACACACACACACACACACACACACACACACACACACACACACACACACACACACACACACACACCACACACACACACACACACACACACACCACACACACACACACACACACACACACACACACACACACACACACACACCACACACACACACACACACACACACACACACACACACACACACACACACACACACCCCACACACACACACACACACACACACACACACACACACACACACACACACACACACACACACACACACACACACACACACACACACACACACACACACACACACACACACACACACACACACACACACACCACACACACACACACACACACACACACACCACACCACACACACACACACACACACACACACACACACACACACACACACACACACACACACACACACACACACACACACACACACACACACACACACACACACACACACACACACACACACACACACACACACACACACACCACACACACACACACACACACACACACACACACACACACACACACACACACACACACACACACACACACACACACACACACACACACACACACACACACACACACACACACACACACACACACACACACACACACACACACACACACACACACACACACACACACACACACACACACACACACACACACACACACACACACACACACACACCACACACACACACACACACACCCACACACACACACACACACACACACACACACACACACACACACACACACACACACACACACACACACACACACACACACACACACACACACACACACACACACACACACACACACACACACACACACACACACACACACACACACACACACACACACACACACACACACACACACACACACACACACACACACACACACACACACACACACACACACACACACACACACACACACACACACACACACACACACACACACACACACACACACACACACACACACACACACACACACACACACACACACACACACACACACACACACCACACACACACACACACACACACACACACACACACCACACACACACACACACACACACACACACACACACACACACACACACACACACACACACACACACACACACACACACACACACACACACACACACACACACACACACACACACACACACACACACACACACACACACACACACACACACACACACACACACACACACACACACACACACACACACACACACACACACACACACACACACACACACACACACACACACACACACACACACACACACACACACACACACACACACACACACACACACACACACACACACACACACACACACACACACACACACACACACACACACACACACACACACACACACACACACACACACACACACACACACACACACACACACACACACACACACACACACACACACACACACACACACACACACACACACACACACACACACACACACACACACACACACACACACACACACACACACACACACACACACACACACACACACACACACACACACACACACACACACACACACACACACACACACACACACACACACACACACACACACACACACACACACACACACACACACACACACACACACACACACACACACACACACACACACACACACACACACACACACACACACACACACACACACACACACACACACACACACACACACACACACACACACACAGAAAATTATATTTTTTCTTTATCTAAAAAAGCTCTCTACACGCGGCTGGAGCTGAGAAATTCCTCGTTATTAAGGATATTGTAAACCAATAAATTAGATTACCTTTCTTAGGTCCAAGACTAAAAAAAAAAACACCGAGAATATAGCGGGTTATTGTAAAAATTGAAATAGTTATGCACCATGTGTTATCCTGTGCTTATATGTATATACACTAACTTAGTAAATCATAGCGTCTGAAGATTTAGTTGTTACTATAAAACGACAGTAATGACAGAATATTTCATTATATGTGACAAATAACTAAGTAAGTATACCTATATGTCTTGTTTATATTACATTTGAAAAAAAAATGCAATATTGTCACAAGGTAACAGAGGAATCCATCACTTAATCCACCCTAACGACAGAGAAACATGTACTTTACACAAATATATACATACATACGTACTAACACGCACGCTTTTCTTTTTAAACTTATATCACTCAGCGGCTCTACAACCACTTCGTTAAAAATCTGAACAATAAAAATCTAAACATCATTTTCGAAATATCGTATATTAAAACAGCAATCTAGGCCTAAAAGTAATCCAGCCGAAATTACACGTAATTACCGTATAAGAATAACAAGCTTAAATCTTTTCGTAGAAAATAAATATATATAACATAACATTTGTTACCTCCTGGAAAAAGCAGACCTATCTTGCTAGTGGCACGCGACAAAAAGATACCCGACCACCAGAAGACAAAAGATAATTTACAATGCCCGAATAGACATTTATTCATTTTAAAATATCTTTATTTGTAACGGTCACATTTCACATATCAAATATATTGTATTTATGTTGCAATCGACTGCGACAGTAACCTCCAGGTCGGTGGTAATACAGCTTAAGCTGTAGCCTGTTGTTAGGTTTAGAGTATATTGACATTGTCGTCGAATAGACGGATGAGCCTAATCACAATGCATACGTGAATAAAAACTCACATAAATTACACTTTAACTAATATTTAAAAATAATGGGGATAAATCTACAAAATTATTAGTGGGAAAATACTTTATTTCATATGTAACCCCTGACGACACGTGACGATATCTGGCGGGGCCAGCCGATGGCACCCGACAAAAAAAAACGATCACCAGGGGGCTAAAGGATAATTTATGATGCTCGGGGTAGACGGATGAGTATAACCACAATTAGATTTTACTTTTTTGATTTCGGTCATAGTATCACTTTATAAGAAATTAACACATGTTTTTCTGACGTTTCGGTTTATTTTATTGATTAAACCGTCTTCAGAGAAATACTAATGTTAACAGGCGGTTCACTTAATTAACTTACATTTAACTTTTTTGTTATTTTAATATAAATATAAATATAGAAAACTGATATTGTTTTTTAATACATTTTTTACACATCTGTTATATATAGCTTTTGCCAGTATACTACTCATGTATTCATTTCTTATAAAGTAATACTGTGACCGAAACTCAAAAAAGTAAAATCTAATTAATAACTGCACGGTCAAAAAATAGAAATGAATCTAACCACAATGCATGCGTGAATAAAAACCTACATAAATCACCCTGGAAGTAATAATTAAAAATAATAGGACTAAATTTACAGAATTATTCATGGAAAAATACCTTATTTCATACGTAATGACCCGACGACACACAAAGGATTGTCGGCGCCGGCCAATAAAGCTGCTTCCGAAGAACGCAGTGAGGGATGTCTGGCAGTTCAAAGTGCCACTATTCGTGGAAAAATACTTTATTTCATACGTACCGACCTCGATGGCACGGTCAAAAAAGCAGCTTCCGAAGAAACCAATTATCGATGTATGGCGGTTCAAAGTGCAATTATTTGAGACAACAAGTGTCTAAAGACCGCCGGCACGGGTCAATAAAGGCGGTACTGGGAAACGTAATCGGTGATGTCTGGTTCAAAGTACCATTATTCGTAGAAAATCATTCATTCATACATAACGACCTCGATGACACGTGCTAAAGGACTGCCGGCACGTGTCAATAAAGCCGCTTCCAGGAAAAGCGTCTGGCGATGTCTCGTCGGTCTACAGTGCCCCTATGCCTACTATGGAGCACCGCCTCATAATACTAGAGAAGTTCTTAATTATTTAATAGAGCATTATAATATTCGAATTATTGCAACCAATGGTCCGGTACGGTGGCCAGCCCGCTCACCGAATCTTACTGTGCTCGATTTCTTTGTCTGGGGATATGTTAAAGAAAGGTTTACTATGGAGCAGTCCCAACTACTCTTCAAATATTAGAAGAAAGAATTTTACGGGCATTTAGAAGTATAACGCCCCAAATGCTACAAAACGTGTTGAGAGAAACAATTGAACGAGCTGAAATGTGTCGTGAAAAAGAAGGAATGCACTTTGAACATTTACTACACTAAACTTTTTAACAAATTCAGCTACTGTACTTTCAAATATTTTAAGTGCGACGTCTAAGTTATTAGTTTATTTTGTTAGTTTTTTGTTAATTTTGTTAAATTTTTAATCCAATTCCTGTCTTTCATACTAGTCACTAAAACTTTGCGATTGTATTTTTTTGACATCACCTAAGGCCGTTAGATTAGTTTGCGTCCGATCATGGCCACCTAGATGCAATTTTAAAAGTGGCTCTAAAAAAATGAAGTAGACGTAAAAAATTTTTAAAATGTCACATTCTGATCTAGAATTACCTCAGAAATCCAAGGATGTTAAAATATATAGGGTGTACTATTTAAGAATTCAAAACCGGGGCCATTTCCGGTGAAACCGGAAGTGACCCGAAAGTGGAAAATATGCGAAAACTCTCGTCTTCACATAACATTTACCTGTACCAATTCTCATTTTGATACACATAATACTCTAGAAATTATGACTTGTCTAATATATTCGTTGACACCGGGTATATATATATATATATATATATATATATATATATATATATATATATATATATATATATGAAGTAAAATGCGAACAGTAAATGCAAACTTCTCTCCATCATATCCTTTCTGTGTTAGAGGTTGCACAGTTAGAATAAATTGTTATAAAACGCAATTTATCCTATTTCACCACCATCGAGATGATGGCCTACCTGTACCACCATACTGAGAAGAAAGTCTAAACTTACCCTCCCCGCCACAGTGATGCTTCCTTCCGATCTGTCCTTTGCACAGCCAGGTGCATGTCGGTACCCTGATGAGTCTAGTAGAGACGAAACATGTACCTCTGCCGTATCACTGTGGCGGGGAGGGTAAGTTTAGACTTTCTTCTCAGTATGGTGGTACAGGTAGGCCATCATCTCGATGGTGGTGAAATAGGATAAATTGCGTTTTATAACAATTTATTCTAACTGTGCAACCTCTAACACAGAAAGGATATGATGGAGAGAAGTTTGCATTTACTGTTCGCATTTTACTTCATTCATACGCGGAGCTGCATATAGTTGTATGTTTGCTGAATGTGATTTCAGCACTACAACGGCATAATGTGGATATATCCACTGCTATTGCATCTCACAGGGAGGAATCCGTGAAATCCGCATTAACGTATATACGCCATCCGGCGGGAAGCCGGAGAAGCCGCTTTCAGTATGTGCATGCTTCCTTCCGATCTGTCCTTTGCACAGCCAGGTGCATGTCGGTACCCTGATGAGTCTAGTAGAGACGAAACATGTACCTCTGCCGTATCACTGTGGCGGGGAGGGTAAGTTTAGACTTTCTTCTCAGTATGGTGGTACAGGTAGGCCATCATCTCGATGGTGGTGAAATAGGATAAATTGCGTTTTATAACAATTTATTCTAACTGTGCAACCTCTAACACAGAAAGGATATGATGGAGAGAAGTTTGCATTTACTGTTCGCATTTTACTTCATTCATACGCGGAGCTGCATATAGTTGTATGTTTCCTGAATGTGATTTCAGCACTACAACGGCATAATGTGGATATATCCACTGCTATTGCATCTCACAGGGAGGAATCCGTGAAATCCGCATTAACATATATATATATATATATATATATATATATATATATATATATATATATATATATATATATATATATATATATATATATATATATATATATAACTACTACCTATACTCAAATTCAGCTCCTTCGAAAGTTTTTGTGCGCCCCCCCCCCACGAAAAATTTTTTGGATTTGCGATTTGTACTATATTAAATAGTTTTGTTAGATTTGAATGTGTTATATCTATCTAAAATAACCTTAAGAACGACATGTCAAATTCTAGATTGGCCCTTTTTTCGATAAATTTACAATCTACTTATTTTATAAATTAAATCGACACAATTGGTATTCATCTAAACCTAAGCAACTATTCGGAAGATCAGAGAATATATTCTACGGCAAAGTTTAATCTATGTGTCGCCATCTTACTCCCATAGTCAATACCACTAGTTTATTAAGAAGGAAAGCTTCACCGGACGTACATTTTTTCATTCATTCGAAAAGGCTAGCTTTCTGGTTCTGGGCAAAGAGGGCCCTATTTACTGCCCTCGATTCATAGGCAGGACCAGCTCAGAGCTGTTCAGGTGCAGGAAACACTCGCTTTATTCATGCAGTGGATTACGTCTTGGAGCTTGTCAGATGTGCTTTCCCCTTACCCCTCAAGAACCCATAAAAATATTTGGTGTATAAAGCCCTAGCAGCTATCATTTTTAGATGCTATTAGTTCTTTTGTGATTCATATTTGCTCGGAGCTACTCAGGGCTTGATGCATCTTAGATCAGCCATTAGAAAAAGAGGTACTACTCGTCGAAAACGCTCATTATCTTTCTTTCGGTGAGACAACGAGCTGCTATACACAAAGGCTGTATTCTTTTGAGTAAATTATCACTGATCAAAGTGAACAAACTGAAACTGATAATTTCATGTTCTTTTGAATATGCATTTACTTATCATTAGGTCGAAGTGATCATGATTACTTCAAGTGACAGAACTGAAAGTGATAGGCTATATTCTTTTGAGTAATTATCAATTGATCGAAGTGAACAAAGTGAAACTGATAACTTCATGTTCTTTTGAATATGCATTTACTTGTCATTGGGCTAAAGTGATCATGATTACTTCAAGTGATAGAAGTGAAAGTGATAATGACTCAAAAGAATAGCCCTATAATTACTCAAAAGATATACCTAAATTAAGATGGATATTTTGTGCTTCTATAGAATCCACAATCGATACATACACTTACTTTTATGTCTATGAATCACACCTTAAATAACCTAACTTTTTTGTTTTGGCTAAATAACTTCTAAAAAAATGAATAGCAGCAGATTAATAACTTTAAGAGGTAAATAACTTTATTTCTGTCCTAGAATATTAGTTAAATTAATTTTATTTTAGGTCCCACAATTTACTTAACACAAATATGTGCTATGAAGAACTTTAAACCACCCCCGAATTATGATCGTAAGTATTCATTTAAAAAATATGTCAAGGAAAAGATTGTGGCTAAAAAAAAAGAACATTTTTTAACCTTTAGAATTCTAAATTTTATAACATAGAGGCAAGTTTCAGCATTGAGCTAATTTAACTCGACATTAGGACAAAATAATGACTTGTGCTCTAAGAATAACCTTCATCGTATCCGTATACATCTTTATTCTAATAATGTGGAGCTAATAGACTTTTATATTTCAGATATTGAATTCCCAGAAAGACCAAAACTTCGATTTATTGACAAAGTACCTAATTTACCACCAAGCATAAAACCACCAAAAATGCAGAAAAAATTGAGGTTAATGAGAGGCCCAGAGGAAGTACACAATTTTTTGTTACATAAACAATATGGAATTGTTGTAAGAAATTTATTATTCTTTTATAGTGCGATTACCTTCGTTAATATTTTTCATACATATGGTCAAAATGATAACAGTACTTGAAAGAGATAATAAATCTTTTAATAGCCATATTGACTCTATTTGTATGGGATGTATTTTTGTTACTATGAACCAATTGAGGTTTTATATATTTTAAACTACAGTAAAAGATTTTTAACATAAAAATAGGAATATTATGAAATTGAAAATTACACATGATCAGAATGCAATAAAAAAAAAATTTTTACAGCTTTAACACCATATATGACCTAAAAATATATCTATAATTAAAATAAGTTCATATTAATTGAACATTTCTTATTGGCAATGTCTTCGCCTCAACGGATCATCGAGTTTACTAAAACCTGACACCTCATACTAGAAATATTGTGTCAAGATTTTTAAGTAACTAGAAAGCTCATCTTAGTTTATGAGTCTTTCATTTGTTACCGCATCCTTAATATCAGCCCACAAAAAAAATGAAGCTCAGATTAGGGCTTTCAGCTGGCTACTCTAGGGTATCAATTTCTTGTTTTTCTAGAAATTTCTAACATTTTGGCTCATATGCTTCGGATCATTATCATCCATAAAAACTCATATGAAAGGCATTTTTAAATTTTAATGAAGCATTATAACCTCCCAGAAAATTTCCACATAGATATCAACTCGCAATGTTTTTAATTTAAAATATATAATACAAAAAAACCAGCTCATTTCTTTATTTTTAAATCCCATGTTTGACATTCTTTATCTAAGATTATATACAATACCTTGGGGATTTTACAAAGGTTTTAATCTGGGATTACCAAATGCAATAGTCTTGTTCCCATTTGACCACATTACATTATACCATTAGATATTCCCTGGAAAACTGTTAACGTCAACATATTTATATATATATATATATATATATATATATATATATATATATATATATATATATATATAGAACCAGAAAACTAGCCTTTTCGAATGAATGAAAAAATGTACGTCCGGTGAAGCTTTCCTTCTTAATAAACTAGTGGTATTGACTATGGGAGTAACATGGCGACACATAGATTAAACTTTGCCGTAGAATATATTCTCTGATCTTCCGAATAGTTGCTTATGTTTAGATGAATACCAATTGTGTCGATTTAATTTATAAAATAAGCTGATTGTAAATTTATCGAAAAAAGGGCCAATCTAGAATTTGACATGTCGTTCTTAAGGTTATTTTAGATAGATATAACACATTCAAATCTAACAAAACTATTTAATATAGTACAAATCGCAAATCCAGAAAATTTTTCGTGGGGGGGCGCACAAAAACTTTCGAAGGAGCTGAATTTGAGTATAAGTAGTAGTTATATATATATATATATATATATATATATATATATATATATATATATATATATATTATATATATATATATATATATATATATATTATATATATATATATATATATATATATATATATATATATATATATATCCTGTCACGTTTTTTTTCTTTTTTCGTTTGCGACCGCATGTTTCTGGGAAAGATTGTTATTGCAAGCATTTTAACAAAACATCCAATTATATTTTGGATTTCGTCGTAAGGCTGTTCATCAAAACCTGTACGTTTAATCAGATGCAGTTATTCCTTGGTACAAATTCTCACAGTTCTAATTATAATGAATATAATATTTACTATCTGTATGATTAAAAAAATAAAATAAAATATGAGATTGCTATATTATTTTATCCTTATTAAATACATATATAATGTGTCTTCATTATTTTGTCCTTAATATTTTTAATCAACTGAGTGTGGATATAGAAGATGTTTATCAGACTATATTTTTATATTTTCTAGATAAAATGTTTAGGGTTTTACATGATTAATTTTCTTATATTTTACACTGCTATTATTTTGACCACAATTGTAAATTGCGTGTGTCTAGGCCTATAATGTTAATATAATTACATCTCAAGTTATAAATATGGAAGTAAAAGAATTCCATTTTACTTATTTGAGGAACTTATATATTTTACTAGTGAAATTTTATCCTACATTTTTTTTTTCAATTTCAGCTATTACTTAATTATTTAATATGAAATTTTAGGCTCTAAGTGGTGGAAGACTAAAATGGGGACACTATGAAATGATTCGTTTAACCATCGGTAGAAAAATGGATACTAACCGAATGTTTGCTTTGTGGAGAGTAGATTCTCCTTGGCAGCCTGTCACCAGAAAAGGACAAGGCATGAGAATGGGTGGTGGAAAAGGAGCTATTGACCATTATGTGACACCTATTAAAGCTGGTAAGCATTAGCAAGTGTTGAAGAAAGTGAATATTAATATTTTTTATTGATTCCATGGAACTTTCCCAAAATCTTGATTTGAATATTTAAAAATATTTTTTTATATTATAGGGAGAATAATTGTGGAAATGGGAGGCAAATGTGATTTTGAGGAAGTGGAGCCATTTTTGACAGACATTGCAAACAAATTGCCATTCAAAGCGATGGCAGTTTCTCAAGAAATGATGGTTAAAATAAAAGAGAAAGAGAAATGGGAAGAAGAAAATAACATAAATCCTTATACTATGAAGTATTTAATTCAAAATAATATGGGTGGATGTCACAGATGGCTTTCACCCTGGGATTTAAAATTCTTTTGTAAATATCCCTAAATTTTAGATATGGGTATTTCAACTTAAAAATTGAAAACTAACTTTTCGTTTTATTCAGGTTGAAGACTAGCAAACTAAACCTAAGAGTGACTTATTTATTTTCTTGTTTTTAGTCAAATATCAAGATTTATCCTACCTGATGTATATATGATTAACCCAAAACAAATAATTTTTGTACTGTAGTTTTTTTTGTACCCTTTATTCATATTATCATCAGTTACAATAAATTTTATTTAAAATTTGGTTTAACATTATTTTGTTCCAATACTTTACTTTTGGTCATATTTTTTTATAAAATAATGTTACCTATTTGTTAGCATGTTGAGGTTCTAATTTTAGGTATTAAATTAAGAATATTCACAGTAGAGAAATAAAAAAATAGCTCTTATTTTTAATTGGGAATAGTGGGAATTCAACTGTTTTGATTGAAAATTAGATTTCCATGACGATCTCTTTACCATATTTTTTAAGATCAGAAAGCTTGATTAGTGACCTAAAAATATTGAGTTACTAGTAAAAAAAAATTTATGATCCAAATACACTATAGTTTTTGACCCATTATATTAACAAAATTAAAATTTAGGTACCATAAGAAAACTAAATTAGCAGTACAATGTTTTATTAATTTTATAAAATATAGCAGTTAATTATGTTCACTTCTTTTTGGGTAAATCTACTGGAAAAGTACCTTCCTTAATTTGTTCTTCCCACCTGGCTACCCAGGAATGTGGGCATATGGACTGATAGATTTTCTTAAATTGAGCACAACAATCACTTCTACAACAAATAGAAAGGTAAATTAATATAATCCATAACAACTGACAGCTCAGCATATTTGAAAACATATCTATTTTGATAAAGTAAGAACATATAATTTAATTTTAACATTTTCAATTAGTATTTTTTATTAAAAAAAAGATGCCGGTAAAAAATATTGATCAAGTAATTAAATTTCCACTGAAATAAAACTTTTTCAAGCTTACTTTTCACCAAGAAGTCCTGTGCATCTTTTGTGATCTACGAAAGTAGCGAAACACCACTTGGATGCATTTTGATTGTGATACCTCGCATCCTGAGGACAAGTTTTGTATTTAGTATCCACTTCCTGAAAGAAGAAACAAATATTTTCAATGTATATGTTAATAATTAAAAACCCTACTTACTCTCAGAGGTTTTGGGTCGCTCATTTTAATTTTTTAATGTTTTTTTTTTGTACAAAAATTTAGAATCAATATAATTTAATATATATTATGTATTTATAAAATTAAATGTAGTGACATTTTGGTACTTGGACATACAAGTGACAGAAATAAATTTACAGGTACTTTTATCTATTCGTTGATAGGTGGGGACCCTAACTGCCCTATTTTCCTACAAGAAAAATTATTATAATTTATAATGTAATATAATATATCTTAAAAAAAATAAAATGTCAACTGCTAAAAGATTCAACTCTGAAGCTTAAAACAAGAAAATCTAAAAGTATTCTGCTCTCCTCTTAAGATTAAAATTATACTTACATATTACAGTTAGAAATATATACATATAGGAAGTAAGCAGTTAAGCTTTTAGGGCAGTTTAAGGTATTTTCAATTTTTCAGAAAACGCTTTTTTTTAACTGACTTCAATAAAGAAAATTTACCAATTCGACATGTATATATAGGTAGTTATTCCTCACTCATTGGGTTAACCATACCAGTTGCATTCTGTGGATTGCTTCTTTGGATATGATGAAATTTCATTCTCTGTTAGACTTCTAATCTCGTTTCGATTGTCTGACCCACTTCAATAAGTCCATTTCTGTGGCAAGTAGTTTTTTCATTCTCTGTTAGACTTCTAATCTCGTTTTGATTGTCTGACCCACCTCAATAAGTCCATTTCTGTGGCAAGAAGTTTTCGTTCCACTGTTTTGTTAATTTATCAAACTTCAGACCCTATATGGGTACTTCTGTAATTTTTCGCATATTGTGAATAAGGGGGTTAATCATCTCATCACATCTCCCAATGTAATCTATTGTGGTGTCTAAGTAAGGAAATTCATTACAAGCTATCACAATGTTTCTATTTTTAAGACATCTATCTTTTTCTATGCCACCAATGCATAGATATTCAGTTTTATTTAAATTTATAGTTAGACCTCATATCAGATATTCCTCGTTTGATTCCCTGCGTACGCACTCGATGTCTTCAGAGTCTTGTGCCATTATGACTTGATTATCCACATAATGTATTATCTAGAGCGTCCTGGCATTCAATGATATGCCCATTTTTTTTCTCCAATGAGATAATATTGCATCGAAGTAGATATTGAATAGAATTGGTGATAGACTACATCCTTGGCGTAGGTAATATTGAAACTTGTTAATTCGTTTCCAGTTCTAACTCTTTCATATGCTTTTTTTATAACAGAGTTTAATTGCTTCGACTAGAATAATGTTTATAAAAAACTTCTGGAGTTTTAAGTATTAGAATATTAAGTCTGCGAATGTCATGTGCTTTTTTCTTATTGTTGCTCTCAACTTTTCTATTATCTGCGTTGTGCAGAAAATATTTTTTGTGGTGGGTCGTTCAGCTCTCAAATCTATTTGTTCTTCAATTTGGTATATATGATCGCTATCTATGACTAATGATTTATTTATTTACACTGCCCTACAGGACTCAAGTCCCCACTATTGGCCAGGAGAAAGAACAGTGTTACTTAAATCCTACATATTACATACATAATGCAGGCAGTACAAAAAGTGTAACAATTTATAAGTCGATTTGATAACAGAGTAATCACTGTTAAACATATCAAATGTACATTTTAGGCAATTCTAAAGAGAACATACAGAATATAATGGGGAAATTGTAGTATATTGGTTCTGGATTTCGGCAAATATAAAAATACTGAAGATCTACCTAGTTACCCCTGGAAGATGAAATGAACTCTTACGAGCAGATAAGATGCCAAAATCATATTATTAATTAGTTTATACAAAAAAAGAACACAAACTGAGATTTTACGCTTTTCCAGAGTAGTGAAATTAAATCTTGCTCATCGGCTTTTGCGAGGAGTAGTAGCGGTATACTGTGCAATAGTGCATGCACAAATTGGCCACAGTTGACTTTCCAGAAGCGCAACCATACGGTTGGTCCATCATAAGAGGTACAATATAAAAGGATAGTTGTTTCTGACAGACTCGTCCAAACACTTTTAGAGCGATAATTTTCGACCCTGGTTCTATCATCCTTAAATACCTAACACATTTTTGATTTGCTCGCAAATCTTAGTAATTATATTTCTGAATGCATAAGTTGAAAATTACAGACAAAGGCTCAGTAAACGCCCCAGCACAACCCTTTACAACAAATGAAGGAATGGAATCCGGACCCGCTGTGAATTTTGCCTTCAATTTTCTGCCTGCTCTCTCAACGTATTCATCCATTATTTTAGATAATTAGATAGAATAAGAACTGCAGTTAT